>CM021109.1:154987363-155587363 GCA_007115665.2 Sequoiadendron giganteum | reverse complement strand
GAATGTCATTTCTAAACTACTAGGTTTATTTTTTTTTAAAGTAAATATATTTGGTGAAAATTTGAAATTTCAATGCAGTAGTACTTAAATTTCTAAGAAAAAATAAGAGGTAGGTGTCTATCTAACCACCATATCCACAATAAAATGATAATATTTTTTTATAATATTTTATATATAATTAGAGGAATCATGTCCCGATGTGATGCATATTTTTTGTAATTTTTTCCAATTAATTATTTAATTATGAATTTCTTATTACAAATTTAATAAAATATAAAAACTTGTATGTCTAACCACCTTAACTTGGTCAAAACTTCATGAAATTCAATTCTTTTTTTTTAATCCTATAGTATGTTAAACATAGAATGTGATGTATGTTTCAGATTCAAAAAATTTGATACTATTTAAAAGTTATAGATGTTTTTCAATCATCCTATCAATCATGACTTTAGTCATAATTCAAATAGAAAATAAATAATAATAATTTATTAAATTCAAAGCAAAGCATAATTTATATTGGTTTAAATATGAGAATCTTCTCTAAAAACCCTTTTCGTTTCATCAATTTTGGGTAATAAAAAAGTCGTTAGCCACATGGGCCATCATATCACTTATATATCACCACTTTTTGGCCCATCATGATCTTGCACATACCCATTATATTTATTACTACAACATGGATACATTTTTTGACATTTTAGTTTGAGTACATCAAAACACACCTTGATATCATAGAGGTGGGGATCATGTGCATCACTAACATTCAAGAAATGAGTAAATGCACTCATCTCAAGTTTTAACTCATTCTTCACATTATCAATCAGCTTAATAGAAAATACCTTAAGGGAAGGTTCTAAAAATTCTACATCAATAGGGGAAGCATGAAGAAACTAATGTGCATTGGTAATCTTCTGTGCAATATCAATTGACATGTGTGCTAACCCAAAAATGAAACTCATTTTCATCTAAAAACTTCTCATCAGCAATAAGACTAGAATTTTCATTTTCTTTCACATAAACGTTTCCGTCAAAGGATTGAAGCATGGAAATGCTCACACAAGGAAAATCACACAAGAAGAATTTATACTTAGACTTATACTTACCAACATGAGATTCATCATTATTTTCATTCCTTGGTTACCTCACACAAGGATCCAAAATTTTTGCAGTATCAACAAAATCTAAAATTTTATTGTCGTATGAATCAACAAGCTTTTAAATGTTATCATTGGGTAATAATGTTGACTCAAGACCCATAAATTTTTCATAATGTACTACTTGATGATTCCAAAATGAACCCCCTATTTTATCATCATAAACAATATCATCCTCTTCATGTATCACAAATATTTCCACCTCTTCGTCATATAGAAAATAATGAGTAGAAAAGTCAACAACACATTTATCAACATGTTAATCATGCTTAATGTTGTGATCAAGATCAGCATACTGAATATACATATTCTTATCTTCAAATTCCTCATCACTGATACAATCATCATGCTCCATTGATGGAAAACCTAAGCTACACTCTTGGTATTCACCATACGCAGTTTGTTCCTTCACTTGTGGGCAAGTGACATCATGAGCACCTTTATCATTGCATTCTTCAAATGAGGAAAATACCTCCATATCATCCTTAAAAAAATAATCATAAATATCATCCTCAATATGATTCTTATCACAAGAAGACATATCACTACACAAACCATGTTCAAAATTTTCAGAGTGAAAACTTGAAATTACATTTTTAGGATCATAATTACTAGTTTTAAAAAAAATATTAGTAACACCACATGAAATATCATTTTGCATTTCACCATCATCTAAGATATCACAAGAAAATAATTCTTGCATAGTTACTTCATTATTATCCCATGTGTCCTTTTCTTCATCATTATTGTGTTCCTCAATATATGTGTTGTTTGTGGGTCGACTATAATGCTCATCTTCTGATGTATTCTTTCTAATTTTTTGCATTGCCATTTGATTATTTTCAAGAGTAAAACTGATGTTGTCCTTTCGAGAATTCACATCTTGTGCATAACCACATTCAGTTCATTCTACAATCTTTATCCAATGGGGTATTTGGTCAGAACTATGGGGTTTTAAATCTTTTGGAAAGGTATTGAGCCCGGATTCAAAAATCTCACTAAAAAAATCAATGCAAATAGAATCCTCTGGTCTGAAATCTTTAGGGACTTCTATCAAAGCATCCAAAAATCTAAAAAATAATTTATATGGTGATTCCTCTTGGTGTCTCTTCATTTCATATAATTCTTGCACACAATACTTTTGATGAACATTGCTCAAATTTTGTTGATGCTCGACTTGGAGCTCATTATGATATTCATACTTTGATGGTGGATAAATTATAATAGAAAAATCATTTCTATCTTGACAATCATTTTCATTACATGATCCTTGAATTCTATTTGTATATGGCGTGCTGGGATAACTAACACTCACAGCCAAATACCCTTTCATCATTGAGTACTTCAAATTTTTTTCAATGTCCATGGTAGTTTGATATGCCTGATGTAATGTTGTAGTCTCTTTATCCCTTACTAGATAGCTCATATTTTTATCAAATGCACCTAAATATATGACCAAACATTCAGCATCATTTGTTCTCATACTCTCTCGAATTTCCCTTATTTCCTTTACAAATCGAAGATTGAAAACAGCTACCAACTCATCTTGACTTCTATGGATCTCCATTAAGTCTTTTCTTACCACACTTTGATTTACCCTTTCACCAAATTGTTCAAAGAATGTTGTCACAAACTGATTCCATGAAGTTATGGAACATGCTGGTAAATATGAGAACCAATCCCTAGCATAATCCTTTAAATATTGAACAAAAAGTTTCATGACAACATCCTCATGATTTACCTGATAATCCCCCATTACATCTATGCATATTTGCAAATGTTTAGAGGTTGATTCAATACTCTACCCTGCGAAATTGGGCAAATATTTCCTAACATTTTTAGGAATCAAATTCGGGAAACCTTTAATACCACTGAAAACCAATGGCATATACCTTTCAATTATAAAATCCCTTTGAGGGCTTGGTGAATACTATTTCCCTGCATAATTTTACTCACTATTTCATAGGATAACCCTCTTATATCCATATCTAATCATTATCAACTTCATACATGGTTTTCGATTGCATGATTTACTAATTTAACCATGATTCTAGAATATAGATTGAATCATTATGCCTTAAATCTTTCTTAGAGGTATAAGCCAATCAAAAGCATACTTCTCATATCATTATAATCATTACACACTAGAAGTATGAAGAGAGCAACTACTACTCCCTATCTTAATGCAATTTCATCAAGTAGGGAAACATTTATCATCTTAAGCCTAGAAAATTTTCTCATAAACCCTTTTCAAAAAAATTAATGCTTTCTTTAGCCTTATAAGAATACCTAGAAACCTTGTAGCAGTTGTTAACCTTTCTTCTTGACTGCAAATTCTACAAATCTACAAATCTTCTTCACAATTCAACTAGTTCTTTAGAAAGAGTTGCTAGATCCTTTATAGAGGATTAAACTTCAAAGAAACATGAAGCTCTTCAAGAGTAAATCTCGTTTTGGGTCTTCTGCAATAGCAGAGTCACACTTGAATTCTTTGATATTGTACTATAACAAAACCTTTTCTAGGTCCAAAAACTTTTGAACATCTGAACGAAATGTTTCAATTCACCAAATACTTGACTCTGTGATACTACCATATATGCCTGAGATTCCTTTTTATTTAAATTTCTCAAAATTTCTCCCTAGTAGAGTCGCCATTTTGCTAGTTATTTTTCTAGCTAACATAATAAACTCTCTAACAGGTAGCCAATCTCTATGTTTAAAAATTAACAAATTTAGTGGTCAACTGATAGGTAAAGGTTCTCAGGGCTTTACTCCTACTCTTTAGACTTTGTGAGACCAAGGAGGGTATTCCTATTTGTGTTCATATGATTTTTCCTACCTCAAGAACACTTCACACATGAATAAATTCCTATTAACTTGCAGACATAGAGGATTTATCAAAGTTTTGGCTGACCTTTACATAAATGACCACATATTTGCTAGGAATACAGGTATTATGTGAGATTTATATCTCAAAATGGATTGAGTTTGAATTTTATAATGTTCTAACCTTGAATCTACATGCAAGGGGTTACTGATTTTAGTTATTTAAAATAACCCTGAATAAATTAGCCAGTGCCTCATCAAATTGGGAGGAGCCACATATAAAAAATTAGTCCTACACAAAATTTATTCATGATACCAGTGAATGAATCTAACAATTTCTTACATCATAAGACTTCATAGTATTCAAAAAAACACTCCTTATCAGATCCTTAGCACATTGTCATAGACCTACAATCCCTTTTCAAGAATTTGATTAGCTCATTAAATTAAGGCAGGAAAAAGAATCATACATTCAAATATACCATTGAAGACAAATGAAACAACACTTGATAATTTCATTTATAATCTATCACAACATACATAGGAGAGAAATTTCCTTAAATTTTTATATTTATTTCGATATCAATAACTTCACAAGACCTACTATGACTATCTCTTATATGTACCCTACCCAAAATATTTTACCAGCTAAGTCATCTTGAATTCTGCATTATATGCATTCATTGTATACCACCTAGACCTTCAGGAATAAAAAATATGACCATTGCAATGAGCCTTGAGATATCCTTTATAGAATAGGAGAGTGACAAGCTTCGTGCTTATTTCCATTACATTTCAAAAAAAAATCATTTCAAAAGGGAAATTTCATTTGCATTTCACAATTCCCACACAATTGAATGCAATCATTCAGTGAACATGGGAATCAAAAAAGTTATAACCCTTGTAACCAATTGGTACCATCACAACCATATAAAAATTACACCAAGGACTTGTTGCTGTCATCCACATCACATCCAAAAAGATACAAAACAAGCATAAAAAAAAAGTTTAGAACCTAGAGAACCACTTCAACTCCTAGAACCAGAACGAACACCATGATATAGATGGCCGCCTCATGTTTTTTCCTTAGTGAGAGATGAATAAACCACCTTACCCTTATCAACCTCCCTTCCAACACCAAGAACAAAGCCAACACATGGTGCCACCATGACAATTGGGTTTATCACGAGGACCTCTTCATCAACACTAACCAACTTAGTCAAAGTAATGAGGTAGTTGTGATAGTCTGGGTCAGTCTCTAAGCCATCACTACCATATTAGATTAAGATAAAAATGGGTAAATTCTTCTCCCCTAGATATTCTTGAGTGAAAATCGGCCTATCCTTTGATCCTTCACCATGCTCCATAGACTATTTTTCTCGTTCACATGCCATCACCTCCACAACTACAAATTTACCCCTAAACTGAGGACTGCTCCTAGTAAGACTTGGGAGGGACCTTGTATCTTCTTCTTTGGATTCACAAATACCTAGAGTGGTGCTCTGTTCATGTTGTCTGATCTCCTCCCGAGACCTTCTTGTACCCATTCTTGCCAACCTGTGTAATGGTGAGCGAGAAACAACTTGCTTTCTCATCTCCCACTTGAATCTAGAGCCCTTGCCAAAGCAACAACCACTTAATATAGAAGCACAAAAGAAATTAGACTCAGGATTGCAATTAAACAAAAAAAAACCAAGAATGTATTTATAAAGAAAATTGATGAAATTATTATCAATGCTTCAACTATAGCATAGAGTGAGTGAATGATTATTCACTAATGTCAATTCCACCATTGCTAGTTTCTAGGCTCATGAAAATCAATGTACTATTCATTACATGATTACCTATATATAACCCCTCGCACACATGGAAATTAGGTTGATATCCATCAAAGAGCTTATGCTATTAATACATGTTATTTGTAGAGCTCAAATAGCCATCACATGGCTAAATCAATGTTTTGAATTAGGGTTGTTGATGCACCAATGAGTTGATGTTTCAAATGACTTGGATAGAGTCAAAAATCTTTGAAAATTTCATGTCATCATACGACATGTGCATCGGCCAATAATAATCCCCCAGTCAAAATAACCACATGTCACTTTGTCCCACCAAAAAAATCCATGTGTCATCCATCTGCACACCTTGCAATACTTTTAAAACCATTATTTTAATCGTGCACGGTTGGCAAGGAATGACCACAACTAATCCTCCTTATCACATGACAATAATTGATTTGAAAACCTTCATCAATGATGCTAGCGAATTCAGACTGGGCCGCAACATCATACATGACAAGTGGCAACATATGACAAACCTCAACATGCCTTGGTGACATCATAAAAAATTCCCACGAGGTTCACGGGGAATGGTCAAGATCACATCCACTGATCTAATGGCCCATAAACCTATACATGCCACAATGTTATTTATAATAGGGGACTAACTAGGTAGATGTGGGGCAACCCTTAAGGCATAAAATTTAGACCTAAGTCTAAAATTATGAAATTTATCACCTAACTTTAGGCAAAAATTAGTATTGAGTTCCAACATAGAAGAAGAATGACAGGATAGGTAAAGGGGGCCGGTTTATGCATGACATGAAAGGCTTTATTTATGACTTAAGTAACTGGATACCCAGAGAAATAGGGAAACATAAAAATATAACACAAGGGTTTAAAAGATGTGAATATTTTTGAAAAGGGTAATAAAACCCTAAACCATAGCAACTTGACCCCTAAGCACAAAGGGTAATATCCAAAAAAAAATTTCCATGAAACCAACCAAGATTTATAGAAAAATTAGAAGCTCTACCATAAACAAAGTGCCAAAGCTAAAAGGGTAATCTATAATATTTGTCAATTGTGCGTTCTCCATCAGTTGATCTTTTAGTAATCCACAAAGGTCAAAATCTTGATCTTCTATTATCATCTTGTGTGAGATGTAAATGACACCTACCGAAGTTGCACCTTCTTTGTTTCTGAAAAAGATTTTGTAAGATGCTCCATGCACAATGTACCTTGTCACTAAATCTCTAATTGTTGAGTTTATTAATTCCCTTTGATCTCCAATAACTCTAGTCAGGGTTTTGACTTCTTTATTTCTAATTGACTTATTTCTTGGTACATCCCCAACTTTGCATAATCCAGTTATAGTTCCAATCACTTCTTTTGAGATATGGTAGGGTTTATGCAGAGTTAGAATATCATCATTCAATCTATCCAAAATTTCCTTAACAAATACTGCATTCTCAAAATAAGGGAATTCACTCCAAATATCCAAGATTTTGTGTTTTGCTTCATTCATCCATTTCAATTCATCAAGTGACAGCATGTTTTTTAAAACTCTAATCTTCTCACTATTATACTCATCTAGATTTATCATTCCTTTGATTTGTTCCATTTTACCTTTCATACTCATGTATTGTTTCTATCAATTGCACACCAAATTAAATGGAAATTTCTCAATACAATTGAAGTACCTGATGGATTAGGGTTTTTGCCATTGAATTATATTTAAGCATTCAAAATTTTATTTCAAAGTTCTCTCCTCCTTTTCTTCGAGAAAATGACAAATGATGGTTCCAAATTTCTTTTTATTACTCACACACCTAACTTTTTATTGTATTACATGATTTTTCCATGGGTGTTTTGGATTCCCTATTCTATCAGTCAGCAAGAGAAAAATTCTTCTAGGGACCTATACTTGCTTGAATTTATTTATGAGGGTTTCCTAATGCATCTATAAATAATTAATACAACCGTTGACAATCTTCCGCATTTCAGTACCAACTATGGATAGGGGGATAAAGGATTTTCTTGAAAAACCCTCTAGGTGAATGGCTTGAAATCAATTCTCGAAGGAATTACCAGAAGTAGGTTCTGGTACGAAACTATTTCCTACATCAGAATCATTCTTTCTTACCCATTTTTTTCTTCATTTGATCTCTTACTTCATCCACTATCACTTTCCCTTTTCCTTTATCATCTTCTTGCGTATTTTTCTCTTTGTATGTCAGACCCCTTCTATCCATATTTTTGTTCTTGCATAATCTTTTAATGTGATTGTATTTGTTGCAATTGTAACACATAGAATTTCCTTTTTTAGATCATTCATTCCATTAATTTCTTCTTGATATTCACTAGTTAGCAATATGCCCAAATCTTCCACAGGTATAAAATTTAACATTACTTCTACTAACAGAGTTGTTTGACATGTTTATGCATTCAATTGACTTAAGACCAAGCTTATTGCAATTGAAGCATTGACTGGAGAATGATGGATCACTTGATTTCATCTTACTTCTACATTGAGTGGCCATATGACCAAATTTATTGGAACTAAAACAATATCCATTAAACTTTTGAGCATTAGGTTGCATTACCGGATGCCTTTTTGCATTGTTCATATGATTTCCTTACCTTTTTTCATATCTGAAACTTTCTCCTTTCTCCTATCCAAGACCTCACTTGTCATTTCTATTCTTCTGACCTCAAGTCAGCTCATCAAGCTTAGCTGAGCTAATCTTGAACTTCTCCTTGTATTCATTTGCAATAGAAATTTCATCATTGAGAATAACAATTTGTCTTTCAAGTTCTTCATCATTATTTTTGGATTGTTGTAGTTCAATCTCCAATTGAATGAATCCTACATTAATTTTGTTGCATACAACAAATATTTCTTTTAAGGATTGAGAAATATTCTCATCATTCTTGTTTTTCTCTCCAATCTCCCTAGTTAGCTTCATCACCATAGATTTAATCTCATGCTTTAGGGTAGCATTGTCTATGCTAAGCTTTTCAAATTCTTTAGTTATTTCCTTCAAGGTCCAATTTAGGTGAATATCATCCATAATTTTTCTCTATTTTTTCTTAATCTAATAAAAAATATCCTTTTTCTTTTCCCTAGACTTAATAATCCGATCCTTCAATCTCTGAATGAATCTATCAGCATCCTTAATATTTTCTTTCAATTCCCAGACTTCTTCTTTTGACTGATCAAGATCATCAAGTGCCATCAAAAGATGGTGTTGAAAACTACTAGAGTCAATTACATTCCAAGATCCACCTCAATTTGTTAAACTTCTTCTAAGGAACTAGGCTCTGATACCAATTGTTGGAATCAGGAAATATTGAGAGGGGGGGTGAATTAGTGTTTTGCAATATTTAGCTTTATTAATCTGATCTTTAAACCACTTATAGGATTGAACCAAAAGAAAGATGAAAGCACATAAATAAATCATCCACAACACCATAACAAAAGGATTTTTACCTGGAAACCCTGTTAGGGGAAAAACCATAGTGGAGGTCAATCCATAATTTGAGTACTCAAATATAAGTGTTTTACAAATGTGGAATGCACATGCATTAAGGAACACTGCCTACAACTCACTGCTCAGAAATGAAGACTCACTATCTTACAAATTATTTAGATTAAATCCATCTAAATAATTGAATAGAAGGAATAACATCTAGTAATGCCTAATTACAGTTATGGTTAAGCTCATCAGTTGTATTCGTTGACCTAATTGTCTTATTTGTCTCTTCTACTATGTATTCTTTTATTCCAATCACAAATTCCTTTTATGCACAAGTGAAACTATGCATAATCACTTTGCTATCTTGAATTTTTTATCATAATTTGCACACTTGATCTATGTCCATAACAAAATGATATAAATGATCACTTATATATATCCATAATAAAATATTTAATTAACCATATGTTGGCTTCAATAAAACATAAAAATTTTTCCAACTGTCAGCTCAAACCATAAATAATTTTCAATTTGCACCACCCAAAGTCAGTCACAACATAGTGAGGACCCAAAACAAAATCCTCAAACCTAGAAATACTTTAAAAAAATTTGCCTCGACCATCCACAACACACCACATTCACTTAGTCAACTTTCTATCATTGTTAATTAGAAAGTCAGTCAACCGGATCTCCTCACTCATACACATATTGATGTGACAACAAAAAACTTGAGAATAAGATATTTCATATAACGAATGACCTTCCCTAAGATCCACAAATCAAACTAATACATTGGTAATGCAAATGGATTGACATAGTCAACTTTAGTCGGATACCATGTTCTTCACTTTGTCTCCTAGTATGATCAAATACTGAAGTGTGGATTGGATCAATGACTTAAGTTTCCATCAATGAACACACTAGAAGCCATATGCCAACAAATCCAACTTTGTATGGAAGTGGATTGATGAGGCCATGAAGAATTATGGACATAGGATGGATGAAAATACTAAGTGTTAATTATACTAATTAGGGTTAGTTATCTATCCTAGTTGGATAAAATATCTCTAAAATGACATCTATAGGACTCAATTTGATGGATCGATGATGGAGATGCTATCTAAAGATGTCCTAAGATGAACCTATGTTATTAGATTGAGGATTCGATGACTTTTGAAAAATGTAGATGCACTAAAATGATGATTACAGATAGATGGATGATGATTAATTTTTTTTAATCATAGGAAAGGACTTGCAATGAAGTAGGCCTTTCCTTTCCAAGAGGATTCACTCTCTAGTTTTTGTATGGGAGGCAGATTCACCTCTATATAAGGAAAATTCACCCTTCTAGATCATAATTTTTCCAATCCAAAATTTCATGTGTTTGCCCTTGTGTATAGCAAGTTTTCCTATCTAGGGTTCACACCTTCACCTATATCTTGAAATATACAGTGAGGATTTGCAAGATCACCAAAATAGGTAACAGGGTCACCTAAACATGACTTAGTATGAACAAGAAAAAGAAGGATCCCCTCTGAGAAAAACAACTTTTTCTATCTAGTTCACAGGCTCGCCCCTTACTTCAAATGTATAGACAAGGCATAGAAATGTGTATTAGAGGAGCAATATTTCATATTTCCTTGGGTATATAGATAGGGGTGGTATAGACTTGATGTGGGACCACCCCTATGGTGGATATGTTTACCTATTCGATTGGATTTATAGATGGAGGACTAGAAGACTCATGCTTAGGTTCACCTTTGTGGCTGAAGGATTCTTTTGTTCTTAGAATGGGTGTATGTGGAATCACCTAACTAGGGGATTGGATAGGAACATTCACCTAAAAAATAAGTGAGTTCACCTATCAGGGATGACAAGATAGGACGAGACTTTGATGCAGATTTGCCCCTTTAAGGGCAAGATCACCCATCCATAGTGCATATTTTCCTTTGTAGGAAAAAACTCACCTTTGAGGGTAGGGATAGACTATCACAATGGAAAAATATAGGAAACAAGAAACAGTGGGAAAGGATAGAATCAAACTAAAGACACTCACTAGTATATCATAAGAAGACATGCCAAACAACACAAGCCTAAAATTAGTGATAAAGGATTTACAAACTTGATGCAAGCTGACCAAATTGGGGGTTACCCAACGTTAATACTTTGTGATTGATTCTTTAGATCACCCTTTCTCACAAAGGAAGGTATCTAGAGAATCAATGGCATAGGGTCATCACCTTCACTCTCTCTCTTACGAACTATCATAGTTCACCATGAGGATTTCTATCTCAACCTAAGGGAGTATGTGGTGAGTAACTTCGGGGTACTATATGAAATCCCTAAACTAGACCAAGCTACGACCGAACATGGGTCTTATATAGTCTATACAAGCTATTTAGGGGAGTCCTCAATACATTAGGAGGGTGTGTGAGGAAACAACCATGAACACCAACTTGTCACAAGCATGGATTGGGAGCCCCAATGAAGTACTAGAAACTCAGACCAACCCTTCAAACCGTAACTAGGAATCACTCTATTCTTAGTGCTCTACTAGACATGATGCGATTGGATTGGGGTATAGCTCTTTCTCTCTCTTGTTTATATACCCCACCAATATTGTGGTACAGATTGTCCCTTGGGGTGATGAAATCTCCAAGAAGGTCTCCTAAAGGGTAATAAATGCTAGGTGATTTTGATCCCAAAGCTTGCACAAGGCACAAGGGGAGAGAATATGCACAAGCTATCACTCCCGAGTAGACACATCTATACTATAATGAGTTATGATTTATGATCTCCAAGCTCACTATATAGTTAAAGCAGAGACCATACGTCAACAACCTGCTCCCAAACAAAACAAACAAGTGTTAATTGACCCTTTCATAAAATGAAAAGTTACTAGATTATTATGAAAAATGGTGCACACAAACAAGTCTAAGGGTCTTCAATTGATTTTCCTGTAACAAATGTATAAGTAATTTGATCACTAGTCTTTGTCAAATGTGAGACAAGTTGCACAAATCATGAGTAAAAATCCCACAATCACAAAAACATAAGTGAGTAGATTACTACCCAAATCCAAAATCAAATGAGAGCCTAAATTAAAAAATTTAGCATTTTGGATTACCTCAAGTTCGCTCCTATGTTGGAAAAATTCACCTTTCTCTTATGTTCAGGGTCGCCTCTTTTACGAAGAGGCGGGTGTAAGATCACCCCTCTGGTGTAAAGGTGTATGCAAGTTTTCCTCTGTAAGTAAAGTAGGATCACCTTTTTCCTTGTCAACTTGGCATTTTTGTACGAGCTGAGGCAAGTTTTCCTCTATAAGTATGGATTCAGGTTACCACATTCAAATTCGCTCATTGAATGAATAGGCGGGTGCATAATTGCCTATGTCTAAGTAGGCTTGCCCTTGTGGTCAAGCAGATTCAGTGCTCGAGGCGAAATCACCTCTGTAGTTAAAATTTGAACCTAAAAAAATATAAACAATAAGAAAAAGTTAAAGTAGACCCATGACATGGGTCCCATCAGCCTTTCCAACAATGTGTGCATGTTTTCTAACCCTAAAATTTCAAAAGAACTAATTGAAATACAAAGAAAAGAACACAAAAAACACACTCAAGATTGACCTAGTTTAACTCAAACAAAATGCACAAAAGAATGATAATTTTACCTTGCTTGAGTTGTCCCCTTTCATTGGCCCTTTGATCTTGATTTTGTGCCCTTTTTTTAAAAATTCTCTAAATGATATTTGAATCGATGAGGATACAATGAAGAGTGCAATGGTTGAAATGGGTAATGGTTTTGATGCAAAACGAGTGCTTGAATGGCTGCAACAAGGATGGCTTGGTAACTTGGGTGTGTGAGAGAATAAGTTAGCTAAATGTGTGATTGTCAAAATGAGGAAAATATCACCATATTTAGGGAAAAGGCCTCTTAAGGAATGGATGGCTAGGATTTGAAGGCTACATTGATTGAAACTCACACAAAACACAACAATAGATACCAACACAAAAGATGCGAGATAGAAAACAACTCACTTTGAATTGTTTTCAAAAAATGAAATTACAGATTTAAAACATACATGCTATAGCCTCATGGTCTTGATTCATTACAAAAAAATCAGCTCTAAAAATATAATATATCATTCAAAGCCACAATCTGCACTAATGGAGCCACCTTCTACAACCCCCACTTAACCCTTTTATTTTACCCAATAACCACCCTATAATGTTCTAGAAAGTGTACTTTCCCTTTTGTTTTGGCATCAAATGTCCCACTATTTGATTTATTTATTGCCTAGGAAGATATTTTAATGAAATTCTTTTTTTAGTGGGTTGGTGTCTTGGGGACATAACTTTTGATCTGACCATTAGATTTTCAATTGTAATATATTGTTGGAAAGCTTGTGAAGAGATCTACAACTATCTTTTGCCAAGTTTGAAACATCAAATATTTTTCAGCCTATTTTAGGGCTCTAAAGGGCCTCAATTTTCAAGTTTAAACTTCATTAGAGAAATTCCTCATAATGAAAATTTAATATCTTCGAAATGGTACAAGATTTTGAGATGATTCTTTTTCCAAAAATATTATTTTCCAATTTCACTCCTTGGGGTCAATTTTTGTGTCCATATGACTCGAATAGGTTGACTTAATAAAAATAGAGGGTGACTGTTTTTGGCTATTACAAACTTCTAACTATCCCAAAGAATACATGGGTCGCCATGGGCCCCGAGATAAATAAGCAAACTTAAAAAAAAAATACAATATTTTTGGGTGATACAAGATTTCCCTTACACCACTAGAGGCTCCTAGATTAGACACAGGTTAATTTGAAAAGTGACCCTGTCACTTCTCAAGTTCTAAAGGGAAACCAATATGGTTAACCTCAACTTTAGATAACCATGAAGAATCTTCAATGGGCCTTCCTCTCCATTTCACCAAGTACTCTACATATTTCATGTTTCTTGTGTTATTTCCCACATGACTATCCAAAATTCATTCTATCTCCTTTTCTAAAGTAGGTGCTATATATTCCATTGTGCTTCTATAATTTATTCATCAATTCATCTTCAGGATATTTTATTAAATATGAAATTTTAAACATAGGTGAAATATGTATTTCCTAAATCATGCTTCTTTAGGATCTTGCATGGTCCAAAATTCTTCATCTTTAAGTTTTTGTATGTAACAACTCGAAACCTCTCCTTTCGTAAATGAACCATGAATTCATCTCCTACCTGTAACTCGGTATGCCTCCTTTTCTGATCTATCTTAGCCTTATATTTTGAGTTCATCTTATTGATATATTTCTTCACCTCTTCATGCAAATTCTTAAGGTTCTCATCAAAATATTTAGCCTCAACACTACTCTTCTCCCCCTTATCCATCTTCCCTAGTTCAAAAATAGTTATTGGAATACTCCCATACACAATCTAGAATGGTGATTTACCAATTCTCATGTTGACAAAATTGTTGTAAGAAAATTCTTATTGTGGTATAATCAAATCCCATCCCTTGTGCTTATCTCCCACTAAGCATCTCAGTAGGTTACCCAAAATCCTATTCACTACCTCCATTTTTCCATCAATCTATGGATGGTGTGTAGAACTAAAATTCAAATACATCTTCAACTTCTTCTATAATGTCCTTCAAAAATAACAAACAAATTTGGTATCTCTATTTGAAACTACACTCTTTGGTAGACCATGTAGTTGCACCACCACTCTGAAAAACAACTCCACAACATGAACAATGTTAGTGGTCTTATTACATGGAATGAAATTTTCCATCTTTAAAAATATATCCACCACCACAAATATGGAATCATGTCCTCTTTGTGTCCTTGGAAATACAAGAACAAAATCCATGCTACTATCCTCCTATGGCCTCTTAGGTACAGGTAATGGCTGATATAATCCATTATTCTAACTGGTTCCTTTCACCATCTGACATACTCTACAACTTTGTACAGACTTCTTCACATCTTGCTGTAACTATGGCCAATAATAATTTTCACTAAAAAGAGAAATGGTCTTATCTCAACTAAAATGTCTAGCCAATCCTCCACTATGCTTCTCCTTGATTATATTTTCTCGTATAGAACTCCGTGGAATGCACAATTGGATTCCTCTAAAAGAAATCCCATATTTTATTAGGAAATCCAAGCATCTTGTCCTATCTAACGCAATAGGTTCCAAACAAGCCTTCCAAGCTTCTGCAAAGTTTGGATCTTTAGGATATGAACTCTTGAGTTCATTGAACCTGAAAACCTCTATATTCATCTCTATCAACAAATTTTTCCCTCTAATCAGGGAATCTACAACTCTATTTGGCCTTTCACTCCTATTCTTGAAAACAAAAGAGTAACTCTGCAAAAACTCAACCCATTTTAAGTTCCTTTTATTTTACTTTTCTTGCCTATTGAGATACTACAAAGCCTAGTGATCAGTAGATAAAAATAATTCTTTTGTAAACAAATAGTGTCTCCATTTTTTCAAATCCTAAACTATACCATAAGGCTCCTAATTGTAGATATAATATTTATTATTAGCATCATAAAACTTCTCACTAAAATAGGCAACAAGCTTACCTTCTTGACTCAAAACAACTCCTATGGCAGTGCCACTAGCATCATAATCTACCTAAAATACCTTATTGAAATATAGAAGTGCCAAAACAAGTTTCTCCATGAATTTCTTCTTCAACATATCAAAAAAAAAAAAATCTCCTACAATCCATTTAAAATCCTTTCTATCCCCTCCCATTTCTTTAGTTAGAGGTGCACAAATGCTACTGAAACCTTTGATAAAATTTCTATAAAAACTTTCAAAAAAATGAGAATACCTCACCTCTGTAACACTCCTTGGCGTAGGCCATTCAAAAATAGCTTTCACCTTCTCTTGATCCATCTTAATACCCTCTAATAAGAAAACAAATCCTAGATACACCAACTCTCTCTTCATAAAGCTACATTTCTTCAAATTCATCAACTTCTCCTCCCTTAGCTTCTCAAAAACTCTTCAAATAAGCATTAGGTGATCCTCCAATGTCTTACTGAAAATAAAAATATCATCCAAATAAAAAATAACAAATTTTCCTAAAATTATTTCAATACCTCATTCATAAGCCACATAAATGTGCTTGGCGCAGTAGTTAGCTCAAAATGCATTACTAACCATTCGTAGAATCCCTCCTAGATTTTTAAGGATGTATTCCATTTATTTCCTTTTCTAATTAAGATATGGTGATACTTGCTCTTTAGATCTATCTTCGTAAAGTACTCAACTCCACTCAAACAATCAATAATATCATCCATCCTGGGCAAGGGGAATTTGTACTTGATGGTGATATTTTTGATAGCTTGAGATTCTAAACACATCCTCCATTCTCCATACTTCTTTGGTGCTAGTAATATAGGTATTGCACATGGGATCAAACTCTCTCGAATCAGTCCCTTTCATAAAAAATCTTGCACTTTCCTATTCAATTCTTCATTCTTTTCTGAATTCATTTGATGGGCTACCTTATCTGGAAAATTGGCTCCAAGAATCAGATCCATCTAATCGCTAGTCTTCCTTAATAGAGGAAAACCCTTAGGTGCATTATCAGATACAATATATTGAAACTCATCTAAAAGAGGTTAAACCTATATGGGTATCTCTTTATCATATTCTATATCAACTCTAAGAATAAAAGAAAAACACATATTCTCATGCCTCATACCTTCTAGGAACTTTATTCCATCAACCAAATAAATTATTGCATTATTGTATGCCATTTCCTCTACCTCTTTCAAGGGATTCAACTTATGAAAAACTCTATCATTTGTCAAAGAATAGGTTTTGGCATGTCCATCATAGATTGCTACTAGATCAAACTACCATAGTATTCCTTACAACATGTGACAAAAATCCATAGGCATAATATCACATAATACCCAATCATGGTAATTTCCAATCTTAAACTTGACGAAACATTGTTCATTTACCAAAGCTTTATGGTCCTTTTACAACCAATCAATCTAGTATGGATTGAAATGCCTTCTTCTCTCCAACCGCAACTTAGTAACCATCTCTTCTCAAACAAAGTTATCACTACTACCTCCATCAATAATAACATTGAAAATTTTACCTTCACACTTACATCTAGTGTGAAACAAATCCATCCTCTGAGTTTTTTCCTTCTCCTCATTGAACAAGGATCTTCTAGTAACAAGAACTTCTCCTCTTTTTGCATCCTTCAAATGTGAAGAATCAACATCTTCATCTACATGTGCAATTCGTGCATTACCCTTAGGTCTTCTATTTGTCCTTTCTTGATGTTGAGGACACTCATAGGATCTATGTCGTTATTCTCCCCACTGGAAACAAGTTCCACAAAAGCCTCCTCTTTGTGGTCCTTATCTAGATCTTCCTCTTCATATTTGGTCATTATTCTGATCTTAAGGATGGTAGGTGTTATCTCCTTTATGGTTCTAAATGCTACTGGATCCTTCACCCTTTGTTTGATCTTCATTTTGACCTCCATATGACTATCCACTAGTCTTTCCACTATGATGCCTACCTCTTTGCTTGGTTTCAAATATTCTATTCAACTTTTCTTCTACATTCATTCTAGTTGTACCTTTTTCCACCAAATATTCGCATGAACCTTTAGCTTGGTCTTTGCAAATTTGACCCTCTCAAAATCTTCCACCTCCTCATACTCAAAGTACTCCTCCATATCAGTGATCCAATCAATCACCTCTTTTGGGTTAATATTTCTGGAAAATATATAAACATCGATCTTTGGCCTTTTCCCAATCTTAGAGATGGCCTTAAATAATCTGACTTGCTCTAGATCTATTGCATCTTGTTCCTCTTCAAACTATTCCTCAGTTTTAGCTTCATCTTCACTTTCATCTCCTCTTCTTGGCTCAAACCCTCAATGAAGCTCCTCTTGCAATGATTAAACTTGTCTTTGTAGGGCTCTAAAACCATCTTCTGGTAGAATAGCATTTCTTCCACCACCACGGTTTCTCATGGAGGAATTTTGATCACTTTTCATAGAAACCCAAAACCACAAGTACTGGTTTAAATTCCTCTATTGGAGTGAAGATGACACTAAGAGGGAGGCTTGACTCAGTGTCTTAAACCATTTTTAGCATTTTCCAGAAAAATGAAACAAAGATAAATTATGCTCTCAATATTTCAATGATAAATATATTCATTAGTTGAATGCAACCATTATGAACTAAGATGAGAAGTATCACAAAAAAAAATGAAAATTACAGCATTATCATAATGAAGCAAAAATACCAAGAGACAAATGATTTTTCGAGGGGAAAACCCTCTTGGGGTAGAAAAATCACTCCTAAACTGCTGCCATACTAGCTTATATTTTCAAATCACTGCTTACAATTCCTTATAGGAAAATTTTAGAGCACCCACTCTAGGAGAACCAACCCCTTATACATTTAGGAACACCCATTCAAAGGACCACCAACCCCTTCTACAAAATTAGAACAATAATAATATATAAGAGGATTTCAATGTTTCCATTTTACTCACATCTACCTTACTATCTAATACCCCTAATATACGAAAAATTCACCAACAAATCTTCAAAATACCAGAAATTAAATATAAAAGCTATCTGTTTGCATTATTTTTAGAGATTAACTATTATAAAAAAATTCACTTGTTCTTCCAAGAAAAGTCTCTCAAACAGTGATAAATCATTGTATATATATATTTTTCAAAATACAAAAAATCTTTTCAGTACCTTCACCGAAGGTTTCAGATAGGACCAAATGTAATAATTATTTTGTTTTCAAAACCCTAGAATCAACAAAATCTACACCAATAAAAACATATGTTCCACGAATACAAGAATACAATAATGTATGCACAAAATAATGCTTATCTATATTTTAAGAAGTTCTTTTATGAAGCATAATACCCTTACAGATCTATTTTCAAAAACCCACATAATTAGTAACATGTGGAAATAAAAATTTACCAAAGCACCTTTTCTCTTCACATTATAGTTTCTCATTTTGATAAAAAGAAAATAACTATTACTGCAAAGGCCTGGCATGGATTGAAATGGTTTCCAAAACATCATGAGCCCAGTAACCAAAAAAATCAACTCTTTCAGAATATGGATAATGAAGAAACAATGTATCTGACTTCAATGCATGCTTTTCTGACACAATAATCAACAACCCATTTGTGCATTTTCAGAATCAAACAAAAATCAGTAACTACCTTCCTTATTTTTTTAAAAAAATCACCAAGCAAAGAGAACAATACCTAATCATGTTGCAATAAAACCATATAAATACAAAAGAGATTCAATGCCTATGATCATAGTTTCCTAGATTCGTAAGTCCTTTTACCTATATTGAGCTTTCATTGGCTCTTACTTATCAGACTAGACATACATCGAACACTCAACACCAATAAGGTCAGCCATATGAGATTTTCAACAGAAAGACCAATTTCCATGGTGGCAGTTAGGGTTCCACACCCTCACAAAAGAAAGATAAAAAGTGAGTTTTCCCTAAATTACATTCGTTTCCCCAAGACATTCGATGACTAAACCAAAGCACAATAAAGTTTGAAGTCTAAAATGACTTAATTCATATGTAATAAAAATATCATAATGAATACAAATCCATTGTCAAAGACCTTTTGCCAAGAATGTTGACACATGAATGATTTAATAAGACACTATAATGAGTTTGGGTTCGCTATCCATAATCCCTTGGAGGCCGACATAATAATCACTTTGATTATTGCTTCTAATGTATCCACTCAACTTCATAACCAAAAATAAGCTTTATTCAATGTCCAATGAAAATGCTAGTAATCAATGATGGTTGTCAATTGCTTATTAATCAACCAAGAATTATATTCAAATGACTTTACATAAAGTTAGAAAAATTGAGATATCGATAGGAGTAATATCATGTTAAGTGAATTCTTAAGGAAACTCAATAGGTTTTACTTCATTTTAGATGCCGAGTCCTATATGCCTTTATAAAATATGATCTTTGATAACAATTTTTTTTAATAGAGTTCATAGTGATGATACCATGATGCTTGAAGGCTTAGACATATTTCATATGCCAAACAATATCATCATACACATAAGGATGCTTGAACCCAAAAATTATTCAGTGCTTCCAGGTAATGTGAGTTCATAGAATGTAACAAGATGGCTTTAGAGACTTTAAAGAAACATGAGAATTTTGATCAAACTGAGATACTAAAAGAGTATACAAAATAGTGTCAAGATGTCCAAGCAACCAAACTGATCCAGAAATATGTCAATGGGCCAAAGATAATGTACTAAAATATCATTCCTTATAACAACCAACTGGGAATACTTGAGCATGAAACCAAGAATGTTTAAGATGAACATTATCCAAAAAATTACGAGATTCCTGAAGCACAACATATCATCATATAAGCCAAGAATGATAAGAAAAGATATTGTGAACCCCTAAACTTGAAATTGCACAAGAACAACAAACAAATCAAGATGTTAAATCAAATGAAAAAAAGAATGAAGGATTCCCCATGAAATCCATCTACTAAACTGAAACTAGGAAAGATGAAGAAAAAAATATGAAAAATGCATGTAAATCTTAATTAAGTGAGAAAACTAGAGATCCCATGGCGGAATTGGTGCCAATTGAAGTGTTGAAATTGGCCCTTTCCCAACTCCTAAATTGCAATGTTGATGTTTAGATTGATCAAATATCTCCAATGAGATTTGAGCATAACCTACCTATGAATTGTGAAAGTGATGAATGCTTGACCAAAAATGGGCAAAATTATCTCTCAATGTGAAGAGAGTAAATTTGCATGAAATTATGGATGTTCAATGAGGAGAGAAGCTTCCAATTTATAGATTTGAATTTGGAAGATAGGGAAATATTTGGGCAATGTGGGACTAAATTTCAGTCAATGGCGAAATGCCACTTGTCACCATGTGAATGGTTGATGGTTTCGCACATTTTGGCCAAAGTGCCAATAAATGTAATTAGGTGGAATTTGAATTTGAGGAAATGACATGTGAGAGGGAAAAAGGAATGAAATAAATGCCACTTGGCTCAATGCAAAAGGAGATGTAAGAAGAGTGAATGTTTTGTTGGAAGTACCTGTCCACTTGGACGTTTTGAATTCAAACTTGAGGGAATATTCCCTTTTGATGCCATGTGACGGAAAATAGACATTTAATAAATAAATTAAATCTATTTTCATGTGCAAGTTGCACTCTCTAGAAGATTTTACTAACAAGGATGAACTTAATCAAGATTTTGATTAATTTAATGAGGGATTAGATAATTTGACAATTTTGACTTAAATTGATGAATTGATTTAAATTAGAATTGAGAGGAAATGATTAATTAAATAAATGATTTTTGATTTATTTAACTAAGTGGGAAAATGTTAGATTAAATCAAATAAGGTTTAATTTATTTAATTTAATAAGAGGACTTTAGAGACTTTAATCAAATAAAATGATTTATTTAATTAAATAGAAACATAAGGTTAATTAAATTAAACTAGTTAATTTAATCAATGGAGGAGAAAGACTTAATCAAATAAAAAATTATTTATTAAATTAAAAGACAGAATATGATGAAAATTTGAGAGTATGATTGAGGAGGAAATGCCGTTAGTAATCAAGATCAAGTGTGTCAAACATAATTTGTACATTTTTGATGTCTACATTTTTCCCCTCTTTGAAGCAATGTACTTGTTATATAGATTCAAAGAATAAAATGATGTGATCAAAGTTCAAAATTTATTGATTTTTTCAGATGCCCCATTGCTGCCCCAGTGGAAGGATTATGCTGGTATATTGCCTCCTCGAGAGATCAGATGAAAATTATGATTTTTTGGATGATCTCGTGAAAAAAGAGGACAAGTTGTTTGATAGGTTCAAAATCCCCAGATTGCCAAAAATGTGTTCAAACGCCAAAAAAGATGCAAAATGGCCCCTCGGCTAGACAAAAATGGGATTGGAGGACCAAAACCCTAGTTGGAAGGTCAAATTAGGTGAAAAAGCCCTAATGTTTAGGCTTAAATAGACCTTGAGAGGTCACTTTCAACACATTTGTATACTTAGCCTTTAGAAAATTTCACACTTTTAGCTCTGAGTCTTGGTCGAAATGGTGTAATGACAGCTTCCCAAGCATGTGTCAAAGAGAGTACGAGTGCGCTAGCAGCTATTCGGCATAGGACCCGTGGTATGTACCCCTATCCGACTTTCAATTTTCTCATTTTATGTGCATTAAATCGGGTCGAAGTCAGTTTTAAGTTGAGTGGCACTTAAAATTGCTTTGTCGATACCGCACAGTTCTATATTAGACCACACATGTGAAAAAAACTATGCATCCCAGTTTGGAAAGAAGTGTTTTCCGGTCAAACTCTGCTACATGTGAAAAATCAACCACGCAGTGCAATTTGGGATTTAGGATTTCACCACAAATTCGATCGCATATGCGAATAACACCATGTAGTTCACTTTAGAATTTAGAAATTTGCAAACTCAACTGCAAAAATGCATTTTGCAGCTTTCCAAACTATGCCACATTTGCAAAAAATGCCGCATTTGTTATTTTGGATGCGAAAAACTTTGCATGAGATGCATATTTTTTTCTTTTTACGGGAACTTGACATGTTGGCTTCCCTTGTGCAGGATACTCTTGATGTACTTCACTTGCAGGAGCACAAATGGCTAGTTCTCAGTAGATTATAGGGTATGCATGAGTTGGTTATGTCCCTCTAGTTCTAGCATACTTAGGTATGATGACAACCTTGGTCGAGTGGTGGCATAGGGAGACTTCTTCTTTCCACCTTCCTACTGGCGAGGCTACTATTACCCTTGAGGATGTATGGTGCATCCTCCGATTACCTATCTATTGGGCCAGAGTCATCTATGATCCTGATGTTGGCAGGGATGCTTGCTATAGTGTTATGGAGTTTGATGAGATTCAGTTCTCTAATGGGAAGATTGATTTGGAGAGATACCGTGGAAGTGTACCCGTTGATAGGTTGATCATTGCTACTATAATTTCAGGCCTTGTTGCACTTGATCGGTGGGGTCGATACTTTAGTCTAGCCTGGGGAATAGCATGGGAGCATATGGTTCACTACGGGGATTGCTTTGCTTGGGGACCAGTATTAGTCGCATCCTTATAGAGGGATCTTGGTGAGTTTGCATACCTAGACAATAGGTCCCTCAGGGCCGGTGTTACTTTATTACACATTTGGGCATGGGAGTGGATCCCAATGCCTCGCCCATATGTCACACCATTTATTCTTAAGATTGATGATCCTATTGTTTGGCGGTACGACGGGGTACAAATCCACTTTACTCACACTGGAATAGGTGGTCTTGCACACTGGCGATGAGTTCTTGATGACATGAGAGAGTTCATCTGGAGACCCTAGATGGGCATTGGCCCATGGTACAATCATTTTCAAAAACTATTCTATGCCAGATGGGATAGGTGGATGCAGGGTTAGGAGCATACCATGATAGAGGGGTATCTTCCAAATAGGGTAGCCAAATAGTTTGGACATTTACAAGATAGGCCAGATGATTAGTATGTGGTGATCTTCACCTATACGACTAGAGAGACAACATGGGGCCAGCCAATTTTGTCAGCTAAGGCAGTGTCCTCTTTTAGACAGTTGGTGGCTTGACTATGGCCATATGATTAGGAGCCAATAGATGTAGAGGTTACTCCAGCATATAGAGCTTGGTTTAGGCCTCCCCCAAGATTGATAATTTTTGGTAAAACGATTCCACGATGGAGACCCAGAGGTAGGACAACGGGTAGAGGCTGAGGACAGGGTAGAGAAGGAGGTGGACCACCTCCTCATAAGACACTTCCTAGGGATCCAACACAACAATTGTCTCCCTGATTCAGGGAGTAGGATGGTCAGCCGAGAGCAGTCCCTCAGTAGCAGACAACAATGTAGCAAGATCATAGAGATCCACTGATCCAGTAGTTGCAGGGTCAGATTCAGGTGTTGATAGTAGAGAGAGATGAATTCAAGCACTAGGTTGTGGTAGTTACTACCGAGAGGGACTAGGCACAATCAGAGAGGGATCAAGAGATTGTTCAGTGGAGATAGCTAGAGAGCACAACATCCTCATCTCGGGGCTAGTCAATTTCTTTAGAGGCATACAAAGAGGTAGTCAAGGAGGCCAAGTACTATCGACATCATTACAAATAGGTAGTGCCAGCAATAGGCAAAGTTCTAGACTTCTCTCAGTAGACAGGGATGAGGTTGCTAGAGGATCATGGTGATAGGCAAGTGGGAGAGGGTGAGGAGCATAGCCAACAGGGCTAGCCCTTGATCACAGACAGTTTTTCATTTTTGACTCATGGGCTGCATTATTGCCCCTATTGTACCATGTATTTCGATGTACACTTGATCCGATTTCGTATCATAACAGTTTATTATTTGATGATATATATAAAATGGTTCACCCTTTTATGAGATTTTTTGCAATGTATGATATGCATTTCTTACTTTCCTATATGCTATGAGATGTTCCTATTTCTTATGTTCATGTGATATGATGTATATTTCTAATGGATGTATTTCCTCTTGTATCTTTTTCATGCATTTTTTAATGATGATCCTATGAATGTAATGTATGCTAATAATGGCATATTGATGTAAAAATGGTGATGGATGCTAATGATTATGTATGATATAATGATTTCTTAAGATTCTTAGAATAACAAATTTAAATTATCCTCATAACTTAAGATAATGATATGATGCAATATGATTTTTATGCTAATGATCTGGTGGATGCACAGTGTATGCATTGGCAATATTTCAATTATTGTCATGATACCATGTTAGTATGGAAAGAAGATAGAAGAACTTAGAAATAATGAGTTAGTTAGGATGATGGTGATTTTCTTTACCGGGAGTTGGGATTATCAAAGGGTCAATTACGTTATGTTTGATAACACACATAGGTACGATGCATCAAGATATAAAGAACCGAGATGGAATGGTACCTAGTGTGATGGACTTTGACTTGAAAAATAGATGGGATTTTTCTTGTTCACACTTAGCATACATACTTTATTCAAGATATGGTTTGGACATTCTAAACATGTCAGGCCAAAACATAGGAAAGCAAGTTTTCCTATGTGGTCAACAAGATATCTAAAACATCCTCTCCACAAACTAAAAAAAGCACATATGACTAAGTTATTTTACAAGCATATACCACAAGCATATTAGATAAAAGAGACAACGATCTTCACCCCATTCCATTCTCTCTAAACTTGTTTTGTTTAGGCATCATTGAGAGGTCCTTGGAATGAGCACAAAATAAGATAAGCCAATAAAAGACAAAATAAAGAAAACCAAACAAGCTAATGTTCTTCATACCACTAGCCAAGACTAAACTAGTATGAGATACCTAATTCTTATGTCCATCATGGGAAAGTTTCATCCTAGGACATGTTGTGATCATGGTTTTGATGGGACTGATTAGATGATAACCTATTGATATTCCGAGTTGACCAACTTTCTTGTTTACTAATTTAGAATTTTGAGACTCTGATGATTAGGGTGTTCACTTTTTGAACCTACTAGACTGGTTTTTGATTGACTCAACAAAGGGTGATGGTGATGATTGATTTATTAGGAATGATGAAAGTCACGAGTGAGGGTGAGATGAGATGGATGCACCATTTTGGATTTTTCAGATATTTTGAGGCTATTTTTGGTATTTTCAAGATGTTTTGCAATTGTTTTGGTATTTTTGAGATTTACGATGAAGAGACTAACCTAAATACCTATCCTAGGGGTCTCAGGAGCTGATCCATAGATTATCCCTACCTACTTTATACACGTAGAGACAACGTATTTTGATTGATGGCATACTTGACTCAATGATGAGATAGATGGGCAAATGGATTGCCATTTTATTGTGATAGATTCCTAAGGACTAACCTAAACTAACTCGGAGGATGATCAAAGATCAACCTTGCCTAATTTTAAGCTTAGAGACAACATAGTTCAGACAAGGTGGAAGACTAACAAGACTCAATGATGAATTTTTTTTGAAGATTTTTCAATTTTTCAACATGTGTTTGCATTTTTTGATGAATTTTTTGAATTTTTTTGGATTTTTTGATGTCTTGGGAAGAGCGCAAAAAATATACACAAATATGATCTAGTGCTAGCTTCAAGGACATTCCCCCAACATTAAGCGATAGACTACTTCAATAGAGGTAGGACAAACTGACCTTAGGAATATGCCAAGCAGTACTATGGTGGAATATGATATGGGCATCAGCTTAGGCTATGGTATGGATGTGAGTGGATGGGTGGATGGAATGGATGAGTGAGTCATCCAAAGTGCCACCGAAGTGGATTTCACTAGTGGAAAATTTTTTCTTTACTTTTTTCAATAATTTTTCTAATTTTTTTGGATTTTTGTATTTTTTTGATGTTTTTGTTGTCACCAAGATGCTTGTTTGCTAGGTTTTCATCAAGGTAACCATTTTTTCAGGACATTTCCTGATTTTTTTATATTTTTTGGTTATATACCTTGCAAGTTATTAGGCATAATTTTTTTTGCGAAGGGAGTTACTGAGAGGCTCCTGTAGAGGCTCACCTTCTGGTGTTGCTAATTGATATGCTCCTGATTTATAGTTGGTTGTGATGACAAAAGGTCCCAACTAGTTGGGTTCAAGTTTACCTTTTCTCTCTGGATTTAGCACATTCCTTTGGTTCTCTTTTAGCACAAGGTCACTGACTTGGAAGGTGTGCTGCCTAATCTTGTTATTGTACCTACATTTTAGACAATTTTGGTAGACCTGTAGATGGTTGAGGGCATCCATACGCCATTCATCTAGTAGCTCTAGCTCATTTAGGTGTGAGACCTTGTATTCTTCATCTATGATGAGGTTTCGCAATGATACTCTTAGTGATGGGAGCTCGATCTCGATTGGCAGGATGGCTTCTGGTCAGTAGACTAAGGAGAATGGGTGGAACCTGTTGGCATGCAAATGATGGTGTGGTAGGCCCATAAGGCGGGGTTTAGTTGTAGATGCCATTCATGACCAGAGTCATTGACTATTTTCTTAAGGATTTTCAAAATGGTTTTATTTGTAGCTTTTGCTTGGCCATTTCCTTGTGGGTAATATGGAGTGGAAAAGCGATATTGGATTTTGTATTTTTTGCACAATTCATGAACATCCTGATTCTTGAAAGGTGTCTTGTTATCAAATATAATGGATTGGAGAACACCATATTGGAAAAATGAGATAGTTCAGGATGAGCTTGGATATTTTCTTTCCGATGATGGAGGTCATGGGAATTGCTTCGACCCACATTTTGAAATACTTTGTGGCGGTGATAATGAACTTGTGGCCATTGGATGAGGTGGGTGATATTTTTCCTATGAGATCGAACCCCCATTTTGGAAAGGGCCATGGTGTAACAATAGGATGCATTTCTTGAGATGGTGCATGAATAAGGTCTCCATGCTACTGGCACTATAAACACTTTCTAAAAAAGTCATGTGCCTCTCTCTCCATTGTTGGCCAGTAGTACCCGGTTCTTAGTAACTTCTTAGCCAAGTTCATACTATTCGAGTGTGAACTGAAATTTCTATTATATACCTCAGTCAGGGCTTTGTTAGGTTTTAAGAAACATAATAGGCTTCCGTCAATGCTCCTATGGAAGATGGTTTCCCCTAGGATGACAAAACGTAAAGACCTTTTGACAAAGGTTCATTTGAGGTTTGGGATAATCTCAGCTGGGAGTACTTCTAATCTCGGGTAGGTGTAGATGTCATGATACCAAAGATCACCAGGACCAACAAGTTTTCATGCATATTCCAACTTTGGTACCTCAAAAGTAGGTATGAGAATCTGCTCTATCAAGAATTCATGTTTCGAGACATTGTGAGGGATATCTAGTAAGGATCCAATTGTTGCCATGGCATCAACTACTTTGTTGTTTTCCCTCGGTATCTGCTCAAAGGTGATATCAATAAAAGATTCTTTGAGGCTTTCTACTAATTTCTTGTATGGTGTGAGCTTATCATCCTTAGTTTGGTATTCACCATTGACTTGGTTGATAATAAGTTGTGAATCCCCATAGACCTTTAATGCCATGATTCACCACTGTGTCATAATTTTGAGACCTATGGTTAAAGCCTTGTATTCCACAATGTTGTTGATACAGGGGAATAAAAATTTGTAAGATCTTGGTATGCAATCTCCCTGTGGGGTGATAAAGAAAACACTAGCTCCTAATCCATGTTGTCTATGGGAACCATTGAAGTAGTGTTTCTAGTGATCGGATATGCCGAGATTAAAGATGGACTCATCTGGAAACTCCGATATGAGTGGATTCTCTAAATAGATAGGAGCTTCTACTAGCTGGTCTGCAATGACCTATCCTTTGATTTCCTTTCGCTCCACATATTCAATGTCATACTTTGATAGTATAATGACCCACTTAGCCATCCTTCCTATGAGCATAGCTTTTGACAGTAGATACTTTAGGGGATCTATCTTGGAGATGAGTTTGATTTTGTGTGCCAATATGTAATGTCAGAATTTTTATGAAGCAAACACTACTACTAGATAAGATTTTTCAATGAATGAGTATTTTAACTCATGGCCCACCATTGTTCTATTGATGTAATAGATAGCCCTTTTTATCCTATTTTCATCATGCTGAGCTAAAAGAGCACATAGGGCTACTATTGCTAATGAGATGTATAAGATCAGTGGTTTTTTTGTAATGGGTGATATTAATACTAGTGGTGTGAGTAGGTATTCTCTGATTTTATCAAATGTCTAATTGCACTTATCGTCCCACTTGTATGCTACTCCCTAGTGAAGTAGGTGTGACTATGATTTTTTTTTGTCTACCAGTTGTGGTATGAACCTCCGAATGGATTGGAGTCTGCCTTGTAATCCTCTGAGTTGTTTCAGTGTTCTTGGTCATGATCGATGAGTCGAGGGTATACTAAGTTGATTTTGTGGGATTTTTGGTTTGACTCAGTGAATGAGACACTAATCATTAGTAAGGATGAATCCTCAAAGATCATGGGATGGCCTACTATGGTATCATCATAATCACTACTGGCATAGACATTAGTTACATCAAAAGTGAAATTGTCTAGTGGGACACCTATCCATACAAGTGGTCTAAGGGTGATTGTTGATACTTGAGGAGAGGACCTGACTGCCCTGCTAGGAGTACCTCTGCCGTGTATGGTTATACCCGGGGGAGTACATACAAGGCCAAGGTTCAACATTCTTCCTTTTGCAATGATGGGCTCTAGTCATCTATCACTATTCCTTCCAAGGGTTTTGCTTCTATTGTAGCCCATGCCAAGCATTATTTGTACCCCTTTGTTGGCTTCATCCATAGGTAATGTGGTTGTGGGTTCTACATCATGTTATATTTTTCTTGAAATATATTCTTCACCAAAATTTTCTCGACTTAGGTCTCCCCATTGGCAAAATCTAGAAGGGTCTTCCCTAAGGGTGTGGACAGGTATTTTGGTTGATCGAGGTTTCCCATGTGACCTAGGAGATTTTCATAACTCTCCTACAACAAATTCACTCTTCTTCATTCTATAGTCTCTTCATCCCTTGTCTTGGATCATGATTTTGATGTCAAATATATCAGGGATGGTGGTTGTCTATATCGTAGAACTGGAGGTGAGGTTAGTTGGGTCGATGTATGCAGTGGATGGGCCTTCATCATTTTTTAGCACTTGGGGGATCTTATAAAACTTGGCTTTCAAGTTTTTGCAGTAGGCGAATGGTTTGGGATCCCCGTGTATAGTGACCTCCTCATTCTAGTACAAGAATTTGATGTATTGATGATATGTTGAGGCCACTACTTTCATTTTTTGGATCCATGGACATCCTAGGAGGATGTTATAAGGTAGGTCGAGGTCAAGGACCTGAGAGGTAGTCTCCATGGTTGTTGGTCCCACTTGGATTGGGATTTTAATAGTTCCCTGAGAAAATCTTTCTTGATCATCATATGCCCTTATCGTGATGCTCTTTTTCTTGTTAATGGAATCCTCGTCGAATCCCAAGTTCTTTATAACTTTGAGAGAGAAAATGTTAAGGCCTGCACCTTCATCCATTAACACCCTTTTAACTTTCTTTTTGTGGATCAACACTTGAAGGTGAAGTGCTCTATTATGAGATGGCTATGGGGGGAAGTCTTGATCGAAGAATGTAAGGAGGTTTGGGGTGACGATATTACAAACTATAGCTTGAAAATGTTCTATGTCAAGGGTGGTAGAGATAGTCGATGCCACTAAATATTCATCAAGAATTTTCCTATGGGTAGCAGAAATTTTTAACAGTTCCATGATGGAGATCTGTACGGGGGTTCTCTTCAGTTGGTTGATGACACTATAGTCATTAGGAATGGCTTTTGGTTTTGTAATGGGGGTCTTAGATGGTTTCAATGCCCTTGCAATGGTGATGTTTCTACCAAATGTGGTGACTCCATAGCCAGTGTTGGCTTCTTTGATGTTAATGACCGTGACCATTTTATCTACACATGCGACTATCTCTTCATATACTAGGTTAGCACTAGCATATTTTTTCTTTCCTTTGTTGTTCCCTTGACGATTTCCTTGATTATGATTTGGCATCGAATTTGTGTATATTTTATGATCATGGTTCCCAGCTAGTTGTTCAATGTTTATGATCTTGTCTTTGATGAGGTCTTGGATGATATTCTTCAGCCTCATGTAATTTTCAATTGTATGTCCCTTGATCTTGTGAAAATCACAAAGGAGGTTTTCATTGTACCATGGCGGTTTGTCATGGGTTCCACGTATTGCTCAGAGTTGGAGACTTTAATAATGTTTTCCTTGACCAACTTCTTCATTATGGATTTGATTGACTCTCCCAGAGTCATGAACTTCTACTTGGGAGGGTATTTGCCTTAGGGAGGTTGTCCTTCTTGATTACCCAAGCTATTTATTTGGTTTGTGAGAAGTAGTTCTTGTTGTGATACTACTACATTAGTTTTCACATTATTGAGATTATGATTTTATGGTTGGTGATGAGTTGGGATATTCTATTTAGGAGCATTTATGACCACTTTACAATCAACCACGCCATCGTTTGAGATATTTTTGTTCCTTGACCATGTTCGAGGTTTATCATTATAATTGTTGGACAGGCGGTTATCCTATGGTGGAGTAAATATTGATTTGCCTCCTCACATAGTAAGGTCTATTTCGATGTTGAGCGCCTTTGGGATTAATTGATCGTACGATGTGATGCATTGCATTTTTAAGCATAAACCATTTTTTCATCTAGATTAGATATGATCATGCAAACTTGTTGTTCTTCTGGCATGGTCCACTTGCTCTGATTGGCCTTGGATTGCCATTTTTACAAGAATTATGCAAATATCTCTCCTTTTTCTTGTTTGAGCATTGATAGTTCTTCCAACTAGCATCTGCACCCATGTTGAAAGCATAATTTTTAAGGAATGCTTCCATAATTTCTTGGAATGTTTTAATGCGTTTGGGTAGATGATAAAACCATTCCATGGTAGGACCAATCAGACTTCAGGGAAAGAATCGTATTAGATATGTGTCATCGTATGTGACCTCCATGCAATGCACTTGAAATTCCCTGACGTGATTTTCAAGGTTTCCCATCCCATTATAGTTATCAAATTTGGGGATCTCAAATCCCTTTGCGAATGGTACCATTGTGAGACTTGTTTCAAATGGATAATGGCACAACTTTCTTGGTGTTCTAATTGTTTTTCCTATTTGGAGGTCCAACACCTACTATGAGAGTAGTTTGATTTGTGTTGCGACATCGTTGTGCATATCGGGCGGTGGGATGAATATGTTTTGAGGTGTTTGGGGTGTTTGTTTGGTGGGAGGGATACTAGTAGGAGTTTTTTGCAATCTCTGTTGTGCATTCAAGGTCTGCTGGTATGCCTACATTTGTGTCAACAATGCCTATTGTTGATCTTCTTTCTTTTGTTCCAATAAAGTTTATTGTTGGTCCATCTGTTGTTGTTCCCATAAAGGATGTTGTTGGTATAACTGATGTTCCACCAACAAATATTGTTGTTGGTCGAGTTTTTGTTGTGCCAACAAATATTGTTGTTGGTCGAGCTACTGTTGTGCCAAAAAAGCTTGTTGTTGGTCAAGTTTATGTTGTGCCAACAAAGCTTGTTGTTTCTCTTGTTGCTGGGCCTAAAAGTCTTGTAGGGCTTGTTGGTATTCTTGTTGATGAATTGCTTATAGTTGTTGTCGGTATTGTGATTCCACCTATTGAGCTTGGTGTTGGGATTGATTTTGAGCTTGCACTTGTTGGGCTTCTTGTATAGCTTGTGCAACTTGTTGGGCTTGTGCAACTTGTGCAATTTGTTGGGCAACTAGTTGTGCTTGTGCTTGCTAAGCAGCCTACTATGAAGCTTGTTGATTTTTTTTAAGTACCATTTGATGATTATATTTATGGATGGTTTGGATCAAGGTGATGAATGAATTTGTGACGTTAGCTTTTGGTGGGATTGGTGGTGGATTGGGAATGGTGCTAACCATTGTGATGGGTGAAAGGGTTGTGTTGGTGGTCAGGATTTGAGTTGTTGGAGGTGTGGTTGAGATGCTCGATCCTTGAGAAGGTATGTTTTGAGAGATTTGAGGATCGATTGATGTATTGGTTATGATGGCTTGAGTGGTTGCCACTTTTTTTTGTGATGTTGTAGGCAAAAGGAGAGGATTCACTGTGATGCTCAGATTTCTTAGATTTGAAAAACTAGATGTGGGTAGGGGGGGAAGAGCCAATCCAAGAGTTGATGTGGATGTGAGTAGTAATGGAGGAAAGGGTGGTAAGTTCCCCTTGATGAAGAATGGGTTAGTCACTCCTACTACTTTGAATAAACTATATTCTCCTTGCGGTAAAGAAGTTTGTATGTTTAACAAGTAGGTTGGTGTTGCATGAAACGAGGGTGAATTCGTGGGATTATGGAAAGTGAGTGGGATGTATGGGTGTGATGGATTCATCTAGACAGAGTTATCCGGTGTGGTTCTAACACTTACCCTTTTTTTGTTTACAAGGTGATGCTTTTGTAACTCATGAAACATTGCACTTCCCTTGTTTACAATTGGTGAGGTTGGTGTGATTGTTGATATGGTTTGAGGATTTTCTTGAGTTATATTCGGAGTTGACATTGGGGATGTGTTTGTAAGAGGCATGTCCATACTAGTGCCTACATCAAGGTGAAAATGGAATTGGATCCATCCTTTGTTAACGTACGTAAGTATTTAAACATGGCATTGACAATTTTATGATTCTCCAGATTTTGAACCATTTCTAGCATTTTTTATTGTGTCATTCCCAAGTCATCGTTTGTGATGTCCTCTTCATATATTTCCTCTTGAGGATTTTGTGATGGTAGAGAAGAGTTGCTTGGGGTATTTCTTGTTCCCATAAGGTTTTCTTCAATGGTTACTTGACCCAAGTCACTGGAAGTTGATATTTCGTTGATGTTTTCCATGTTCCTCTTGTGTTGTGATGTTGTTTGGACCATAAAAATAGGGATCATTTGATCTTAATCCTTAGGACCAAAAGAGAAGAATTAGGGAGGTCAAAGGGTCAAAAGAGGGTGGTGATGATGAGATAAATGAATGAAGTGATTGAGTGAAACCCTTGAAGAAATTTCTAGGGTTTATGCAAACATTTAAGGCTTGGATTGATTGTGATAGTTTGACTAGGTGTATTAAGTCAAACAAGATGGTACTCAACCTGTAAACCATAGGAAGTTGTGTTATCCTATGGAAAACTCACACAAGAGAATGGTTTGGCTAAGTGTGTTAGGCCAACCAAGGTGATCATGAACTAGTTAACCTCAAGAAGTTACGTTATCCTACAGGAAAATTTGTTCAAGAGATTAGACTATTTGGCTAGGTGCATTAAGCCAAGATAGAGTGATGCTGATTTAGATTTTAAATTTAGCATGAATGATTTTTCTAAAGTTCTAAAAAAAAAATTGATGGGATGAGATTTGATTGATGGAGACATGGATGAGAATGATGACTTTGATCCTAGACTTTGACCTAGACATGACTCTTTTTTACAAAACCCCGGTATTGAAGAACATGCTATACTTCCTATGTGAGGAAAGCAAACCTTTCAAAAAGGTCAGGGTTTTGTTGATAATAAAATGCATACAAACTTGGGTTGTTTCTTCAAGCCTTCTTATATAAATTGTACAATAGTCTTTCTTTGACTTTAAGGAGCATTTCAAGATGTTTTTCATGGGATTTTAGACTAATCCTTTTGAATCTTGGTTTTGGGATTTTGAATTTTTGGGAAATCATTGAGACAACACTTGTGAGGTCCAATTTATCTTTTATCTTTCCTTAGTGAATTCCTTTTACCAAAAGAACATTCTTGATTATTGTGCAAACTGCATGTCTAATGTCCCACTTTCTTTTCATCCCACAAGGTCCATTATGTGGAAATCAAGGAAATTAGGGAAAAAAATTTCTAGGTTGACCTCGGTGAAAACAAATTATGATAAAATCCAAACACTTAGAAACCTCTAAGGATATGATCCCTAGGGAAAGCAAGAGTACTTAAATTTGGAGAAGCATATTTGTTTCTTCCAAGGGGTTTGAAATTTGGAGCTCTTTGTGAATTTTTGTTTTTCAATTGTTTTGAGAACCAAAAAATGTATTTTTCATTTCCAAGCACATGTAAAACCCTAGGATGAAGAGACAATATTTTTTTGGGTTCCCACTTGGACAAATCTAGCTGCACATATTTAGTGTGGATGATTAGATGCTTGACCACATAGGCTCCCCCTTATAGTGCACTCACTTCTCAGGTCGGCCAATCATCAGTACCCATGAATCTCCCATGGCATACTTTTCATCTCTACAATAGAACCACATGTATAACCTAGGGCGAATTCAAAGGACGTGACCTTTTGTACCAACAAAATAGATAAGGATTTGGCCTTTGCTAAACAATGATTTTAGTTTGTTCTTTTTGTTCATGGAGATTAACCCATGTGGTGAGAGACCATTGATTCCCTTCTCATCGCAGCCAACCACGTGATACTCACTTTTGTTTTGGTACCGACTTTTATAGCCCGACTGGAAATACACTTGTCCTTAGTGTGTTACCGGTTGGGTCATTCCCTTCGGTGAGTACTTTTTCCCCCAAGGCAGGCCCGCTAAGATAAAAAAAAGTGAGAAAACATATTCGTAGCTTGATCAACCTTTGTTTAGAAACAAAGGGAGAACACACACAATAAGTCTACTCACACTCGCAAGATGTTTGGTTCAATTTTAAACTCAAAATGAAGTGCGGAGGTAATTATTTTGACAACTTAATATCACAAAAATACTTTTGATTCTCAAGATCACCATGAAGTGCGAGAGAAACACATACGCCTTTTAGATGATATTACTTTGTGAAAAGGATTACAAAACATCAAAAATACACATGTTCATTTTAATCCTCAAAGCAGAAAATGAGTTTTTTTAAAGCACCAACTTTGAAGTATGAGATTCTTCTTTGTTCAATTTTTAAACCTTAAACCATATCTAGTAGATTGTTTCTAAGGTTCTTTTTAGCCTTTTTGTAAACTTTTGGAAAATAAATTTGTTTGTTCTTTTTAAAACCGAAAAGAAAATTTAGTGTTTCTAAGGCATGAAAGTAAACAAATTCCTTTTAAACAGAATTAAAGATCCTTAATAGTGTTAAACAACACTACAGTGTTTAAAAACACTTTATGCATGATGAACATGATGCCATGATGAAACCTCCCATTTTTCTTTCTCCCTTGTTCTAACTTGCAAAATCAAAAACTAGAGAGCACAAAAACAAAAAACAGGTTAATAGTTAGAAAATCTAAAAATTCAAAAAACAAATGTTAAAATTTTAATTCTGACTATTATATGCAGCGTAGTTAGTAGGTGCAGTGCACTTTGGAATAGAGGCGATGCTATATAGTACTATGTGTTTGACTGCTTGCAGTGCTCTATAGACATAAAGATTGTCGGTGTGGTGTAGTTTTGTAGGTGGCACAGTTTGTAACTAAAAATCCGTGACCGAGTTTGGAAAATTCAAAAATAATTCAGCGGGAATACGGGTGTGACATGGTTTGGAAAAATAGGGGTGCGATATAGCGTTGTGCCAGCAAATGCAGTGCAAAATAGAGTTGTGAGACTGGGTGCGGTGGAGTTTGGAACTATGGATTCACGATAGAGTTTGCAAATTCAAAAACTAAGCATGGGAAACAACTACAATGGATTTTGGAAAAGATGCATTGCAATATAGAGCTACATACCAATAACCTACAAAAAACAATGGGAAAACTGCGGAATTTTTTAGAAAACATGTTTGAAAATTGCTCAAGCCCTCCTTCTAGAGTCAAAATGTGAACCCCTAAACCTACAATTGTACAAGAACAACAAACAAATCAAGATGTTAGATCAAATGCAAACAATAATGAAGGATTCCCCATGAAATCCATCTACTAAACTTAAACTAGGAAAGATGAAGAACAAAATATGAAAAAGTCATGTAAATCCTAATTAAGTGAGCAAACTAGAGATCCCATGGGGGAATTGGTGCCAATTGAAGTGTTGAAATTGGCCCTTTCCCAACTCCTAAATTTTAATGTTGATGTGTAGATTGATCATATCTCTCCAATGAGATTTGAGCATAACCTAGCTATGAATTGTGAAAATGATGAATTCTTAAGTAGAAATGGGCAAAATTATCTCTCAATGTGAAGAGAGTAACTTTGCATGAAATTGTGGATGTTGAATGAGGAGAGAAGCCTCCAATTTATAGATTTGAATTTGGAAGAAAGGGAAAGATTTACGCAATGTGGGACTAAATTTTACCCAATAGCCAAATGCCACTTGTCACCATGTGAATGGTTGATGGTTGTGCACATTTTGGCCAAAGTGCCAATAAATGAAATTAGGTGGAATTTGAATTTGAGGAAATGACATGTGAGAGGGAAAAAGGAATGACATAAATGCCACTTGGATCAGTGCACAAGGCCATGTAAGAGGAGTGAATGCTTTGATGGAAGTACCCATCCACTTGGACTTTTTGAATTCAAACTTGAGGGAATATTCCCTTTTGATGCCATGTGAGGGAAAATAGAGATTTAATAAATGAATTAAATCTATTTTCATGTGAAAGATGCATTCTCTAGAAGATTTTAGTGATAGGGATTAACTTAATCAAGATTTTGATTAATTTAATGAGGGATTAGATGATTTGACAATTTTTGACTTAAATTGATGAATTGATTTAAATCAGAATTGAAAGGAAATGATTAATTAAATAAATGATTTTAATTTATTTAACTAAGTGGAAAAATGTTAGATTAAATCAAATAAGGTTTAATTTATTTAATTTAATAAGAGGACTTTAGAGACTTTAATCAAATAAAATGATTTATTTAATTAAATAGAAATATAAGGTTAGTTAAATTAAATTGATTAATTTTATCAATGGAGGAGAAATACTTAATCAAATAAACAATGATTTATTAAATTAAGAGACAAAATATGATGAAAAGTTGAGAGTATGATTAAGGAGGAAATGTCATTAGTAATCAGGATCAAGTGTGTTGAACAAAATTTGTACATTTTCCATGTCTACAAATATTATTCCAAATGATGAAAGACCTGTAGCATGATTATAATCAACATTATCAGTCCACTTAAGAAACATATATAGTTGCAAAGGAGATATTTGAAAAGAATAGTTAAAAATGAATGGAGTAGCATCAATATCCTGTAGATGAACCAACTATAATAATCATGAATCAAGGCAAGCTGAAATCTGAAATAGACGTCATCAAGAGGCATCAAGTATGTATCATGTCAAGACAACTGAATATTGAATATGGAGAGCATAAAGATCCTGAGAGACCAAATATGAAGCAATCAAACCATGAGATTCAAATCAAGTGGATTTGTCATCAAGGAAAAACTATGATCACAATTGAGATCCAACAAAATACCCCTTTTCCTTGAAGGACAAACACAAATGAATCTCACCCTTTTTCGTCAATGACAAAGAATAAAAGGAGAAGACTATGAAATTCCATGAATATAAACAATTGAGAGTCCAACCAACACATATCCTGTTGAAAGTATGAATCAAGAGTCAAGAATCAAAGATCAACCAATATATCATCACTTCATAATCAAACAACTCTACTGTATATTTCCTTGTGTTAATCAAATGGATAAATACAATATCTTTGCATTCACAACAATCCAAGACCGAGTTAAATTATATACTTAAAGAAAAATTTTAACAAGAAGGTCCCCTTGATTATTTTCATTAAATTTCCTTCACAAAAAAACTTTATGGACTCACTAACTTCACATTTTAGTTGAAATTGATTTAAATTTAGAGCAAAGAATTGATGCTTCTACATGCTAATCAACAAAGAAGTTCAGAAAAAAATAACTTTTCTCATATAATGTTGCAACCTTTGAGTGCTTTTGCTTCACTAAATTTTCTAGGAACTTCTAGTAACATTCACATACATGTGAATCAAGGAAAGATATAGTCAAGACACGGTACTACTAATAAATTCAATATGCATGCAAGTAGTGTATAAGAAAAAAAAGTCAATGGGATTTTACCACTATCCATATAGTTTCTTCATCGAACTCACAACTGATTATGTAACTATTACCAAGGAAATCCTGTAACACAATTCTACTTTCAACATGTAGCTAGTAGTGATCAAGTCACAATACTCACAAATATTTGTTACCTTATACCAAGGACACATCAGCATTTAAATATCATAGAATCAAGTACCGTGAGCCCAAAAATATCAATGTATACATGAATTGCACAACCTATAAGTAGCAACCCACTATTAGAAACAAAAAAGAATACCATTGTCAAGTACCCCAAGTATGAACAAAGAATGTAATAAATTCCACTGCCATACATCAATGACAAGCAAACAATGTACATATTACCATACTGTATTACAACCAATTACGAAAAGTATTATGTACCATGGGAATGAAATATGCAAGAAACCTCTCCCTATGATATAGAATTGTTCAATCACTACTCACAATTATCACTGTTTATTACTAGACATTTGTCTAAGAAATAAAATTTTCTTTCAATGATGTTATCCCATCTTAAGTAACTATCTCATGAAACCTGAATCATTAAAAAACTATTATACCAGCCAGCAATCCAAACCTTAATGCAATACCAAAATTAATGTAACCCCATCCAGTGGAATATCAAATAGAATATCACAGAATATGTCAAATATGAACACTGCTAATAATAAGAAGAAACCATGATTTGAACCAACATAGGTAGAACACTAGTAGTGTATCATCATAATAGCAGTATGCATCATAAATTCATAGAAGCATGCAAAATAATAGTTGAACTAGGAATGTAAAATATACATGAAGTCTCCCCCTTAGACCATTCATACTTTTAAGAGAATTTAAACAAGACTATTTCAAGAAGCCTTGAAGCCTTACAAAATTAAACAATAAAAATTGGAATAAATTTCATTGTCATCTTAACAATAAGAGACTCCTCAAAGCAACATGCACCGAGCTATACTTTCATAAACCAACTCTGCTATAATGCGACTATAGAAACTGATATCAAATGATTTTCCAAACATCACCATACCTTTGTCACCAATGATAAAGCTTTTACAACATATCTACCAGCATGGATTGAGCATAGGAATCTCATTTGAAGTTGTAACATTGTCACCTTCTGCTCATTATGCTGACATATCACAACCCAAAAATAGATGCTATTTTATATAGACAAAATAATGTCAAAAAATATCCTTACAGACTTTCCAAATAAAACATCAACAAAATAATCATCGCTTTATTATTTTATAACTACACCAATAGAATCCAATGAAACATCTAATCATAGGGATATATAAAAAAACTTGAAAAGCACCTTGAAACTACATATAAATGATTTAGCGATGAGAAATATGAGGAAGAGAAAACACTTTATCCCTCAACAAAGCATCCATTTTGACACATCTTGTTTCTTGCAGATTATAAACATTCCCTTGAGTTCTTGAACCTGCACCAATAATTTCACCTATTTTATTTCTAATCTCACACCCTAGAGAATTAAAAAGACATAAAAACCTTAATCAAAGATTTGAGTTACACTCAAAACATTATGCTTGAGTTCTTCTGCAAAGTATACATCCTACAAACATAAGTTATCATTCAAAGAAACTATTCCTTTTCCAGTTATCTGAATACAGACATTATTTCCAAACCAAACTAAAGTACCATCACAATATTCAAAATTTATAAAGCTACTTTTGTCACCTGTCATATGGTGTGAACACCCAATATCTAGAATCCATTCATTATTCACCTTAGAATGTAAAATTGCTTGAATAATTGTACCTTTTAACTTTTCATTAATTTTCTTTGGTTTCCAAATCAACCTTGTTTTCTTTGCTACCTTGTCATGTTGTAACCTATCAGAATAAGAGATTTGACCTTCCATAAACCCAAGACTTGTTTTATCATTATAATGTCTTTGTTTACCTAAAATTTTTTCTAGTTTATTACTGTTGTTACACACATCAAGTTCTTTTCTCAGGTTAGCAACCTTTCCCTCTAAAGTGCAACATTCTTTTTCTTTGATTTCTAATTACAGTTTTGTAATTTCCAATATTTCAATTTCAAGTTTTAGGTCAGAATATTTTTTCTCAAAATTATTCTTCTTTACCATAGCTTCCTCTTTGAGTTTCTAAATATCTCTTAAGGCACTATTTAATTCACTCTCAAGATTAACATCTTCACTTCCTGATGTTCCTTCAAACTGAGGTATTCTAACTACAAGATATTCATCTATTTTTGAGCTATTGTTTATAACATTATCAATCTCCTTATCATGAATTTCACTTGGATTAGTAATAGTCATAAAAAGCATTTCATCTCCTTCCATCGAAGAGTCTTTTGTTTCAGTGTCAGTTTCATCTTTACTGAACAAAATTTTTGCATTTTTGAAATTACATTTCCTTTTAGGTTTATAGGCCTTCTCCTTAGACTGTTTGTCAAATTTTTCATTTTCATTGATTTGATCATCATAGGGGCACTTAGCAACAAAGTTTCTAATCTTGCCACAGTTAAAACCCTTAAAGGGAAGTTTCCCCTTGTATTTTCCCGAACCCTTTTTATGTTTTCTAACAAAGTGGGTTTCTTTTCAATTAGAATATTTTGATTCATTGTCATCTACTTTTTCTTTCTTTTTAGTTGTAAAGGAATTTTATATTCTAGTTGAGTTGTTTTTGATTGTTCTCATTTTATAAGCATTAAGAGTCCCTTGCAAACTATCTAAGGTAAGTTTAATATCAAAATGTTTTTTTTCTTCTAGGGCTAAAACCTTCTATTCAAATTTAGGTTGTAAGGTTCTAATGACCTTTGTAACCACATAAAAATCTTTTACATCTTCTCCTAATCCTCTCATAGCATTAACAGTTTCATTTATTCTTAGGTTCAAATATTCAGCCACTTTTTCATCATCCTTCATTCTCATTTCCTCGAACTAATGTTTGAGTGTAATGATTTTTGACAATTGGACTTTGTCATTTCCTTGATAGATGGTTTCAAGTTTTTCTTAGATTTCTTGAGAAGATTTGTAATGCATGAATTTGACAAAAACATCTTTGGTTAATCCACACAAGATGGTATGCTTAGCTCTAGCATTAGTTTCATACTTCTTTTTCTTAGCAAAATCTGTGGGTATTGCAAGTGGAATAGTATACCCATTTAAAACTATGCTCCAAACATCAAGATCTATAGAAATAATATATGTTTCCATTATGATTTTCTAGATTACATAGTATGTGCCATAAAACAAAGGAGCTCTAGTCACAAAAGTGCCTTCATGAGCTTCTGACATCTTTAATAGACTCTAAGACCAGAATCAATCCTAGGTGGTCTAGACCTATAAGAGGACCCCACGCTCTGATACCAATTGTTGGAGTGAAGATGACATTGAGAGGGAGGGGGGTGAATCAATTCCTTAAACCATTTTTAACTTTTACCAAAAAATGAAATAAAGATAAATTATGCTCTCAATATTTCAATGATAAATACATTCACTAGTTAAATGAAACCATTATGAACTAAAATGAGAAGTATCACAAAAAAATAATGAAAATTACACCATTATCATAATGAACCAAAGAGACCAAGAGAAAAATTATTTTACAAGTGGAAAACCCTCCTGGGGTAGAAAAACCACTCCTAAATTGCTGTCATTTTGGATTATATTTTCAAATCACTGCTTACAATTCCTTACAGGAAAATTTTAGAGCACCCACTCTAGGAGTACCAACCCCTTATACATTTAGGAACACATATTCCAAGAAGCACCAAACCCTTCTACAAAATCAAAACAATAATAATATATCAAAGGATTTCTTTGTTTCCATTTTACTCACATCTGCCTTACTATCTAATACCCCTAATATCCTAAAGATTCACCAACGAATCTTCAAAATACTAGACATATTAAATATAAAAGCTATCTCTTTGCATTATTTTTGTAGACTAAATATTATAGAAATTTTCACTTGTGCTTCCAAGAAAAATTTCTCAAACAATGATAAATCACTATATATATCTTTTTCAAAATACACAAAATATGTTGAGTACCTCACTGAAGGTTTCAAATAAGACAAAATGTAATAATGATTTTGTTCTCAGAACCCTAGAATCAACAAAAGTTGCACTAGTAGAAACATATATTCTAGGAATACAAGAATAAAATAACGTATGCACCGAATAATGCTTATCTGTCTTTTACGAAGTGCTTTTATCAAGCACAATACCCTTATAGATCTGTTTTCAAAAACCCACATAATTAGTGACATGTGGAAATATTTTTTTACCAGAGCACCTTTTCTTTTCACATTACAGTTTCTCATTCTGATCAAAATAAAAAAATTATTACTCCAAGGGCCTGACATGGATTGAAATGGTTTCCACAACATCATGAGCCTAGTAAATAGATAAAACAACTCTTTCATAATACTAATAATGAAGAAACAATGTAACTGACTTCAATGCATGCCTTTCTAACACAATAATCAACAAGGCATTTGTGCATTTTCATAATTGAACAAAAACCAATAACTGCCTTCCTTATTGTGTTTTAAAAACTTTCACCAAGCAAAGAGAACAATACATAATCACAGTGCAAGAAAATCATATAAATACAAGAAAGATTTGATCCCTATCATCATAGTTGCCCAGATTTGTAAGTCCTTTTACCTCTATCAAGCTTGCATTGGCTCTTACTTCTCAAACCAGACATACATCAAACACTTAACACCATTGAAGTCGGCCATATGTGATTTTCAGCATAAAAACCAATTTCCATGGTGATGGTTAGGGTTCCACACCCTCACAAAATAAATATAAAAAATGAGTTTTCCCTAAATTCCATTCATTTGCCCTAGACATTTGATGACTAAACCAAAGAAAAATAAAGTTTGAAGTTTGAAATGACTTAAGTCATATGTAATAAAAACATCATAATGAATACAAATCCACTATCAAAGACCTTTTTCCAAGAATGCTGAAAGAAGAATGATTTAATAAGACATTATAATGAGTTTGGGTCCTTTGTCAATAATCCCTTGGAGGCCGACACAATAATGAATTTGATTATTGCTTCTAATGTGTTGACTCAATTTCATAACCAACAATAAACTTTATTGAATGTCCAATGAAAATTCTAGTGATCAATGATGGTTGTCGATTTCTTATTAATCAGACAAGAATTATATTCAAACGACTTTACATGAAGTCAGAAAAATTAAGAGATCGATAGGAGTAATATCACCTCAAGTGAATTCTTAAGGAAACCCACTAGGGTTTACTTCATTTTAGATGTCAACTCCTATATTCCTTTATAAAATATTTCCGTTGCTAATGAATTTTAATAATATAGGTCATAGTGATGATACCATAATGCTCGAAGCATTAGACAAATTTAATATGCCAAAAAATATCATCAAACAAATAATGATGCCTGAACCCAAAAAATATTCAATGCTCCCAAGTAATTTGAGTTCATAGAATGTAACAAGATGGCTTTAGAGACTTCAAAGAAACATGAGAATGCTGATCAAACTGAGATACTACAAGAGTATAAAAAATAGTTTTAATATTCCCAAGAAACTAAACTGATCCAAAAAGATGTCAATGAGCCAAAGATAATGTACTAACATATCATTCTTGATAGAAACCAACTGAGAATACTTGAGCATGAAACCAACAATGTTCAAGCTAAATAGTGTCAAAAAAATTATGAGATACATGAAGCACAAAAAATCATCATATAAGACAAGAATGATAAGAACAAATATTCTTCCAAATGATGAAAGACCTATAGCATGATCATAATCAACATTGTTAGTCCACTTAAGAAATATATACATTTGCAAAGGAGATATCTGAAAAGTAGTTAAACATGAATGGAGTAGCATCAAGATCCCGTAAATGAACCATTTCTAATCATCATGAATCAAAGAAAGCTGAAATTTGAAACATATATCATCAAGATCCATTAAGTATGTATCATGTCAATACATCTTAATACTAAATATGGAGAGCATAAAGATCCTAAGAGACCAAATTTGAAGCAGTCAAACCATGAGACTAAAATCAAGTGGATTTGTCATCAAGGAAAAACTATGATCACAACTGAGATCAAACAACCTCATGTTCGACAATCTATTTACACACTAAGAAAAACCTACTATGATACCACTTGATGAGGGCTACATCACTCAAAACCCACATAAAACACAATAGATACTAACAGAAAAGATGCAAGACAAAAAATAACTCACTTTCAATTATTTTTAGAAAATGAAATTATAGATTCAGAACTTACATGCTACAGCCTCATGGGATTGATTCATTACAACAAAATCAACTTTGAAAACATAATATATCATTCAGAGCCACCTTCTACAACCCCCACTTAACCTTTTTATTTTACCCAATAATTGCCCTAAACTATTCTAGAAACTGTACTTTCCCTTTTGTTTTGGTGCCAAACGTCCTATTGTTTGATTTCTTGCCTAGGAAGATATTTTAATGAAATTCACTTTTTAGTGGGGCAGCTTCTCAGGGGAATAACTTTTGATCCGACTGTTAGATTTTCAATTGTAATATATCGTTGGAAAGCTTGTAAAGAGATCAATGATCTCTTGCCAAATTTGAAAGATCGAATAATTTTTACCCTATTTCAGGGCTCTGAAGGGCCTCAATTTTAAATTTTAAACTTAATTAGAGAAATTCCTCAGAATGAAAATTTAATATCTTGGAAACGCTATAAGATTTTGAGATGATTATTTTTCAAAAAATCTTATTTTCCAGTTTCACTCCTTGGGGTCAACTTTTATGTCGATATGACCTGAATAGGTCGACTTACTAAAAATAGAACGTGACTATTTTTGGCTATTACAAACTTCTAACTATCCCAAAGACTACATGGGTCATCATGGGACCCAAGATAACTAAGGAAAATAAAAAATTTTGAAAATATAATATTTTTTGGTGATGCAAGATTTTCCTTACAACACTAGATGCTTTTGCAACAATCTTGCATCTAGGGTGGAAGATAAATGGCTAGGGTGAGTTGATACCTCACAAGCCATCTCATGGATACATGTGGAAGGTGAGGTGGACATGGGAGAGTGAAGTGGATGTGACATGGAAATGAGGTGGAAAAGTTAAGTCTTCTCTCATCTACCCACATCATGGGATGATTTACAAGAGAAGAATTTAAAATTCTTCTAAAATCTCCTTTGGTTTGGGAGATTTGACTTTGGGATTGGGGAGGGAATTTTAAATTAGTCCTTTACTCCTCTAAGTTTATTGGAGAAATAAAATGGAATTAAAAATTTCAGCTAGGATGCATGGGGGAAATAAAAAGGAATTTAAAATTCCTAGGGGAGAGGAGATAACTTCTCCAAATGTAGAAGGCTTTAATGAAGGGGTTGACTAGGGTACATGTGATAAATGGCATGAGGATTAGGTTATTTTTTAATTACTAATTTAGGTTGTGCAAATGAAGGATTAGGTGGACTAACCCTGATTAGGCATCCACTTGTAAAAATTGGACGATGTGAACTTAAGGATGATTATGAATGTGCATGCCCTAATTATTTATTACATGGGTGAATCAAGATTAGATAAATGTAAGAGGATTTGACAAGGAGAGAGAAGGTAAATAAATTAAAAATTGACTTTTGATTCATTTGAGGAAAATGACTAAATTAGATTATTTATTTAATTTAGAGAGGAATAGGGTAAGGTACTTAATTAATTAATCAAACACCTTAGGGTAAATTAGGAATAGGATAAATATTAACTAAATAATGAACTATTTAATTAATATGGTTTAGGGATGTAGGATAGAAGAATACAAGGGAAAATTTGACCATATGGGGGTGGTCCAATTTAGGCGTATACAAAAACAAACCTCAATCTAGGTTTTAGGGAGTTCCTCTCTTGTGTACCTATTCTTATAATTGAAAAACTACTCTTTACCCATGAAGAAATCACTGGGTATCTCCAAGATCATCATGGAAAAAATAGGCCCTTAAGTGGTGATGAAAATTCAGAAAATCAGAGTTAGGCAACTTGACATAAAAATTTGAATAGGTTATCTATATTATTTAAAAAATATGTAAGAATAGAATCAGTAGAAAATTGAATGTAGTTTCTAAACTATTAGGTTTATTTTTAAAAAATATCTATTTGGTGGAAATTTGAAATCTCAATGCAGTAGTACTTAAATTTCACCAAAAAATATGAAGTAGGTGTCTATTTGACCATCCTAACCACAATAAAATGATAATATTTTTTTATAAGATTTTAGATATAAGTAGAGGACTCATGTCCCAATGTGATGCATATTTTTTTATAATTTTTTTCCATGTAAATAATTAATTATGAATCTTTTATTTCAACTTTTTAAAATATAAAAATTTGTATGTTTGACCACCTTAACTTGGTCAAAACTTCATGAAAATCATTTTTTTTATAGTCCTATAGAATGCAAATCATAAAATGTGATGCATGTTTCAGATTCAAAAAACATGATACTATTTGAAAGTTATAGATGTTTCTCAATCAACCTATCAATTCAAACTTTAGTTGTAATTCAAATAGAAAATGAATAATAATAATTTAATAAATTCAAAGTAAAGCATAATTTATATTGGTGGAAATATAAGAATATCCTTTAAAAACCCTTTTTGTTTCATCAATTTTGGGTTAAAAAAAAATTCATTAGCCATATGGGCCATCATATCACTTACATATTGCCACTTTTTGGCCCATCATGATCTTGCATATACCCCACTAATAAATTACTAGTCTCTACTATACCTCATACATTGTATCCTTTTCCTTTCATAGAGATGTATTGCCATATATTTTTTCCCTTGAAATTTTTGCAATAGGTTTTTCTCCCCCCTATGTGCTTGGACCTAATTATGCACCTAATTTCTTGATTATAAATTATGCATTTAGTGGCCCACTTTAAACATTTATTGGAAAAATAAATATGAAAGATCAAAGTATGTATTTAATATTTTTACCCTGACACTTTAGATCCTTGAAAAGGAGGGATTTAGCCTAGGATTCCCTATGACCTAGATCACTTAAGTTGGCCCCAATTGTAAATATTTCAATGTCATTAATTTATTATTTCAAATTCCAATTGTTGGGTATTGGGATGAAATTTTTGGAAAAATTAAAGAATTGTATATAAATAGATAATATTTTCACCATTTGAATTAACAATAGATATTGAAGAGAAATTATTATATTTCAAAACCAGTTCAAGAACAAGCAAGAGATTTTTTTTTAGAATTATAGTAACTTTTCATCATTCAATCATCATGTTAATTTTTACGTGAGTTTGTTCATGTTTTGCATGCATTTCAGTTTTTAGCACTAACACTTGTAGGTCTTCAAATCCAATAAAGTCAAGTTAAAATTGATCCTTGAAGGTGATGAGAATGAATTAAGTCCATCAAGGAGTTCAAATATGTGTTCTGAGTTGTAAAAAATTATCAATTCATTACTTGTTTATCATTTAGCCTCTATTCTCAAAGGGATATGGTCACTTTTATCATCACCTTTTCCATTATGGATGTAGAAATACCAATAGAGGGTTTGACTAAGGAAATCCCGTATATGAAAAAACCTTTCCCCTCTCTTCATATGTGTAGGTTGTAGATCTAAAGTGAATCAAAGAGAGATTGAAGTCTATGTGTTCATAAACCCTAGAAGTCATCAATTCATATAATCTTCATTTTTTGATCAAAATATGAAGACCTGAACACCGAACCTAGAAGACAAGAGCTATAGACCAAAAACCATAGGACTACCAAACCAAGTTTTAGAATTAGGGTTTCAATATAAGATGCAAGGAACCCTATATTAGAAATATTTAACATAGATTTATAGTCAAATTGTATTTTTTTCTACTCCCCTCATTTATAGAACTAAAATTTATACGTTTGCACTCAGTTGGTCATAAATCATAATAGAATGTTGCATTTTCATAGTTACATAGATAGAACATTACATCACATAAAAAATCAATATTACTTCAATCCACAAACAACCCCCATGATAATTTAGCTCCAAGGGTTGATTTATTCACCTTTGAGGTTGTTATCCAATATCATACCTTTGGGGGATCTGAATTCCCCTCGTGTTCATTAGAAAAAGGATTGATGTTAGTGATCTATACATTATACCTAAGATCTCATTTCCTAGATGAAATATTTTGGTGAACCTAACATATTTTACATTAAATACCTTTTGAAATCTAAAGCATATCATTTTAGATCTAAGGCTAATCTTGCATTTTTTGCATTCATCATTTAGGAATCCATCACTTCATGATAAGGAAAAAAAAAATTAAAAATTTGCATACTATTTTGTATTCAAAGTTCAAAGAGGGTTAATTTTAGTCATCATAAGTTAGATTTATATCATAGTTTCATTCATTTAGGCATTTACATATAGTGAAAAAGTGCATGGTTTTTGTTGCAATAGACATCAATATTTTCATTTCTAGATTTCATGCATTAGGAATAAAAAAATTATACATTTTGAGTCTAAAAATTATATTTATCAGTTGAACATTTTGAAAATTGCTTGTATACTTGAATTTTGCATTACATAATAATAAATAAGTCAAATTCTAAAAATTCATCTACCACCAGACATGCACTATCATAAAATATAATACCCAAACACTATTGGAAACATTAAAAAAATTAATTTAGTGAAAAGAATCTCTAGTATAAGGCATCCTTGTTCCCTAAACTATCTAGATCTAGCTAAAATTTTGATCAAAATATTGTTACTATGATTTTGTGTCGTTATTCTCTCTAATTTTGTATTTTGTGTATTTTTCTATGACTATCTTGTATATTAAAGCTCATAGTGGGAATGCCCAAGTGCTTAAAACTCATGAGCTTCATGAATTGGTGTCCTAATGCTAATGACCTTGTGATACAAAGTTGAAAACTTATGGAATCTTGTACTATAATTACATCTACTATGGATCCTGAGTCCTCCAACTCTTTCACACGATGCATTATCAATACACAAACATTTTGGAATCCATTTGTAATCCTACAATAACCATGAATACCTCACAATAAAATATTTATGTGGAATTAGAGATAACTATTCCCAATGTTCCTAATGAGAAATTAAAATACTTGTACAAATATTTAAAGGTTTTTCAAGAATACTTAAGCACAAAATCTTTAGCGCAAAAATGTTTTCTATCATGGATAACCTTTAGAAGTTGATCAATGATGCTCAAGGAATAGAAGTGTTATGTAGTCTAGCTTATATAGTAGATTCTAACATCCTTGAAATAGCTATTTGTGCTCAAGAATTAATAAATTCTAAAAACCAAGGAGGAAATCATGTTTCTTTTCCCACAACCATTCCTTCTATTCCAATATTTACACCACCAATTGTAGCTTCAATGATACAATAGATCAACGGCCTAACTCCAAGCTTAAGGCTTCCTAGTGGGAATATCTATAATTTTTTCACCTCACCCATAACACCTCCATATTTGTCACCCCTCATAAACATGCAACATAGAATTAAACCAACCACTTACATAGCTTCACCATATTAAACAAATTCTAAAAAAATGTCAAATAATGAACTTGCCATAAACAAACTTTTACAAAATGTGACATTAGTTCAACAAAAAAAATTCACATTAAATCAAAATGGTAAACCTCCTGAATACATCACATCAAACCCATTTTTCATTTCTATCCTAAAAACATTTATACTTCAAAACATGGAAATACCCTAATTTGAGAAGTACAATGGTAAGGGAGACCCTAACAACCATGTATCAACTTTTAATTCATTATGTAGTGACTTCATTTTTTAAGACAAGATCCTATCCAAATATTTTTCTAGATCAATATGGCCTTGGAATTATTTTTCTCATTATCGAATAACTCCATACATTCATTCACTAAACTTGTTAGTGCATTTCTCTAACATTTTAAAGAAAAAATTATCCCTCAGTTGAAATTAAGTGACTTAATACATTCTAAGAAAGGACCTAAGGAGAGGATACTAGAATTTAAAGCATTATAATAATTTATTTACTCACAAATCTCCTATAGTCTTCCTGATAGTGATGCCCAAAGGGTTTTTATAGGAAAATTACAACCTAATATTTGATGCAATATATTGCTGATGAAGTACCCATCCTTTACACACTTTTGTATGACTCTTCATGATTATTAGATATTGGTAAGTCAATATGAGGGTATACCTTCATTGAATCCTATTGATCAATCCAAATTCATACACAAAAATAATTACCAACCATTCGAAAAGAATTCTTTTTATTTTTTTCTTAAGACAAACTCTCTTCAAATTATTGAAACATACCTCAAAACAATAATTTCAACTCCTTATCAATTTAGGTTGAGAGATAGATAATTCACCCCATTTTCTAACTCTCTTCACATGATCATGTTACAATTCATAGGTAAGAGCTTAATCCAATTACCTCTAATTAGGCTTATGGATACAACTATGACTTTACCTTCAAAATTCAATCCAAAAGTATTTTTCAATACCATTGTACACCTATACATGATACAAAGTGATGTATGCATATTAAAACCAAATACATAGACATTATCGATTCTAATCACATCTAGCTGGTTGAAACTAACGATAATGGAGAGAATTTTGTAGCTCCACACAATCATAATTTGAAATTTTTAATAAATCCAATTCCAAATCATACATCCAACTTTGTGCAAGCTTTTTATGATACACATGATGATGATAATATATACACTATTTTTAATGCAATAGGTGCTCAAAATTGTAAATAAAAACCACTTTGTTACCTAGAATAATTTTCACACATATTGATGCATCCAAACATACACCTGATGGTCCTTGTTCAATATCCAAGATACTAAGAGGGTGGATAAATCAATATCTTCTTAAACTTATTGAAAAAATACCATCCAATTAATCCAATGCATATTATAATTAAGATAAGAAGAATTATTAATTGAACATGAAACACACAATGTAAGAACACCAAGGTTTTTATGTGGAAAACCTAGAATGGGTACAACCACAATGAGGATTAACTCACAATATAGTATAACTGGTTATAAGATATTGAAAAATGGTGGCTCACTATGAGGACTCACTATCCAAAAGGGAGGCTCACTACCTAAAGAATATATAGTAACAAAATTTCTTATAGCTAGAGAATGAATTGATGTAAGTACACCTCAGAGTGCAGATTCAGTTCCTTTGAAGCCCAAGAAATCCACATGTCAATAGATCATTGTTCACTCTTTTCATATGCACACTTTATCCACCAACACTCACATTCTCAACTTATCTTTTCTATCTAAAAATCTACCCTATATATATCTAAATTTCCCATAAGTATCAATCAGGTCGCATCCAAGTAAATATAAAAAATTCTCAAAATAAATTCAATCTTGTGGCATGCTAAAATGTGGGCATGGATTCAACAAACAAAATTTAATCCATGGCACCTTAACACTTATTAGGTCGGCCAGAGATAGACCTAATAACAAAAAAGTAAAACAAAAAAATGATGCTAGTGATGAACACGAGCGTCTATATGCACAAGATCCTATCCATGCATGCTTTCCTTGACCAAAAACCATTTTTCAAGAATGTGAGTAATGACGATCACCACAGGGGAAATGCAGACCAAAATATTGGAGGACTATTCTACATTACTTGTTTAGAATACTGGATCAACATGAATTTGAACTTGTCGTTGTAACTCATATATCATGGTGACATCAATGAGAAAAAAAACTATATCAAGAGATGTGTTTTTCTTCATTCTTCTAGCAATCTCCCACCTTTTCATTGATGCTGACATGTGCCAAAATAATTTATAGACTTCCTATGTATAGAGCATTCTCCTTTTATCTTTCCTCTCTGCCCCTTTGACATCAAGGACAAAGGGTGACCAAAAATATGAAAATAAATATGTACACATGGTCTGGAATGTAAATCACAAAGAATATAAGTATTGAACTCCCTTTAGGATTTTAACCCAAACCAAAAGTACTTTACACGAAGGAGGGAGCACTTTGAAATTCTTGAAGAATGCCTTGCCAGGTTGCTTTACCATTCTCCTAACTCTGTTTAGCAGATATCAACATTTTTTTCAAAGACTCCAATGTAATAAAACTTTGTTCAGCCTCATCTAGAGTATCCAGAGTTAGATTGATCTTATCCAATCTCTCATCATTATCCAAAGCATTGGATACCAGAGTGTACTCCATCCTTACAATGTCACCAACTAGACCGATTTTTTTGATAATCCCTTCCTTTTGCTTCTATAACATGAATTTATTTTCAATATGCACAAAGATGGAATTCCAAGTTGACTTGTATCTATCCATGGATACATTGTAAGTACTAGAAAAATTTTTAAACTAGGTCTCAATGGTTTCCTTAAAATATTTTATACTTTGTGTGGCATCAAGCCACCTTATGCAATAGGAAAACACAAAATTTTCTTCACATTCACAAGCTTTTACAGATTCAAGGCTCTTTTCTAAAATGGTGTGTGCGAAAGCATACCTATCATGGAGGATCAATAGCCTTTTCTCAATCAGTTTCTCTTAACCTTCCTATTTTTTTCTCCCCAAGTTTGATGGAATACTCCTTGAAGGATTCCAATAGAAGTTTTAGGATCTCTACCAGAGTGAGAGATGTGTCTAGTGACTTGTCATGTGTGACATCCTGTAAAGCCTTAATGGAATATTTGATAAGCTTAGTTCCCTTCTTATAAAGTTCAAGGATTTATCTTCTACTAGATGCATGAAATACATCACCTAAAACCATTTTATGCATAGGAAAAATCTTGTCCAAATCCGCATAGCCTTGATTCATGGGAAGTTACAGGAGTTCCAGAGGAATTACCTAGTGGAATTTGATTTGAATAGATAGTAGTCCCTTCAAGACATCATCACTAGAGGAGAATTATTTGGTGGAATTTTTTGATTCCACTACCTACTTAAATCCTTCTTCATACTTTCCAAGAATTTCACCTGATTCCTCATTTATTTCTTCTTCCTCATCTTTCTCTTCCTCTACTTTATTTTCTTCCATCTTATTTTCTTCTATCTTTTCCTCTTATATCTTTTCTTCTTCTCTCTCTTCTTCTTCTCTCCTCTCTTCTTCCTTTTCTCCTTCTTTGTTACTTTCATCCTTTTCCTCTTTTTCTTCTGCATTATCTCTTTCCTCTGCAAAGCGTACCAAAGGAGCAACATCATGTGTTTCTGCTTCAACATTTTGTTCAGTCTATTTTTTACTCTTTGAAGCCTCATTAGCAACATTAATTTCTGGGAGAACATTTGTACTACCTATTGTTGGAGGGATATCAGAGTCATTCATCTCCATAGGTACATTTTCATCACCAATACTAAAAGGAGGACCTTCCTTAACTTATGTAGAAGCTTATTTTCCTGTACCAGTTGCACAAAGCATACCATACTTCTAAGTTGTACTTCTGATGGTATTTATTGTTTCATTCCTTATCTTCTTTATTTTCTTTTTTTCTATAGTCATCAGAGTATTAACACTCTTTTTTATTTGGAATAATGAGGAGCAAGCCTTCTTCAAAGTTTCTAGATCACCCAAAGACATAGAGCATGCAATTTCCTTATATGCTTTAGCTTTTAATTTCTCTTCCAACTCAAGCCCCTCTTCTCTTCTCTTCATCAAGACTTCACACAATATTTTAGGTACATCATTCTTAACATCATCCCCTTTAACTTCCAAAATAATAACATATTTAATGATAGCCATTGTTATTGTTTCATTATCTTCTTCACCTAATTGATTATAAAATTTTGTTGTGGATTTCACCATATTTTCATGATGCACTAAATTATTCACCAAGGCTTCTAGTCTGAGAGGGGTGCCAGGTCTTATCAAAGAGACATTTTGTTCTACCTAGTATAATGCAACCTCTTCTGTGAATCTATCCTTCTTTGTATCTATTTCATGATCGCTAATGTCATGTTCATCAACATCCTCTAAGGTTGATACATAGTGAAATTTCTTCAATCCAACATCGGCTTCTTGAGATGCACCTTCATTGGAGGAGATTCTTATCCTTCTTTTCCTTATCAACTTATAATTTGGGTCTTCCTCCTCTTCTTCTTGGTCCTCAATAATGTTGAGATTCTTCTTTCTTGTAGCTTTTTATTTTATTCCTCACTTAGCTGACACTACGAGAGGAACACCATTTCTCTTTCTTGATTTGGTAGAGGGTCCGATGTTGGTATGTGGCAATTGATCATGCTATACTATACATTTTTAGTATTGTACACTCTTCATGTATCCTTTCCGGGGTCACTAAAAAAGAAAAAGGCTGACTTTGTAAACCCTACTTTTCTAGAAGCTTCTAAAATATAGAAGCTTCTAAAATCTTGTTATAAGCGGTTGGGATGAAGAGTTGTAGTATGGAATTATTCACAATACTGTAATAGGTTTTGCACTGGATAATGAAATCATTGGATGGCTATGGTTTTGTGGAAGTAGCCCAGATTGGGTGAACCACATTAAATTCTCTGTGTGTTTTATTACTCTATTTTATTATTCAAATATGTATTTAACTTGTTATATATCTTCCTCGTAAACCTAATGAATAGTATCTGAGTGGGTTGTTTTTTATTATCGTCTACAAGAAAGTCTCACGGTTGAGTGGGAGTCTCACAGTTAAGTGGGAGGAATGGCAGACGAGGGTAAGTTAAATGTTGAGAAGTTCAATGGGTAGAACTATCAATTATGGAAGATGCAAATGGAGGACTACCTCTATCAAAAGGATTTATGGTGGCCATTTGAAGGGAAAACCAAGCAATCCATAGCAATGTTACATAAGGACTAGGATATTTTTGATAGAAAGGAACTTGGTAGTATTTTTTAATGCTTGGCACAATCGGTGGCATTCAATATTAAAACAACGAAGACAACTCAAGAGTTGATGGAAACCCTAGCGAAGTTATATGAAAAGCCTTCTTCTTTGAATAAGGTATTTATTATGAACATCTGTTTAATATGAAAATGGTAGAAGGTGGGTCAGTTACTGATCATTTAAACAAGTTTAATATAGTTACCAGTCAATTAACTTCTATAAAAGTAAACTTTGATGAAGAAGTTATGGCTCTTTTGATTTTGTGTTCTTTTCCTAAAAGCTGGAATAGCTTGGTAATGGCTGTTAGTGATTTTTATTTTGGTTCGAATACATTTAAGTTTGATGATATTGTTGGTATTATTTTGAGTGAGGAAATTTGTAGGAAAAGATCAAGTGGAACATCCACATCGCACAATGTTTTGAATGTAGAAAGCAGGGGCAGAACAAAGGAGAGAGGAAAAAATTTTGGAATTCGTGGTAAGTCACGAGGAAAATCAAGGGACAAAAGGTCCAAATCTAGAGATAGGAGGGATTGTTGGTACTATGGTAAGCTAGGTCATTTAAAGAAAGATTGCTGGTCTCAAAAAAATAAAGAAGGAGACAAAAAGGAAGGAAATAAAGAGGCAATTGTGGTAAGTAATAAATCTGATGAGGATGCTTTGATTCTTTCCCTTGACAATATTGATGATTCTTGGGTGTTAGATTCAAGGGCTTCATTTCATGCTACACCCCATATAAATTATTATTTTTATTATGTCCAAGGGGATTTTGGGCTAGTTTATTTTGGAGCTAATGAACCTTATCAGATTGTTGCAAAGGGAAGAATCAAAATTAAGTTGCATAATGGGAATCATTGGCTACTACATGAGTTAAGCCATGTTCCAAAGTTTAAAAAAAATTTAATTTCTTCAAGGCAACTAGATGATGAAGGTTGCGTTGTTACATTTAGTGATAAAAATTGGCAGGTTACAAAAGGTGACTTAGTGGTTGCAAAAGGTGTGAAAGTAGGCACCTGATATCTTTGTATAGGTCATATTGTTCCTACTAGTTTAGCTATTGTAGATAAAAATCAATGTTTAGGAACAGTTGTTACAGTTCAATAGGCAGAAAATCAGATAGTTGATGTGGATTCTGAATCAACACTATGACATAATAGACTTGGGTATATGAGTGAAAAAGGTATGAAATTAATTCATTCAAAGAATGTTTTATGAGGTATAAAATGTGTTAATATGGATTTATTTGAAAGTTGTGTTTATGGAAAACAAAAGAGAGTTAGTTTTCTCAAGGATGGGAAACAAAAGAAAAATTTGAGAAATTGGAGCTCGTACATACGGATGTATGGGGACTAGCTCAGGTATCTTCTCTTGGTGGCTCTCAGTATTATGTTACATTCATTGATGATGTAACTAGGAAGGTATGGATTTATTTCCTTAGGCAGAAATTTGATGTATTTTCAACTTTTAAAAAATGGAGAAGCTTGGTTGAGAATGAGATAAGTAAAAAGATAAAATGTCTCAGATCTGATAATGGTGGTGAGTATTGCAGCAAAGAGATTGAATATTATTGTTCCTCTAATGGTATTTGTAGGTAGAAAATAGCTCCAAGGGCTCCACAAGAAAATTGAGTGGCTGAGCACATGAATAGAACAATAATGGAGCGTGCACGAACTATGAGATTGCATGTTGGGATGCCTTTAAACATATGGGAAGAGGCTATAAACACTGTTGTTTATTTGATTAATAGAGGTCCCTCTAATCCTCTGGGTTGTGGTATTCTAGGGGAAGCATGGATAGGTAAGAAGGTGAGTTATTCTTTTCTCAAAACCTTTGGTTGTGAAGCATTTGCACATATAGATTCTAAAAATAGAACCAAGCTTAATGAAAATCAAAGAAATGTATATTTGTTGGATATGGCATTGATGAATTTAGTTATAGGCTTCAAGATATTGAAAATAAGAAAATTGTGAGAAGCAGGGATGTCATATTCACTGAGAAAGTGTTGTACAAAGATCTATTGCAGCAGCATGAGAAGACAAAAAAGGATTATGCAGTGCTAGATGATATTACAAATGACAATGTTCCTATGGTTCCTCATGCTCCACAACAACATAAACAAGAAATACCACAAACTCTAATGAATGTTAGGTGATCTTCAAGGATTAGTAGACCTCCAAAAAGATTTTCTCCCTCTTTGTATTTTATTTTATTAACTGATCTTGGTGAACCAGAATGTTATCATAAAGCTATGTAGGTGGATACTAAGGTTCTTTGGGAGCATGGAATGGAAGAAGAAATGGAATCCTCGTTGGAAAATAAGACTTGGGAATTATGCAAGTTGTTTTTAGGAAAAAAGGCTTTACCAAACAAATGGGTTTATAGGGTGAAAGAGGAGGATGGAGGTAAGAAAATATTTAAAGCTAGATTAGTTGTAAAGGAATTTGTACAGAAATAGGGTATTGATTTTGATGAAATATTTTCTCTAGTTGTTAAAATGACTTCTATTCGTATTGTTTTAAGTATTGTGGTTGTTCAAGATTTTCATTTAGAACAGCTTGATGTTAAAACTACCTTTCTCCATGGTGATTTGGAAGAGGAAATATATATTGAATAGCCACAAGGATTAGAGGTCGAAGGTAAGGAGAAACTAGTGTACATATTGAAGAAAATTTTATATGGCTTGAAGCAAGCACCTCAGCAATGGTATCTTAAATTTGATAGTTTTATGGCCGAGCAAGGCTACAATAGGTGTAATTCAGACCATTGTGTTTATTTTAAGATGTTAGGTGAAGATAACTACATTATTTTATGTTTATATGTTCATGATATGCTTGTAGCAGGGTCTAACATGGATCACATAAAGGAGTTAAAAGAAAAGTTAGCAAATTCATTTTCTATAAAGGATTTGGGGGCATCAAAACAAATCCTTGGTATGAAGATTACAAGAGATAGGAAAAATAGGAAATTGTTTTTATCTTAGGCTGATTATGTTGAAAAGGTGTTGCAAAGATTTTCTATGGGGAATGCAAAAGCTGTCAGCACACCTTTGCGCAACCATGTAAAATTGAATAAGGATATGTGTCCAAAGACACAAGAGGAGGAAGAAAAAAATTCCAAGGAACCATATGCTTCAACTGTAGGTAGTTTAATGTATGCCATGCACAAGACCAAATATTGTACATGTTGTAGGAGTTGTTAGCAGGTATATGAGTCATCCTAGATTTGAGCATTGGAATGTGATAAAATGGATTTTCAAGTACTTGAGAGGTACATCCAATATATGTTTATGTTTTTGGGGGCTCTAATATGGATTTAAAAGGCTATGTTGACTCAGATTTGGCAGGGGATATAGATACTAGGTGATGTACCATAGGTTATGTATTTACAGTTGGTGGGACAACAGTGAGTTAGATTTCTCGGTTGAAAAAGGTGGTTGCTTCATCCACCACATAGGAAAAATATGGGGCTACAACAAAGGAAACAAAGGAGATGATATGGCTACAAGTCTTCATGGAAGAGTTGGGAAAAACACAGGCTGAAAATCACTCGTTTATAGATAGCCAGGGTGCTATACATCTTGCAAAGAATTATGCCTTGCACTCTAAAACCAAACACATACAACAAAGATATCATTTCATATGGGTTAGTATTGGAGGATGGATAGGTAAAGTTGGAAAATATACATATAGATGACAATCCAGTGGATATGTTTACAAAGGCAGTGACAATGGAGAAGTTGAGGTCCTCTTCAGCTTCGGTTGGCCTTCAAGGTTGAATTCAAGTATAACAAAGTAGCAAGGTCCAGGGTGTGTATTTCCAGTGGGAGTTGTAACTGCAGCGGTGTCATCTAGGATCAGTCTCCAAGTGGGAGATTATGTTGGTATGGAGCCTGATCAGTCTCCAAGTGGGAGATTGTTGGTATGTGGTGATTGATCATGCTATACTATACATTTTTTAGTACTGTACACTCTTCATGTATCCTTGTCGAGGTCGTCAAAAAATAAAAAATGGCTGACTTTGTAAACCCTAATTTTTTGGAAGCTTCTAAAATATTGTTATAAGTGATTGGGATGAAGAGTTGTAGTATGTAATTATTCACAATATTGTAATATTTTTTTCACTAGATAATAAAATCATTGGATGGCTGCGGCTTTGTGGATGTAGCCCAGATTGGGTGAACCACATTAAATTCTATGTGTTTTCTTCTATGTGTGTTTTATTACTCTATTTTATTGTTCAAATATGCATTTAACTTGTTATATATCTACCTTCTAACCCTAACATCTAGAAGGGGTCGAGCCTTTACCTTTGTCAGAAGTGTTAGGAATAGTCTTTACTGTAGTCATTCCAAAAGATGGTTTGGAAGGAGGGATCTTGTTGGATCTCCTTGTGTGAGATGATTCACCAATATTTTTTTCTCCATAAGCTATTCTTTGTGCTATATGTTTATCTGTGAAACCAGATTTTTTAACCGTCTCAGTTACATTTTTCTCCTTGTAGGTTTTTTGTACTCTAAATGAACTTCCATGGATTTTTCTACATATGTACCAACTCAAGGTTCATTGACATCCTTTGGAATTTTCAATAAAAATATCACATAACCTTCAACTTCCTCTTCAATGATTTCATATCCCAGGGGTTGAGCCCAAAAGTTCTAGGGTTCAACCACTTGAACCATGCACTCATTAGAAGAAACATTAAATATGATGTCATTCTTATACTTTTCAACAATTTTCCTCAAAATTGTCTCTCTCATTCATATTTTTCTTGAATACAACAAATAATTCTTTCAAGGCATTTTGTATGTTCTTCATATCACCCAACTTATGCATATGATAAAAAATTTGATGAGAAACCAATTGGGATGGGTCCCAAAACAATGTTTCATCTTTTCCTAGAATCCTTCTAATGAAATAGTGTTGGACCCAACGGAACACTGAGAGTGGGCTGAATCAGTGTCTTACAAATCTTAGCATTATTAATTTAATACCAAAACCATTTCAACATTCAACCAAAAGAAAGATGCAAACAAATAAATAAATCATCCACAACAACATAAAATAAAGATTTTTGCATGGAAACCTTATTAGGGGAAAAACCATGGTGGAGGTTAATCGACAATTGGAGTACTCAAATAAAATTATTGCAAAAGAGAATGCACTTGCATTCAGGAACACTTCCTAGAGCCCAATGCTCAAAGGGAAGGATCAATTCCTTACAAAATTTTAGATTAAAACCATCTGAACACTGAACTGAAGTAGTAGAATCTATTCATGCCAAGTTATAGTTTATGTTAAGCTGATAGATTATATTTTGAATCCTTTGTCAGATTCTGCACTTCATTCTCCTCTACTCTAATCTTTTTTTCCCTTCACACCACACACTAGTATACTTCATATTCCATTGATTCACTATATCAAAATGATAAAACCGATCTCATATATATATATATATATATATATATATATATATATCTACTATCAAGGATTTGGTCATTCAAATGTTGGCTTCATAAAACATTAAGTGCTTTCCAACTGTCGGCTAGATCCTTAATTAAATCTTTATGTGCACCATCCATAGTCATCCTAAACATAGTAGGGACCCAAAAAAACATATTCGAACAAAAAAATAATTAATTAATTACTCCTTATACATCCGCAATTACTATATTTGACATGTCATCTTGTTAGCACAGATAAACAAAAGATTAGTGCACCGGATCTCCTAGATCACATACCAATGAATGTGCATTGAGATACTTCATCAATAAGGTATTAAAAACATCAAAAATCCTTTCTCTAACATCCACAACCCAAAATAATAGTCCGGTGAAGGAATTTGGATCAACATCTTTGCCTTTACCCGGATGCCCTTTTCTTCATTCTATTTTGCTAGTATAAACTAAAACTAGGCTATGGACCGGATGAATGAATTAGGTTGCCATCAATGACAACACTAGAATCCATATGCGAACAATCTCACCCTTTGACATTGATGGAAACACTTAGTGAAAAATGACTATGTCAAAATCATTATGAGTACACTGCCAAACTTTCCTTCTCTCTCTCCCTTACGCTTAAAAAATTTCAAAACATAGCTCTCCCTAATATTGATGAGACATTTTTCACTACTCTCTCTCCCCCTTTGACATGAATGATAAAGCATAGAAACCATATGCCTAAAATGACAAAACATGTGTTCAAAATCTCCAAAACTTCAAAACTAATTCAAAATTTTTTTAAAAAAGTTAGAAAATTATCTTATGATTTTCCTTCATTTTTGGAAGGAGTTTCTTCAAAGAATCTATTGTGATCCCAATGATTATAATCATGTTGCTATTCATGGATGTCCTGTTGACAATTTCAATGAGAGATTCTGGAATTGTAACTGCTTCCTCTAGTTTCTCACATTTCCTCACTATCTCAACCATCTTCTCTAGTTTGCATTCAATTAAATCCTTCACTTTCCAAAAAGTGTCCACAAGTGTGTTCTTGGTGAATTTATCTTTTGTGTGTTTAGACTATAGCTCTTGAATCTTTTTCCTTATTGAGCGATCCTGATCCTAAAACATGTCAAATATTTTTCCAATCCCATTCAACTCTATTTAAATCTGCTCCACTTTCTCTTTGTATTTTCCAACTACATGAGACCAACGGATGCAATAGTTGTAGATGTTATCAGCTGCACTTATGTATTGCCTCAACTCATTCAATTTATTCTTTAATTTGGTAAGTGATAGCCTGAAATTTCCCTTCAAATGTGAAATAACTTCACCCTCTTTTTTGTCTTGAAACTCAGAGTTCATTGTTTGTTTGTTGCATTCAATCATTTCTTCAAGTAGAATGTTCTAAAAAAATTCCAATTTGATCCTGTAGTGCTCAACATGAGGATTTAGTACACTCATAATCATATCCTGATAATATGATGTTCTAATAGACCATAACCTAGCAATTTTATGCATTCCACCTTCTTCTTGAATAAGCTGTTGTAGCTTTTCTTTTATTAGGTCATCTTCTTCTTCACTTGCCTCTAACATTTCCTTTTCTGGTTCTTGTTCATCTCCCTATGGATCCTTAGTTTCTTTATTGGATTCTTCATTTGGAATATCCACAATTTCCTATTCCTTTCCTTTTCCTTCAATTCTAGGAATCTTGCATTCTGAAGGGCTATATTCAACAATTCCTTTTTCTCTTTTATGCTTTTTCTCCATGCCATCGGAAAAGGAACCAACTTCAAGTGTTCCTACTAGAATAGAAAAACTGACTGAACCACACTTTTCAAGCAAATTCTTAAAGAAATTTTCAATTTATTGATCCCAATTAGGCAAGCTCTTAGAATATGAGTATATTTGTTCGCATACCGATTCATTTACTTTCCACAACATATTGTTGATCTTTGGAAAAAAATTCAAGGAATACATTACGATACATATGATCAAAGTATCGAACCTGAAAGGGTAACCTGTCTCTTTTGTTAATTTCACATTCTGCATCAATTGATCATTTAATAGTCCACACATGTCATAGTCTTGACCTTCCATTATCATCTTCTAAGAGATATAAATTGCACCAATCTAAGTTCATCCTTCTTTGTTTTCTGAAAAAGACTTTATATGAAATTTTATGCCCAATGTACTTTATAACAAGGTTCTTGATTTTTGAGATTATCAGTGCTCTTTGATCTCCAATTATTCTAGTTAGGGTTTCAAATGGATTTCTTCCTTGGCATGTCTCCAACTTTGCATAATTCAGTCAAATTTTTGATTGCCTCCTTTGAAATGATGCAGGGTTTTTCTAGAATCAAGATGAATTTAACAAATTATGTGTTCTCAAAGTACAAAAACTCATTCCAAATATCCAGATTCTTGTTTTTTGCTTCTTTCAATTGCTTCAATTTGCTGGGTAACAAGAAATTCTTCATGGACCTAATCTTTTAACTATTGTATTTTTTCCAAAATGATTGACCCTTTGATTTTTTCCATTATTCCTTTTGTATTTCATGTTTATCGACCGTACACCAAATTATATGGAAATTCTGAAAACAATTGAAATACCTGATGAGTTTCCAGAATCACCAACAAATCAGTTTTACTTCTTCAAAATTCTTCTACTAAGTTCTCTCCTTCTTTTCTCCTTCGATGCAAAGTGACAAATGAGGGTTCCAACTTGACTTTTATATTTCACACACTTGTAATAAATGCATTTGCCCTAGGTTTTCTAGATACTCTATTTCGTCAAACCAAAAAAAAATTATTCTATGGACCTATAGTTCTATGAATTCTCTTGTGAAAATTCTCCAAAAACCTTTGCATATTAGCAATACACCTTCTTGACCATCCTTCGCATTTTGGTACCAACTATAAATAGGGGAGGAAATATTTTCTTGAACAACTCCCCCTAGGCCAATGCCTTGAAATCAATTTCACAAAGAATTACCAAAAGCAAGTTCCAATGCAAAACCATTTCCAACATCAGACTCATTCTTCCTTACCAATGTCTTCTTCATTTGTTCTCTTATCTCATCTATAGTCACTTTTCCTTTTCCTTTGTCATCTTTCTATATATTTCTACCATTGTATACTAGACCTCTTCTATCTAAATTTGTGTTTCTATAGAATCTTGCAATGTGACTATATTTATTGCAATTAAAGCACATAGTATTTCCTTGTCCAAACCAATCATTCCATTAATTTCATATTGATCTAAATTGATTAGAAATATGCCCAAATCTTCCACATGTATAACATTCAATATTCCTTCTATTGACAAAGCAGTTTGACAAATGTTTGCATTCATTTGATTTATGACCAAACTTTTTGCATTTGAAACATTGACCATAAAATTATGAATCTATTGATTTTATATTACTTATGCATTGATTAGCCATATGACCAATTTTTTTACAAGAAAAATAGTATCCATTAAACTTTTGAGCATTAGGTTGTCTTATCATATAGCTTCCACCTTTGTTCATCAGTTTTCCTTGTTTGAAGTTATTTTGTCCATTTCTAGAAATTTCTCCTTTTTCATATCGAAGAACTCTCTTATAATTTCCACTCTTTTTTCCTTGAGTCAGCTCATCAAGCTTTACTGAACTAGTCTTAAACTTCTTGTTATATTCATTTGTAGTAGTAAGTTTATTTATCAAAATAACAATATGTTTTTCATGTTCTTCTCCATTGTTTCTGAATTGTAGCAGTTCACATTCCATTTGAATGAATTCTCCATTTATTCTTCTGCATTCATCATATTGCTCCTTTAATGACTAAGCAAGGTTTTCCTCACTCTTTTTGCTTTCTTCAATCTCTTTATTCATCTTCATCACCATATATTCCATTTCATTTTTTAGGGTAGCATTGTTTCTAGAGAGTTTTTCACATTCTTCAGTTATTTCCTTCAAAGTCTGATTCAAGTGAGAATCATAATTTTTTTTTTCTCTCTTGTTGCTTAATCTGGTCATAGATATCTTTCCTCTTCTCCTTGGATTTAACAATCTGATCCTTCAATGTCTAAATGAATTTCTCAGTATCCCCAAGATTTTCTTTCAATTCCCAAACTACTGCTTTAGACTGATAAAGGTCATCAAGTGCCACCAAAAGTTTCTACTGAAGACTACCAGAGTCCATCACATTCCAAGATCCACCTCAAGCTACTAAAATTATTCTAAGGAACCAAATTATATGGTACCAATTGTTGGACTTGTTGGAACTATGAAATTTTGGCCATTTCATTCACCCTTCATGATTATTACCCTCCCACAAAAATAAAAATAGAAAAATCCTCACATAGCATCCTTTACGAAATCCAGCTTAATTTTTGTCTAAAACCCCATAAAATTCATTTGGAATTAAAACATGGACATATGGAAATATTAGCATAAGTGGATACAGGTCTCATCGATGATAATGTACATATCTTCAATGTATTGGTGAGACATCAAACAGGTAATACCGATAAAATTGTACACAAGGAGAATGTGGGTCTATAATGCTTATCGGCAAAACAAAAGATATTATTATAACGGTGAAATATCATATCAAGCTAAGTTTCCTTGGGCCGATTGGCAAAAGGTGAAACCTATCGGGGAGACTTTGGTCCTCGGAGAGAGATTTTGAAACACTGCCCAAAGCACTATTGGTCTTGCTGATAAAGTAGAAGAGGGACCACTCGATGAGACAACTAATGCGGGGAGAGTTCTTAAGGTCTTACCAATCCCTTGGGTCACACCAAGAAAAACTAAAGCTTACCAAGATAAGTGATGCAGGGAGACAATGCACATTGTTTTACCGAAGATAAGGCGTATCAGAGAGACAAATCATCGTGAGGAGATCTAGGAGACATCATAGCGAATATTATTTGGTCGGTAGAACAAGTTGCTTAGTTTCAGTGACATAAGTAAAATAAAGCAAACATCTCAATGAGACCAAGTATTTTTGGGGTGAGATAAGAAACTACTGGCCTAATTCATTGAGCTTGAGCTATAGTTGTTTAGGTCAAGGTAGTGGTGATAGAAAGAGCGAAAAAGGAGAAACTATCGGGGAGACTTTTAAAGTCGAGGAAACTACAGGACATCTTGGCAGATGGATGAATGTTGAATAGGTGGATTGGCCAAAGGTTTGAAATATCTTGCCGATATAAACCTTGATATGATGGCGAGAATTTTGAAAAGACTTGCAGCATTCATATCTCAGTAAAGATATTTAATTGCGCCACGAGGCATAGGAGATTTTTCATATCAGGGTCTGATCATTTGGAATCATTTCCTCACAGAATTCAAAGCAAAAGAAAGAAAAGGAACTAGCAGAGCAATTAAGGCATTTACCTGGCTGAAGTTTGCAGAAAGTTACAGTAAGTTTTTATTCAAAACTCATAAAATTATGAACTATGGAAGGCGCTCTTTTAGGAAAACCAAAGGGAAAAAGACTCGGGGAGGGTATCCAACCAAAAGGAAAGAAGTAGAAGACTGAATCACCAATGGAAGGCATGGAAAGGAAGCTTAATCAGGATCTCATAGATCAATTACCTAGTTCTAGACCTAGAGCTAGGTGTTTTGCATAGCTCAAAGTGGATATTAACAAATTAGACTATAGATGCAAATTTATAGGAGATGTTTGGACTCCAATTAGGGGTTATGAGTTATTCATGTTCCACTATCATAGGAGAAATCACTTTGAGCCAGTAATCAATCCATAGAGGCTTAATTTAGGGAAATTGGTGTCCCCTAACATTTTTGTTGATGTGGAACTAATAAAGATGCTAGCTGGACATTATGACCTGAAAGGCAGAGCTATATGTGATTTGTCAGGGAACCCGTTGATACATATATTTGAGAATGCAATTGATGAGGTTTTTAGGATGGAAGGAATATGCAATGAGAAAATAGTGAGTGAAGAGCTCGACAGTGAGTTTAGGTGGATCGACACCATCTATAAAGGGTGGAGGTTTCCTCTACACATAATTAGGTGTCACAACAAGCCCATTCCAATGGAAGACAATGAGGGGCCACCCTATCATGTCGATCTTATCGAACCTTACCTCAAATACACTTATTACTCAGTGGGACAGGTATTATGATTGGAGGTACCTGAGCATATGGTAGTTGTACCCATGGTAATCTCTATAGACATTTAGTATCATAATTCAAAATCATTTGACTATGCTGCACACATCTCTAAAGAGCTAGATACGGGTTTGATGACGATAAAAGTTGGTGCTTCAATTCTCCATCTCAGAAATTATTCACTACTACTACATTTAGTACTATACTTTCGACAAGAGTTGGGTTTATGGCCCCAAGAGCTAAGGATTTCACAATTTGACAAAGAAGGTAGGCCATTGCCTATTCAATTATGGACTGTTGTTTGGGACAACAGGTTTTCCAATTCAAACTTCCTGCATTTTGAAGATTTTTTCGTGAAACCCTTGTATAGATTTTTCAACCATCCTTGTGATTTTTCTTTATCCAAAGAACTGAAAATATTTCTTAGGCCTAGAGAGTACAATGGACCAATCAACCATAGTTGGGGGGATTTCACTATATTAGCCAAAGAAGGTTATGATTTGATTTTGGATAAATTGTTGCACTATAACATGAGAATAGCACCAGTTAGAAAGAAATTTGATCTTGAGGGGTATATTCACTCTACCAAACAAGAGATAAATTTCAAAGGGTACCATCATGTGCCCTATAAATCTGATGATATAATTAGAAACCTGGAGGTAGAGGAGGCAAAAATTGTGATTGAAAAACATAATCAAGAGCTGATGGATGTTGAATTGTTATCCTCCATTAAAGGGATATCAAAAATATGCATGCCACAAAGCTCATCTGAGAATGTTTCGAGAATGAGGACTCAGGACTATATATATGTTGCTAGGGATAATGATGTTGATGAAACCATGGATATAGATACGAGACATGAAGACTATAGGTCTTTCATATTAGATGATGAATTTATAAAAACCTCAGAGTTTAAAACATTTCTATATAAGCAAAAAGGAAAAGAGATAAGAGGGTAGGTTGATAATGTTACTCCAGGAAATAAGCATCAACTGTTGAAAAGCCTAAAAGATGAAGTAGGTAGGGAAATGATTAACATGACCTCTAAAAAGGGAAGGGATCTGCTAGAAAGGGCTGGTGTCATGATTTTTCCAGGTTTGGATATGAATTATTCTTTGGTTTTTGACAGTTTCTTGACAGATAAAAATACCACCCACAAGCTAAGTGTAGAAAAGGTGATAGAGGTATACACAGGATCAAAATACAACCTTGATGATTAGAAATTGATGATTTAGGCCTTATATCCTCCTCACAAAAGGTCAATTATTATTGATACTGAAAAAGAATTTGGACATGTCATGACTTTGAAGGCTGGGGAAGTTGACCCTATGGCAACTACTGATATTGGGATAAACATAGCCAAGTTAAACAAAGCTCAAATCCAAGCATTGATAAGGGAAAGGGAGATGTATAACACTGGTAATGAAAGAATGTTGAGAGAAAATGAATGCTTAAAAGACTTGGTAGTTGCTGTAATAGATCCAACAAGGATGCTCACCCAAGGTGAGAGTTCATAGAAAAGGGATCATTGGGAAGGATCAACTACATATTCTCAAGGTAAAATGGATGCACTTGCTGCAATAATCAAAAGAAGGCAAGTTATCCTAATTACTTGGTTGAATAGGCTCTGGGGAAAGCATTCATGATTTGTGGATGCCATAAAGGAACACAGGAGAGTGGACAGAAGAATTCAGGAGAAAATTGAGGAATTGGAGCAGAAGGACACTCCTAGCAATGAAGAGATTGAGAATGCCAACTGTATCATAGACAGACATAGGGATTTCTATGAAGAGTTGCAAGGAGATATGCAAGGATTGATAGAGGTTTCCAAAGATAGGTTGGCTAAGTTATATGATGATGAAGGAAAAATGAAAGAAGCAACTAAGTGGGAAAGTGAGTAAGAAGCAATACTCCAAGAGATGTTGAAAGCAGCCACTATGGAGGATGTAACATTGGATGAAGCATGTGAGCAGAATGAGAAAATGATAATGATGGAGATTGTGATCCACAATGCAATTGGGGATGCTGATACTCATGAGAGCCAAGACCATATGGAACATATGTCTGCAGTCCATTTGTGGCTTAACAAGAATTAGTTAAATGGAGAATTTGTTAGAACTTTTATGCTTTAGACTTTTGAAAAGGCACGACCTTTCACAAACTGATGTATAAATATCCGTTATTGGATAATTGTAAGGGAGAATTATAGGTAGAAAGATTTTAAAAAATTAGGAAAATCGTAAGTATTTTCAGAATGATATTCAAGGTGACTATGATGCGTGTATAAATTTTGAAGGATCAAATGAACGGAAATTAATGTTGTGGCACTATTCTTGTATCAATTATTTGTTGAAGATTAATTGAAATATTATCAAGTTGTCTCCAAGGTTGATGTTTCTTTGTTATTTAAATTGACATATTAGGTATATTCTTAGTTTATCATAACACATTTGTTGTATTTGTGTGATGTGATTGGTTGGTTCTTTCGAGCAAAGATTAGTTCCTTCAAGTCATTCACAGTAATCTGGAAATTATCATTTGGATCATTAAGAAGAGTTTGATAATTACATCCCTACATGTTTATACAAGTTATAAACTAAATATCATATGCCAAATAATTAGAATCCTTGCCAGATAGAAACCATTCAGTTAAAGCTTTCATTTGACTTCATTTTACCCAATAAGGCACTGTTCTCCCCTATTTAGATTACATTAGTTCTATTCATTTCATTTGAAATCTCTTTAATTAAACATATTAATTCACACCTTGATATTGCATATACAAGTTATACCAAATTAGGATCATATCTTTCCATTATTAAATTTCCATTTGTGGATAGTTTGATCAAGTAGGAAGCATAAGTTCAAAATCTGTTACTCATACAAGTGTACCCACCTAGGTCTAGCAGAGCCTTAAGAGTAGAGGGCCCAGCCATACTGGTTTGCCCTATCAAGTTGAACAACAATGTAGTGAGAGTTTGGCAACCTCTCATGGTTCATTAAAACCAGCATTTTTGAGACCCAACAGGACTCAAGAGAACACTAAGAGGGGGGGTGAATAAGTGTTCTTCAAATCTTAGCATTATTAATCTGATACTAAAACCATTTCAACATTCAACCAACATAAAGATGCAAACACATAAAGTAATAATCCATAGCACCATAACACAAGGATTTTTGCGTGGAAACCCTATTAGGGGAAAACCCACGATGAAGGTTAATCCACAATTTAAGTACTAAAATAAAAAATTTATGAACGAGAATGCAATTGCACTCGGGCACATTTCCTAGAGCTCACTGCATTACAAAAGTTCATATTAAAACCATTTGAAGGTTGAACTAAAGAGTTAACATCTATTCATGTCATGTTATAATTCCAGTTAATCTCATAGATTATATTCTAGATCCTCTATTAGATTCTACACTTTGTTATGCTTTTCTCTTCTCTTTTCTTCCCTTTGCACCACACACTAGTATACTTCATATTCCATTCATTCCCTATATCAAAATGACAAAACGGATCTCATATATATATCCACTATCAAGGATTTGGTCATTCATATGTCAGCTTCATAAAACATTAAGTGCCTTTCAACTATTGGCTAGATCCTTAATTAAATATTTATGTGCACCATCCATAGTAATCCTAAACATAGTAGGGGCCCAAACAAACATATCCAAACAAAAAAACATTTAATTAATTACTCCTTATACATCCGCAATTACTATATTTGACAAGTCAACTTTCTAGCACAAATAACCAAAATATTAGTGCATCGAATCTCCTAGAACGCATACCAATGAATGCACATTGAGATATTTCATGAATAAGGTATTACAAAATCAAAAAACCTTTCTTTGAGATCCATAAAACAAAATAATAGTATGGTGAAGTAATTGGATCAACATCTTTGTCTTTAACCAAATGCCATGTTCTTCATTTTATTCTATCAGTATAAACCAAAACTAGACTGTGGACCGGATGAATGTCTCAGGTTTCCATCAATTACAACACTATAAGCCATATGCCAACAAATAGATAAATAGGAAAAAAATCAGTAAACCAAAATTGAAAGGATACTTCTCCTTCGACATCCTCAAGTTCTCAAATAGTTGTTGTCTAAGAAGCTCACATAGATCATAATTTTCACCATTTGTAGTGATGTCAAAACTGGTATAGATTGTTGTATCAATCACGTAGTTCTTTTTGTTGGTGAAGTAGATTTTATGTTTGATCATTATTGATGCATACTTCATAGCTGGATTAGTGATTGGCTTTGTTGTAGGAGCCCTCTTATCATATGTTGCACTGGTGAGATCCATCACCACTTCATTTTTCACTACTTCCAATAGTGGTACTAGTCTGCTATCACAGAGTTCAATGACAACTTTGATCACTTAGCTGTCAAATGGGGCTTGTTGGTCCACAAGAACTGATCATGCATTTTTCTTAGGACTACTTTAACATACTGACCATCCATAGTGGAACTAAAATTAATGAAGTTTTTCCAACAACCTAATTTCTTCGCCACAAGATTTGAATACTCAAGTTTCATCATGAAGTTATCTCCAGTGAGTTCATTCAACCATATTTCAATCAATTTCGTGTGATTAAATTCCTTGATCTTAACCCTAATGTACATTCTAGTATCCTTTGTAGGCATGATTCCATGAGGAATTGAAGAGAAGGCACCCATAGAGTCATCTTAAAAAACCTTCATTGAATATTTCCTGTAGGAGGGTCTACATCTTTCTATTGCATTCATGACTACCGAGGTTGCCATTTTCTATACACTAAGCTCTAATATATTTATAAAGAGAATTTTCACAAGGTCACAATAGCACAAAATCAAGAAATACCTTTTACTTTCGTGATGAATCAAAGCTAGGGTTTTCTCAAATCACACTTCAATTCCCTCCAAAATTCTCTAAATCACTCTTCACCTCCTTTGAATTCAAAAGTGATTGAAAGGCCTTTAAAATTTCACTTTATAGATCAATGTGATGCCCTAATTTACATTAAATGTGATTAAACTCAGAAAGATATAAAAAACCCTCCAACTACACTGAAAAGCCCTAATATGATCTGCAAATGATCATACATGCACTTTTTCTTCCAGTTTATTTTTCGAAACCTCCACCTATTCATCTCTTACAACATCTCCTCATGCCAAAGACTAACAATACCAAAATTAGGGGGTTCAAAATATTTTCTGCTAAAGCTCCCCCTAAGACCATGCTAGGTCTAATTCCTGGAGGAATTTTCTACACCAGATGAGAGTACATATGCATCAAAATATTTATCTTCTTATTTAACCTCCTCTTTGTCAATCTTCTTCACAGGTTCATTCTTCTTTACTGGAGAATTTTTTTTCCCTTTTTACTTTTGCATACCTTTGAAATATGTCCTGGTTTGTTGCAATTGTAACAAAAAACACTTATTTGATTTGTTTGACTTCCATTAATTCTTGATTTACACTGATTCACTTTATACCCAAACTTGTTGCAAGTATAGCAGTAACCAACAAAGGATTGATTTATTCTACATGCATTAAACTAGTTCATCATCTGAGTTTTGCTTTCACTAGCTCTACATCCAATCTTACTACAAGCATAACATTTTTTGAAGAAGGAACCAAAGAACTGATTCATCCTACTTCTGCATTCAGTTGCCTTATGACCAAACTTATTTCATGAAAATAAAGAACGATTGAAAGATGGATACCTTTGAGCATTTGGCTATCTAATAGGTGGTCTTCTTTTTGGATTTCTTGTCTACCTTCCTTTGCTTTGATTCTTTTGATTGTTTACATATTTTTAGATTTCTCCTATTTCTAACCCCAATCCACCTTTATCTTTAGATTCTTTATGTACTACAATCTTTTTATCAAGCCTAGTAAAGCTTGTCCTAAAACTATCTTCATAGACCTTTTATTTTTATAGTTCTTCTCTCAGGTTCACCACTTTCTATTCAAGCTTGGAGCATTAATTAGACTTTCTTTGCACTACTACATTCAAACACTCTTCAATTCTCTTCTTTATCTCCACTTGCATCTTTAGTCTGGTAACATCTTCATTTTTTGGTTTTAATTTCTCACCAACTTCTCTATGTATCTCTTTGAATTTCTTTAATTTCTCTTTCAACTTTCAATCACATTCAATTGCTTCATCAAGATTTTCTTTTAGATCTCTATTTTCAGTTTCAACTTTGTTAAGGTGATCAAGGGAAGTCCTGAGTTCTGCATTATCATCCATTTTTTGAATCTTCAAGATCTCCCTAAATTTGTTAGGCTTCTCCAGAGAAACCAAGCTCTGATACCAATTGTTGAATATTAGAGATATAGAGAGGAGGGTTGAATCAATATCTTAAAATTATTGATCAAATACCATCTAATTAATCCAATGTATTTGATAATTAAGATAAGAAGAAGCATTAATTTAACATGACACACACAACACAAGAACACCAATATTTTTAGGTGGAAAACCCAAAATGGGAAAAACCATGATGAGGATTAACTCACAATATAGTATAACCAACTATAAGATATTACAAAAGGGTGGCTCATTGTTGAGAATCACTATCCAAAAAGGGAGGTTCACTGCCTAAAACACATATAGTAGAAAAATGGATTACAACCAAACAATGAACTAACGTAAGTACACCTTAGCATGCAAACTTCATTCCTTTGAAGCTCAAGAAATTTGCATGCCAGCATATCACTATTCACCCTTTTCGCACCCACACTTAATCCACCAATAATCGCATTCTCAACTTATCTTCTCTATCTCAAAAACTATCTTGTATATATATCAGAATTTCCCATAATTATCAATCAGGTTGGCTCGAAGTAAATACAAAAACTTCTCAAAATAAATTTAGGCATGTGGCATGCTACTATATAATGACATGGATTGCACAAACAAAATTTAATCCATTGCACCTTCAACCACTTATTAGGTCAACCAAAGATAGACCTAATTTAACAAAAACTACAAACAAAAAATTGATTCCAGTGATGAAAATGAGTGTCTGTATACATGAGATCCTATCCATGCATGATTTCCTCAACCAAAAACCATTTCTCAAGAATTTGAGTAATGACGATCATGAGAGGGGAAATGTGGACCAAAATACCAGAGGACTATTATGCATTATCAGTTCAAAATACTGGATCAACATGACTTTTAACTTGAAGTTGCAAATGATATATCATGGTGATATCAATAGAAACAAAAATTATAAGATATGTGTTCTTCTTCATTCTTCCAACAATCTCCCCCTTTTTCATTGATGGCAACATGTGCCAAAAGAATTGACAGACTTCCTATGGATAGAGCATACTCATTTTCTCTTTCCTCTCCCCCCCTTTGACATCAAGGACAAAGGGCAACCAAAAATATGAAAATAAATATGTACACATGGTCTGGAATGTACAACACAAATAATCAAAATATTGAACTCCCCGCTAGGAGTTTAACCCAAACCAAAAAAACATTACTCAGAGGAGGGAGCACTTTTAAGTTCCTAAAGAATGCCTTGCTAGGTTGCTTTACCATTTTCCCAACCCTATTTAATAGATATCAACATTTTGTTCAAAGAATCCAATGCAATAAAACCTTCTTCAGCCTCATCTAGATTATCTAGGCTTAGATTGATCTTATCCAATTTATTAGTGTTAGCCAAAGCATTAGTTACCAGAGTGTACTCCATCCTTACATTGTCACCAAGTAGACCAATTTTTTTGATAATCCCTTCATTTTTCTTTTGTAACATGATTTTTTTTTCTTTATGCGCAGAGATGGAATTCCAAGTTGATCTGTCTCTATCCATGGATACATTGTAAGTATTGGAAACAACTATCAATTGGAACTCAATCGATTCCATAAGATATTTCACACTTTGTGTGGCATTAGGCCACCTTATTTAATAGGCAAACACAAAATTTGCTGTAGATTCATAGGCCCTTACAGATTCAAGGATCTTTTTTTCATTGGTGTTTGTCTGAGCACACTTGTCATGGTGGATTGATAGCCTTTTGTTAGTTAGTTTCTCTTCAACTTCCCATTTTTTTTCTCACCAAGTTTGATGGCATACTCCTTGAAGGAGTCCAATAGATGTTTTAGGTTTTGTACTAGAGTGAGAGATGTGTATACTGACGTATCAGGCGTGACTAATGACATATTAGATAAGCTCAGTCCCATTCTGATTCATTTCCAAGATTTCTCTTCTCCTAGATGCATGAAATACATCACCTAACACAATTTTATGCATAGGATAAATCTTATCCAGATCCGCATAGCCTCGATTCATGGAAAGTTGCAAGAGTTCTAAAGGAATTACTAGCTGGAACCTAATTTGTTTAGATAATAGTAGCTTAAAGAAATCATCACTAGAGGAGGATTCTCTGGTGGAATTTTGTGATTCCACTACCTACTTATATCCACCTTCATTATCTCTAGCAAGTTCACCTAACTCATCATTTATTTCTTCTTCCTCATCTTTCTCTTCCTCTAATTTATTTTCTTCCATCTCCTTTCCTTTCATCTTTTCCTCTTCTATGTTTTCTTCTTCTCTCTCTTCTTCTTCTCTCCTCTCTTATTCCTTATCTCCTTCTCTATTACTTTAATCCTTTTCCTATTTTTCTTCAACATTATCTTTTTCCTCTACAGAGTGTACCAGAGGAACATCATTATGTGTTTCAGCTTCAACATTTTCTTCAATCTATTTTTCTCTCTCTGAAGCCTCATTGGAAGCATTATTTTTTGAAAGAACATTTTTGCTACTTGTTTTCAGAGGGATATTAGAGTCATTCACCTCCAGAGGTATGTTTTCATCACTAGTACCGAAAGGAGGATCTTCCTTAACTTCTGTAGAAGCTTCTTTTCCTATACTGGATGCACCAAGCATACCATACTTCCTAGTTGTACTTTTGATAGTGTTTATTGTTTCCTTCCTTCTCTTCTTGATTTGCTTCTTATCTCTGGTCATCAGAGTATGAACTCTCTTCTTCATTCAAAATAATGAGGAGAAATCCTTATTCAAAGTTTCTAGATCACCTAGAGACATAGAGGATGCAATTTCCTTATATGCTTTAGCCCTTACTTTCTCTTCCAACTCAACTACCTTTTCTCTTCTCTTCATTAGGACTTTCCACAATGTTTCATGTACATAATTCTTAACATCATCCCATTTAACTTCCAACATAATAACATTTTTAATGATAGCCATTATTATTTATTTATCTTCTTCACCTACTTGATTATAAACTTTTGCTATGGGTTTCACCATATTTTCATGATGCACTAAATTACTCATCAAGGCTTCTAGTATGAGAGGGGTACTAGGTATTATTAGAGAGACATTTTATTCTACCTGATCGAATGAAACCTCTTTTGTGACTCTAGTCTTCTTTGCATCTATTTCATGATCACTAATGTATTGTTCATCAACATCCTTTGAGGACAATACATAGTGAATTGTCTTCGATCCGTCACTAGTTTCTTGAGATGCACCTTCATCGAAGGAGATGCTTACCCTTATTTTTCTTATCAACTTATCATCTGGGTCTTCCTCCTCTTCTTTCTAGTCCACATTAATTTTGAGATTCTTCTCCGTTGTAGCTTTTTTTGTTCTTCCTCGTTTAGCTACCACTACCAAAGGAACACCATTTCTCTTGCCTGATCTGGTAGTGGGTCTAGAAAGGGGCCATGCCTTTTCCTTTGTTAGAACTATTGGGATTAGTCTTTACTATAGTTGGGAAAGCAGTTGGTTTGGAAGGAGGGATCCTACCAGATATCCTTATGTGAGATGATTCTCCAAACTTTCATTCTCCATAAGCTCTTCCTTATGCTATCTATTTATCTATGTAACCATATTTTTTGAGCATCTCATTTACATTTTTTCTCCTTGTAGTTTTGTTGTAATCTAAATTATCTTCCATGGATTTTTCAACATATGTACCAATCTGGGCTTCATTGGCATCCTTTTGAATTTTCAATAACAATTTCACATAACTTTCAGTGTCCTCTTCTGTGATTTCATATCGTAAGGGTTGAATCTAGAGAGTTTGGAGTTCATCTACTTCAATTATGCACTTATCATAAGAAACATGAAATACGATTTCATTCTTATCATTGATCATATTAATGACAAACCTACACCATGTATACTCATTGATCCCATGTTTCTAAAGAATTAGACCAATGAAGAATTTTTATTTGTGTAAGAACTTTGTGATATCATAAATTGTAAACATTCACAATTTCACACTATATTTTTCTCCCTCCTAAGTGCATGGACGTAATTGTACACTTAATTTCCTAAATCATACATTCCATGGACCATTTCAAAAATTTCCAAGAAAAATCATATACAAAGCTAAGATAAACATTCAATAGTTTGTTCTCTATTATATCCTACAAAATAGGGATAGGATAAAGTTTCCCTAGGAAACTTGCTCCCCCTATTTTCCCTCCAAATTTTTAATCTCAGAATTGGAATTTAATAATTTGAATTTCAAATGTCAAGTGTAGGCTATCCTGATTTAATTTGTGGGAAATTTGATTAATTACATATAACTATCAATTAATTACAACATTTAAGATATCTAGAAAGAATTGGGGATCAAGAGAATTATCAATCAAATATTATCAAGTCAAGAGAAATCAAGGTCAAATTTATTGCAACATTTCAACATTAAATCATCATGTCAAGTTTTATGTGATTTTGTTCATGTTCATGCTATGAGTTTTTTTGTAAGGACTAACCCTTGTAGGTCTTTCAATAAAATTAATTCAAATTTCAATCAAGCCTTGAGGAGATGTCTATGAGTTCAAGTCTTCAAGAAAATTATATTTGAGTTGGGAGTCATAGTCCATTGTCGATTCATCATTAATTTTTCATTTAGCCTCTATCCATCAAAAGAATAAGCTCTCTTTCATCAAATTTTCTATTATGGAGGTGGAAACATCAACATGGGGTTTGACTGAGGCAAGAACTTATATGGCACAACCCTTCCCCTCTCTTTGAATGTGTAGATCTTAGATTTGAAGAATAATAAAGGAAGATTGAAGTAAATTTATTCATTGGTGTATTCTAACTCTACAACTCAACAAGATACAAAAACTTAATTATCTCAACACCCAATAAAGATTTTACAACAAGAGTCAAAAGGAAGAAGCTTTTGATAAGACTCCCAAGAATAGTGAAAATACTTTTAAAATCCATTTATTATGACATAGGTGCCCTAGGAAACTTAGTCTTACAAAATGAGGATTATATTTGCATGGCAGGTGCATAATACTCTACTCTTTCTAGATTTGGTCTTAGAATTAGAATTAGAATTTCCAATTTCTTTGTATTTGTATTGAAATAGTGTATTTTCATAGTTATTTAGCTACATCATTGAATTTTCATTTCAAATCCAATTCCTATCCCTATTTAATTCAGATCCAAGGTTGATTGACTCACCTTTTAGGTTGCAAGTTAATATCCTTCTCTCTCTAATGTAACTTCTAATGTTTGGTATTGAAAAGTAGCTAATTTTAATTAAACCCTAGGATCATTTTTCTTACATTACATTTTGGTGAACTTGATGTATCTTACACTTACAGTTTTTATAATTTTTCGCTGCATAAAATCTGAAAATTGAATTTAAAACCTAGGTTACTTTAAAAATTCGTGATAATTTGCATTTATTTATGAAAAACTATCCATTTTTATTAGTTTTTCATCATAAAAATTGAAGATTTTTTTCTAAATTGCAAAAACATTTAGATATGATTTTTTATGTTTAAGGCTTAGATCTGAGTTATTTTTAATAATAAAATCAATTACAATTTTTTCTATCATTTATGCATGCATATTTTCATGAAAAAAACTGAAAAAGTGATAAAATTGCATAGTATTTTCATTCCAAATGATAAAAAAGAATTCCATTTTTTTACTTTTGGAAAGATTAGTCACTTACATTATTTAATTTCTAGAGATTATCATTTGAACATATTCAAATATTGGAAAAATATTCAAAATTACATGCCTACATGTGCTTTATATAGAAATATTAGGTTTTGGTGCATTTATAGAAATCTCTTAACTGTCATATATGAACCTCTAAGACATAAGACCCTAAAACATAGTACATCTTTCCCAAATTTTAAAATTTATAAAAGACCTACCAGAACTATGTTCCCTTGTCTAGCCAATTTGAGCCTAAACTTTATGTGCAGATCCTTGTCTCTGGTCTCAAACCAAATCTAGCCCTAGTCTCTAAAGACTAGTCTTACAACTATCTATTTTTCTAGAAACATTTGTAGGTTGATCCATAGGGCATAACATAATGTTTTCATTAATTTTTTTATTTTTTTTCTATAACTCATGTTCTATTGTCAAATCTTGTTAAGCATTTCAAATAACTTTTGTTACAAGCATGTGAAAATAATTTTGTTTCTCCTCTTTTGTTATTTTTCATCGATCCCTCTCCCACTATCTCTCCTACTTTTAAGAGTACATTGGTGCAAGAGAATGAAATTATTGATAATCATGGAAGTCATGTTTTTTCTTCTCTTAATACCTCACCTACTTGTGAAGAAGGTATCTTGGTGTTAGAGGATCCAATCATTGAGAATCATGACAATTGTGTTTGTTTTTCTCGCAATATGTCTCCTACTTGGGAATATATTTTTGGTACAAGAGGATGAAATCATTGATACATTTCTTTCAAACTATAGTAATATGGATTCCTTTGATTAAGATAATAAGGTGAAATTAGATCCCCCATCAATATAAAATCATAAACAAGTAGTTAAGTCCATTAAGGTTATTAATGCACAATTAAAATTCAAATCTCCTTTTATTATGGGACATCCTATAACTCCTCTAATTATTGGAACTCTTAAATAACCTCTCATTATAAGACCTCCTAAATCTCATGGCCATAGCCTAATTTTTTTTAAATAACTCACTAGTAATCACATGTCATAGCAACCAAGTTATCACATAGTTACTTACACATATAACACTAGAAATAATAAACAAGAACAAAAAAATTGAACATCGATCCCATTACCTCAGCCATACCTTCCACCCACACCATATATTCCTTAGTGTAGTGGTAAATAATATGTTTAGAAATTTTGTAATACTCTAGAAAAAATCTCCCTGTGGGATTTGATTCAAACATCACCTACATACAATGGAATGCTCTAAGAGGCTCTGCAGAAGATTGATGATTCAACTTCTATTAAACTTAATGATGTAGCCATATTTTTTTATTGTATGCAAATGATAAATTTGGGTATTTCATTCCCTCAACATGAATTACCCATAGTTAAGATCCAAACAAATTGAAGCTTTGGATAATGGTAGTTATTAATAAAATGGGGGTTAAGCATACTCTCATAGATAATGGATTGGGTCTTAATGTTTGTAGCATTGATCTTCTAAATAAACTTGGTATGGACAAGAATCTTATAGAACCTAATGATGTTAATATTCATGGATTTGACAATGTTAGTAAGAAACCATTAAGGTCATGATTACACTATCCATTAAGGTAGGGTCTTTATTTTTTCCTACCACTATCCATATCATGCCAAGACCCCTTTCATAAAATCTTCTCCTAGGTAGACCATAGATTCATGCCATGAGGGTAGTCTTGTATACTCTTTACCATGAGATAAAGTATGCATATAATAACAAGGTATATATTGTTAAAGCATCCAAAAAAAGTTATAATTCACAAGCCAGAGCTCAACATAGAATTTGTAAGTCTCTTAATACTTTCATTCCAAATTCCAAGGTAGAACCTATATAGATTCATGACAAAACTAATTATCTTTCACCAGTAAGAAAAATCATAGATGATGATTGGGGATCATTTTATTTTACACACTCCTTTATTAGAGAGTAGAAAATATCACAATCTAAACCTAAAGAGTCTTGTTTTTTATCTTGTTCTACATCAACATATTCAAAGAAATCACCCCATGATGATGGCAGAGGTTCTTTAAGTTCTATCACTCATGAGTGAATGTATCCTAACATTAAAATCCTAAAAATTATTTGCATGCTCAAGAAAAATATATTTTTTCTTAGGATCATGTAGATATGATTTATTCATCTGAGTTGGAAGAATGTTATAGGAGGATCAAATACAAAACTATTTCTAACAATGGATATAATGCAAACATGAAACAAAATTATAGGAATCAAGTGAAATCTATACCATACTTTTCTAATGTAATTATTTTTCATCTACTATATGGCATCTTGTGGTAAGCAAGAAATACTTTCTTCACTGGATAAATAAATTTCATCTACTACTAAGAAAGAGCATATTTTGTTGAGGCTTCTAAAATCCAGCTTGATTACTCTTCCTCCAAAAATATGAAAGAAATTTTATAACAAAACTTTATTTTGTATATCATTGAGTGCCTGGTCATTATACTAATAAATGTTATACCTTGATTAGTAAAATATGACTTAATGATTGTGGCGCTCTCCAATGTGTTGATGCACCTAATCGCTCTAATAAATAATGATATTTATTTTGTGGTGTTTCTCCTAACTATGTGGCATTTGTGGCTTCATCATGTTTGATCATTTCCATTCATGGTGGTACAATATTAAGTACAAACATAATTTCCATGGAAACAACATGATAGTATTTTCTCCTTAAAAACAAACATATAAAGTATATTGAAATTTTAAGTGGGGGCATATGTTTTAGTTTTTTATAGGTAAGTTCTACCAAGGGGGCATCTCCCATAGTATAAGTTCTTAAAAAGAAAAGCATGCCCTTGCCATGAGGGGTGCTAAATGACATACTAAAATAATATGTTGATCATTCTTATAGAACACAAGATGCCTCATTTATTTCCAAGTTTTTCCAATATTAACACCATTTGGTGTTTTAGTATAGAATAAGACAATTTTTTCTTTGTGACCTCAGTCCATTCCTGTTTAGCCATATGAGGAGAATCCAAATCACTTTGGTTTCCATTTTTAGTTCTATGGGGAGCAACATTCAGAGACATTGGTGGATTTGAAAACTGTGACATAGATAACACGAAATTTGATGAGTCTAAATCCTTAGTGGGGGAGGAGAGGCATCCACCACATTTGAGCTAACACCAATCCAACTCTCCTCAACTCAAACCTGCGAGGCTGATCGAGAAGGGGAGAATGAAGGAGTGGTCTCCACTATTGTATCCAGTGTAGCAAAACTATCCTCCTTCACATCTAGTGATGACATAGTGGTTGGACTCCACACCAATCCACCAATTAGGCTCGTTTAAACAACCTTTACTTTGTGTAAACCCTTGATTCTTATTGCACCAGTTTGTAACATGGGAGGTAGAGAAGAATTTCTTGCATCTGAAAGCAATCTTTTCATATTCTACAGGTTGTCTCAAGTGTCTATTTCCTACCATCAAGGATATTTTTGTTGGAAGGACTTTGGATAAATCAAACTCCACACATAATCAAGCATAGGTAGAATTCTCATAATTGATGGTTTCCTTTGAAATACTGTGATACTTCCCAAGCCCATTGGCAATGGCTTTCAAACACTCAATCTCCCAAAATTATAGTGGGAGGTAAGGAAGTCTTACCCAAAGGCACGTTGAGGAGAATTTCTCTATTCGAGGGTCAAAGGATGGGAACCAAGGCTTGATGCACAGGAAATCCCCTTGAAGGACCCATGGGCCAAAGTTGAGAATTAATTTCCTATCTTTTAAAGATTCAAATTCCAAAATGAAGAAACCCCTAGCCCAAGGATAAATGTTGATTTTGGACTCCATATATTCCTTCCAATTGGTGCATATCCAGTTGTGAAGATTGCACAGTTTCGATGATACCCTAAAAAATCTGCAGATTAAAGCATGATCCGATAGATACTCTTCCCTATCATGCACGACACCATCCAAGAAAATCATAGGAATTGTATCATAGTGGCGAACAAAAAGCGGGGAACTAAGCACAAAGGGGTGAGTAGCAATAGGATGGGTATCTTTAGAGACATGTCACTCACCAATCACACAACCATTCCACCCAAGTGCGGCCTTAAAATCTAACTTAGGAAATCTATTTATTCATGAAGGAGAGGGGGGTAGAGACTTGGCATTCATCGCAACCTCCTCTGTGTGGCACTCACTACCATCCTCAGCCAAATTTGACGCCTTGACACCCAATTCACCACAGGAAGAAGACCTATCATAATCTTTGCAAGATGCGTGAGAGGAGATAGGGAATTTTGGTGTAGAGCAATCCATGAGCAATTTCAACCAAAATGGGGGCATATATTATCCCTATCTATTGTGTCTTATAATCGTTCACCTATTGACATGCCCCTTTAGTGGTGGTGTTTTTTGTAACACCCCTTGAGTCATGGTTATGAATTCATCCCCTTGGACATTTAAAATTTATACAACTTCTTAAGTGAGTCTTATTTGTTCCCTTGGACATTAAAATTTTATGCACCTTATTAGGTGATATTTTTTGTCCCCTTGGATTTTTGGCAAGATATTCCATGGATTCAACATAATGCAGCTTGTTGATTCATGAACTTGAGAACCCTTTCTAACATTAACACCTAGCATAATGAACATTTATACCTAGTAGATCCATGTAGCTCATGTGATGTAACATCCTTGTGACAACACTATTTTGATTATACAACACATTAGATGGATGATATTTGGTATTTAATCTTTTTTTAAGACTGGCATCTCTTTTCCTTACCGATTCAAATCATTTTAGTAATAACCTGGTTTTTTTATGTTTTGTGATTAATGTATATTATGTGTTTGCATTGTTTTGGCATCATGTTTGTTTTCATGTTAATTTTTCATAATATTATGTGATATGTCTTCATTGTGTATGCTTCACGTTTTCGATATTGCATTATTCTTCACATATGTGTTTATTTTCCCTTATGTTGGTTTTCCATGGGATTTTGAATCTTAGAGGCTTGGGCACTTTCCCTACATTCATTTCCATCCTATCTCTTCAACATTTCAACATTCAGGGCCATCTTGACATATTTTCTACTTTAGTGTGAATTTGAGCATAAGTTCATACTCTCATTAATGTGGGGGCTAACTTTAGCATCATAAATTGTCACCCTTGACAATCACACACTATATTTTCTCCCTCCTAAGTGCATGGACCTAATTGTATACCTAATTTCTTAAATTATGTATTCCATTTTCAATTTGGACATTTACCAAGAAACCTGATATACAAAACCAAAGAAAACATTAAATATTTTTCTCCTAACACTTTACATCCTATAAAATAAGGCTAAGAAAAATTATCCCTAGGCAACATGGTACCTGATGGAACCCCTCAAAAAAATTCTTAATTCCACCCTAAAAGTTCTACAAAGTCTGACTTGGTCCCTTGTTTATGATTTTAGGTTATATTCTCATCACTATGATAGGGTTTTATACCCATAAAACTTCCCAAAATCAGTCTATAAATCACAAACCCTTGGTCATTTTAAAATTGCATTGAATTGTCTTCCCCATTCCTGGTCACCTATGTTGTCACTTGTTCCATCAAAGGTCATTGTTTTACCAAGCCCCCGATCTTAGATTTTTTGACCACCTTAAGTTCTTCTTGGTATTAATTTTTCTATGATCAAAGCTTTGATCTTAACAACTTAAATCCTTAACCTTTGTTGTTATAGGTCAATATCTCATTTACCTAGAAATGGCCCCCTTATATGATAAATGTTTGTGACATGTGCAGAGATGAAGGTTCATGTTGTTTGTCTGATCATGAGAATTCATCCCAATCATTCCCCATATGCCTACACTAGTTTATTTCTTCTTATTTTATTCACATAGGCTAACAAGCTTCAACCACATGTCTAGTATGTTGGTAGGCCCAATCTTCTTGGTAAATTTTACTAGGACTTTTCAAAGAAGATCAAAAATTGAGGGATTGAAGATGTGGCCATATCTCTACCACTCCTCGTGCACCCATTTTGTTTCATTTTATGTTATTTACAAGACACAGGCTAGCGGGCGATGGCCATGTGGTTATGCTTGATGGTGGGACTAGTATCTACTGAATGGAAGTTGATGATAACAAAGGAAAATCAATGATGGATGTCAAGTCATGTGTTCTCATCAAATTCATTCCCCAAGTGCTCTCCCACTTTCAACAATGAGGAGGGATAGACACACAGGTTAATGGGTAGGGTGACACCTATCATTTAATGGGACCCAATAGGTTCTGAAGACAAAGGTTTGTTTCATAGAGGATGAAATGAATGGTTGATGGTAGGTGACATGGTATAATCCTGACCACTCCCTGCTATCATATGAGGGTCCCTCCCATGTACTATATCCTCTAATGGTAGATCGGAAAAGAGCCATGTGGGCTTTCTAAAAGGTTTTTGTGGGTTCTAATAAAGGTAGAATACTTCTAAATATGGCCGAGAAGATACTATTTATGAATTTTTCTATTCTCAACATTGTTCTTTAAGGCACATGCTTGAGATTTCAGTCATTGGTCCTGACAACAAATGATACATGTGGAAAAGGTAAAAACAAAGAATGGTAACATACAAACCAATATTTTAAGATCACATCAGGATCAATCCCCACTGTTTTGATAAGATGAAATACAAGTGAAATAATTTCTATGGGTGAGAGGGTAATTATAGAAAGAAAATTTTTAATTGATGCTATGTATAGAGTGGATGTTTATCTACTCATAGTTTTTTTTATTTAAAGGAGCATTAAAAGCACAATTAAAACTTAATTGTAAGTGCTTACATGGTAATCCACCTATTGATCTATATTTTAAAGCATGATCAATGGTTAAGACTAAAAGGATCAAGGCAAGATGTTGCCAGCTCACTCGCATAATATTTCTTTGAAAAATTAATGGTTGGAACACTTGCATGGATCGTTATGAGAAGGATTGATGGATATATTTGTCATTCATAAATTGCATTGAGTTTGTGTCTGAAAGAAAAATTGGTAGGTTTCTTCTGGTTCTCATCACTAGAAGGATGAGTAAGTCTGGAGAGTCTGTTAGGCTAGTCTGGAGGTATAGGAGATTAAGTTTCCTTGAGTCTAAGAAAAATACCCTTGATAATGAGGTCGATACATAGGGAGATCCTCATACAAAAAAATATAGAAGGGGATGTTGGAAATTTAAGAATTATGGTGTCAGAGTAACTACTTCCTGAGAAACCAAATCGTTTCAGAAGAATTAATCAAGTTTAAAGAGAAAGAGCTGGAGGAGTACAAAAACAAGACAAAGAAAAAGTGCAAGTATTGTAAGTCTTATCTAGGAGGACTTAATTATTTTGGTGAGGTTTCAAATAGCCCTCCAAACAATTAGAGTGATAGTAACTCAGAGGGTGATTATTATCCCCTCTCCCTAGTACCATCTAATGATTTTGATGAGGTGGTGGTGATGGTTCCTCCAGTTCCACCATGAGAAAGGTGTAGGATAGTATCCTCTAAGGATGATGACTTAGAGTGATGAATTTTCCCCATTTTTGTTTTTGATGACACAATGACCCTTTTTTTAGGATTTTCCTATTCAACATTCATGTGGTTTATTGTTTCTAGCATTGATGTGGAATTTTTTTCGGGCTGGTGTATAGGAGAAGTTCTAGACCTCCTCGTGTTGGGTTGTATGCTAATTATTTTTGGGGCTACGAGTGGAGAATATTCTTTCATCAACAAGGATGGGGGTTCAATACTATTGTTTCAATAGACTCTGCCTTTTGAGGAGTTGGCATGTCCTTAGGCAAGGGATATGGAAATTGGTATTTTACTCTTCCATTTTCCACAATGATTTCATGTAACTAACTTAGGAAATCTCAAATTCTCATTCAAATGATCTTGAAATGAAGTGAAATATAAATGTAATTGAGCTTGATGCTTGTTGCTCCCTTATTTTGTAAAATGGGTTTTTGGGCTCATTACAGTGGTCAAAATTTTAAGTCTTAATAGGGTTTTAGGTGAATGTTAAGCTCACTAAAGGAATTTTTGAATAGTGTATGGATAAATAGTCTAGTTGATTGTCTTGGGTATGAAATCCTATATGTAACAATCTTAAATCAGTTTTCTATAAACTAATGATAGAGAAACACGTCTTAGTCTTGAAAAAAATACTCTCCTATGTTTATTTCTCACAATTTTTGAATGAAAATACTAATTGTGTTATCATTTATCTTTAAATGGTTCCATTTGAATGTATGATTTTTTTCTTAGCGTTAACTTGAAGAGTTGATTAAATTTCTTGAAGAGGGTATAGACTTTGTAAGAAATTGCTTAAGATTGGTAAAGAGTGAGTGTTTTTAGGCATTGTGAGTTTTCATAAATGCAAAGCAATATGAAAATAGTCCACCTATCTCTAAAATTAATTAGTTCATGTATCACATCTTCTTACATACTTGAATCTATTGCTCCAATTGATGAGACACTTTTTAGTTTATTATAAAATTTTGCATGAAGAATGATTAAATAGCACACCTAACAATGAACTTGAAATAATAATAGTATTCATTTAAAATCCTTTTTCAAAGAATTATGTGGGTTGAGAATATCTTTGATTCATAGTAAGCAAGTAGTCACTCACTTAAAGGATCTACCAAATCTTCAATGAGGTGGGTTTTATTTGCATTAACTAGGAATCAATCTATGTATAAATATGCTATTAATTGAATACATTTCACAAAGACATATTTTGGATTACCCTCCTTGGTTTAACAGAGCTAGAAGTGAAGGAGTAAGGATCACAAAATATTAGGCTTGTTGTGTTGGCCACTATCCTTATAGTTTCTTCACTATAAGAGTTGGCAACTCTTTAGAGAATTGTTGGGTTCTTCTGAAAAAATCACCAAAAAAAATGGAGAATCTGTTGGGGAATACTTTGAATCTCCAGTTGAAAATTGAGAATCATGGAATAAAGAATTTGATGAATCTGAACATTTGGTTTAGATATTGAGAATTTTTCAGACCTGGAAGTGGTTGTGTTGCAACAACATTAAATGAATTTATGTGTGACTTTGTTGTTGGAGAATACTGAAAAGTAAATTCATCTTTGAAGAGCTTCATATTACTTGAAGTTTAGTCCTCTGTGAAGAGAGGCGGTGACTCTATTTCAAGAACTTGATGAAGATGTGAAGAAAATTTCAAATATAAAAAGATTGCTAGTCATGAAGAATAATTTGTAGTAGGTACAACAATCCAAGAATTTTTCATTGTCTGGTTTTCAAGAAGGATAAATCTATATATGAAAACCACGTTTGAGATTCATGATAAATTTTGGTCCCCTATTGAGTGATTAATCACTAGGAAAGGGAATAGTAATGATTATTTTTCTTACTTCTATATTATTGGTTTTCAAGTTTTATTATCAAGGGAAATATGCCATATTTTTTTGAAGAAACTCATTTAGAAGGTCTTTAGAAAGTTGAGATAAAATTTTGCATTGTAAGAGCTTAAGGTCATGTTGTAAAATAAATTTGAGTTTCCCTATAACTGCAAGGTTAGTTCAAAAAGGCTTGTAAGGGTTTAAGAAAATGTATCATCAATCTATGCATCCTAGTGTGTAGCCCCTATAATGTAATAAAAAAAAATTCAACATTGAAAGGTACATGGCCATAAATTTTGATGTCATTTGTGGTTACCCAAATGTTATTCCATTTGAAATCATAAATGAGCTAACAAAGTTTAATGGTATAAAGTGTGAATCAACAAGTAAGCATTTGCAAGAATTCAACAATTTAATGGATGAATTTGAGGTATATCATGAGGATGTAATTAGGAGGCTATTTCTTAAGTCTTTGAAAGGAGATGCAAGAGATTCATTCTTTGATTTCCTAGCATGCTTTTTTTGTTCTCAATTAGAGTTCAAATAAGTTTTCATGGAGAAATTTGGTGAAAGAATCAGTTTTAGTTCTTTGCTCAATAAATTTATGAGCATTGAAAAGAAGAGGATGAGGTAGTTCCAACATTTAACCAAAGATTTACTAAAGCATTGGGGGATGTTCCTGAGTTCTTGAAACTAAGTGATGTAGTATGTTTGGTCATTTATTTGGGATATTTTGATAATGAGATGAGCTATTTGTTGAGAGATAAGGATCTTAAAACCCTGCATCAAGCATATGGGATATCCATGAACATTGAAAATAACTTGAAATGTAGAATGCAAAGGAGTTATTTGTCTACAAGTGTTTGTGGCCCGGAGACACCAAATTTTGATGAAAGGTGTAAGTCAAAAATTGAAAATGAAGGTCAAAACACTTACACCCGTATTGTTTCAGGTTACACATCATTCCATAATTTTGATCACATAGAGCTCCAAACACATTTTCAAGAAGTTTCATGCAATTGTGATCATACGGTCTATATTCAAGCCCTCTCTTACAAAAGGAAACACAAAGGAGAATCATCACATGATATGTATGCAAGAGTTATGGATACTCTACCTATAATTCATGTGTGTTACAAACCTGAAAATTTAGAATGTATTGGTTTATTTTACGAATCTTATGAACTATGTTTGAGTTCTCTACCAAAGGAGTTGAAGCCAGTTAGGCTTGACCAAGTGTGTGAATAATTTTCTCTTTTTGAAAATATTAGAGATGATCATCAAGGAGATATCATGTTTTCAACGTATGATGATAATGAGTCTGATGCTCCATATGAGACAAGTAGCGAGATATCACATGAAGAAGAAGATAGCAGAGAAAATGTTGAAAATGTACACCTAAATGAAGCAAATGAAATGTGTGGTTTCAATTCTTTTGAAAATTCTAGCACTTGTTGTCCTATTTAAGACATAATATTGAGCATTGAGCCTAAGAATTATGAACATAGTTATAATATTGATGAATCCTCCTACTATAGTAATGATGATGACATTGAGTGTGGTAAATTTTATGTTGATTGTGATTATACTCTTAAAGTAGAAATGGAAATTTTTTTTGTAAATAAGGAATATGTTGATAATGATAAGAAAACATGTTTTCATGAGAAGGAACAAGGTTATTCCTATGAATATTTTTAAGAATATGAGTCAATGATGTTAACCACTGATGATGAGAATGAAGTTGAAAATCTGTCTATATTCTATTTTACTGATTTTAATGATTTTGAATACAATAATGATATGAGAGGTTTAGTTCTTAATGATAAGGAGGATGATTGTTTTATGATAGTAATAAATATAATAGAAAACCCCCTATTTGATGAGCTTCCATCTTCATTAGAGATAAGAAATGATAATCCTCATTGGGTTAGAGGTAATCTAATTTTTGTTGAGGGTTCTGATGATGTATCTTTTATAGGGTCAGAGTGTGGTCTTGAGAAAACAAATTAACATGTTGATGAAATACTTGAGGGAATTATCTATAAATATTTTACATTTGATAAAAATGTTGTTGATAAGGTTGAGTATCATGATGCCAGCTACTTGGAAGAGTATGAGTACTTTCAATTTCTAGTTTAGATGGAAAGTATTTTGATGGAAAATGACATTGAAATGAATAAAAAGGAGTTTTATTTTCAGTAGAAACATGTTTCATATGAAGAACATAACACATAGGTGTCAAGTAATGATGAAAGGTTTCAGTTTATGTCTAATTATACAGAGACGAATGACAAAGATTACCCTAGAAATGGTATATTCAGAATAGTTGTGAGAGATGTCAGTGGCAGTATCTATAATCAAGAATATTTTGGTATTAACCATAGTTTTTTTCTTGCAGGAAGAAGGCTATGTCTGCTGCAATGGTATGATAGAGGAAAATGTGGAAGGAAGGACAACATTTCTTTCAAAACATTAGTTTTTGACAGGGGCAGGAATTGGCCCTAGGTTTTTGTGGCTTGGTGCCACCAATAGGGAAATGAAGCCTGGAATTAATTGTAAGGTGCATATTAAAATTTCCAAAAACTTCCCAAAATTGTCTTGTAAATAAAAAAACCCTTGGTTGTTTTAAAATTGCATTGATCTATTTTCCTCGTTCCTGGTCTCTAAAGTTATTAGTTATTCAATTAAAGGTAATTGTTTTACTAAAAATTGATCTTAGGCTTGTCGGTCACCTTAAGTTATTCTTGGTATTAATTTTATTGTGTTTGAAGGCTTGATCTTAATGATTTAAGTCCTTAACCTTTGTTTTTATGGGTCAATATCTTGTTTACTTAGAAATGGCCCCCTTATATGATTAACCTTTCTGACATGTGTAGAGATGAAGCTTCAAGATGACTATTTGACTGTGGGAATTAATCCCTGCTATTCCCAATATGCTCGTACTACGTTATTTCTTCTTATTTCATTCACAGGGGATGACGAGCTTCGACCACATGTCTGGTATGCTGGTGAGCCTAATCTCCTTGGTGAAGTTGACTGACACTTTTTAGAGAAGATCAATGGTTGAGGGATTAAAGATGTGGCCATATCTCTACCACTCATCATGCACCCATTTTGTTTCATTTTATGTTATTTTAAAGACATAGGCTAGTGGGCGATGGCCACATGGTTATGCTTGATGGTGGGACCAGTATCTCCTAAATAAAAGTTGATAATAGCAAAGGACAATAAAAAATAGATGTCAAGGCACATGTTCTCATCAAAGTCATTCCCTGAGAAACCGTTCACTTTCAACAGTGAGGGATAGTCACACGGGTTAATGGGTTGGGTGACACCTATCATTTTGTGGGACCTAATAGGTTTTGATGATGAACATTTGTTTCATAGAGGATGAAATTGATAGTCGATAGTAGGTGACGTGGTCTTATCTTAACCACACGGGCAAGATCCATGTGGACTTTCTAAAAGGTTCCCATGGGTTCTAATTAAGGTATAATACTTCTAAATTTGGTCGAGAGGATACTATTTCTGAATTGTGCTATTTTCAACCTTGTTCTTTAAGGCACATGCTTTAGATTTCAGCCATTGGTCCTAACAACTAATGATACGTGTGGAAAAGGTAAAAAAAAAGCATGGCAATGTACAAAATAATATTTTAAGATTAGATCATGATCAATACCCACTATTTTGATAAGATTAAATACAAGTGAAATAATTCCTATAGGTGAGTGGGTCATTATAGCAAGAATATTTTTAATTGATCCTATGTATAGAGTAGATGTTTATCTACTCAGATTTTTTCTGATTTAAAGGAGCATTAAAAGAACAATTCAAACTTAATTGTAAGTTCTTACATGGTAATCCACCCATTGATATATCTTTTAAAGAATGACCAATAATTAAGATTAAAAGGATCAAGGTAGATTGTTGTTAGCTCATGCACACAAGATTTCTTTGAAGAATTATTTGTTGGAACACTTGCATGGATTGTTATAAGAAGGTTTGATGGCTATATTTTTCATTTGGAAATTGCATTGAGTTTGATTCTTTGAGAAAAACTGGTAGGTGTCTTTTGGTTCTTGTCACTAAAAGGATGAATAAGTCTAGAGAGTCTGTTAGGCCAGTATGGAGGTCTAGGAGATTGAGTTTTCTTGATTCTAAGAAAAATGCCCCTCATAATGAGGTTGATACATAGGGAGATCCTAATACACCAAAAAATAGAAGAGGATGCATGAAATTTAAGAAGTATGGTGTCAAGAGTAACTACCACCTGATGAATCAAACTATTTTAGAAGAATTAGTCAAGTTGAAAGAGAAAGAGCTAGTGGAGTATGAAAAGAATACAAAGAAAAAGTGAGAGTATTGTAAGGCTTATCTTGGAGGAATTAATTATTTTGGTGAGGTTTTTAATATCCCTCAAGATAATGAGGGTGACAGTAACTCAGAGGATGATTATTATCCCCTCTCCCTGGTACCATCTAATGATTCCAATGAGGTGGTGGTGACAATTCCTCCAGTTCCACCATGACAAAGGTGTGGGATAGTATCCTCTAAGAATGATGACTTAGAGTGATGAATTTTCCCCACTTTTATTTTTCATGATATCGTGGCCCTTTTGTCATGATTTTCCTATTAAGCATTCATGTGATTTCTTGTTTCTAGTGTTGATGTGTATAGGAGAAGTGCTAGAATTCCTAGTTTTAGGTTGTATGGAGGATTTTACAGGGGCTACAAGTGGAGAATATTCTTTTGTTAGCAAGGATGGGGATTCAATGTTGTTGTTGCAATAGACTCTTCCTTTTGAGGAGTTGGCATGTCCTTAGGGAAGGGATATGGAAAGCGGTCTTTTACTCTTCCATTTTCCACAATGATTGCATGTAACTAACTTAGGACATCTCAAATTCTAATGCAAATGATCTTGAAATGAAGGGAAATGTAAATGTAATTGAGCTTGATGCTTGTTGCTCCCTTATTGTATAATAGGGATTTATGGGATCATTACAATGGGAAAAATTTTAAGTCTCAATAAGGTTTTAGTTGAATGCTAATCTTAGGAATGAAATTTTTGAATAAAATATGGATACATAGGCTAGTAGATTGTCTTGAGTATGAAATACTATATGTAACAATCTCAAATCAGTTTTATATAAACTACTGATATAGAAACAAGTCTTAGTCTAGAAACAAATACTCTCCTATGTATATTTCTCACAAGTTATGAATGAAAATACTAATGGTGTTATCATTTATCTTCAAATGGTTCCATTTGAATGTATGATTTTGTTCTCAGCTTTGACTCAAACAGTTGACTAAAATTCTTGAAAAGGATATAGACTTTGTATGAAATTGCTTAGGATTAGTAAGGAGTAAGTATTTTTAGGCATTGTGAATTTTTATAAATGCAAAGAAGTATGAAAATAGTCCACCTTTCTCTAAAATTGAGTAGTTCATGTATCACATATTCTTACATATTTGACTTTGTTGCTCCAAATTGATGAGACACTTGTTAGTTTATTAGAAAATCTTGCATGAAGAATGAGTAAATAGAACACCTAACCATGGACTTAAAATAAGAATACTATTCATTTAAAATCCAATTTCAAAGAATTGTGTGGGTGGGGAATATCTTTGATTTGTAGCAAGTAAGTAGTCACTCACTTAAAGGATCTACCAAATCTTCAATGAGGTGGGTTTTATTTGCATTAACTAGGAATCAATCTGTATATAAATATGTTATTATTTGAATACATTTCTCAAAGACATATTTGGGATTACCCTCCCTAGTTTAACAGAGCTTGGAGTGAAGGAGTAAGGATCAAAAAATCCTAGGCTTGTCTTGTTGGCCACTAACCTTATAGTTTCTTCACTATATGAGCTGACAACTCTTTAGAGAATTGTTGGGTTTTGTTGGAAAAATCACCAAAAGTATCTATATTTTTCTTTTGAATTTTAATATGTTAGATTTGGAATTTTATTATTTTAATTCTAAATTTCAAATTTCAACTATCAGGATTTAATTTGTACTAATTTATATTAATTTCATATAAATACCTATTCATTTCATCATTTGAGATATATAGTGATAATTAGGAATCAAGAGTATTATCAAGCAATTATTATAGAGTTAAGAGGAATCAAGAGCATATTTGTTACATTATTTCAATATTGGAGAATCATGTCAATTTTTATGTGAGTTTTTTCATGTTCATGCTATCATTTTATTTGTAAGGACTAACCATTGTAGTTCTTTCAAGAAAATCAAGTCAAATTGCAATAATTCCTTAAAGAGATGTGAATGAACTCAATCCTTCAAGGAAATTAAATTTTATTGGTGAGTTGTAATCCATTATTGATTCATCATTCATTTTTAATTAATTGTCTATCCTTCATAAGGATAATCTCTCTTTCATGAACTTTTCCATTGTAGAGGTGGAAATATTAACATGGGGTTTGAATAAGGAAATCCCCTATATGGAACAATCCTTACTCTCTCTTTCAATATGCATATTTCATATCTGAAGATGATTAGAGTAATATTGAAGGCTATTTGTTCATTGTTACATTAACACCCTATAACTTGACATTCTATACAAAAACTCAATTATCTCAACACCCGAAAAAGATCTGAGACTGAGAGACTTCAAAGGAAGAAGTTGTTGGAAGTTTTTCACTGATGTCACCATGTTGTTTTGGTACCGAGTACTGGTGTGTACATCATGATCATCTCATCTGGTATTTGATCTAGTATCTTTGATATGTTGGTTCAAATATCTCCTCCAATAATTAGTATGCTCTAAGGTTTTAGAAAAAGGCTTATAATGGTTGGAAGTGCATATACATGTATTCTTAGATACTCATATGATTGGGTAATGCATTATCATCGGCTCTTGAGATTGCATTTCGGTATCAAGTTAGTCTTGATGGACATGATGTTGCATGAAATGAGTGAATTACTCTTGATATGAAGCCAAAAATTTATGATTTGCATCAATTAGGCCGAACTAATAAATGCATGTGGATACACTGAGTATATATAAAAGATGGTTAGAGGATGTGAGTGTGATGAGAAAAGGAAGTGATGAAGGATAATTAATGTGAATGCAAAGAGAAGAAGAAGTGTGGGCATAAGAAAACTATGTGAATAGTTGTTCAAGATCATTCTAGTGAATACTTTGAGCATCAAAGGAATTGAACTTGCACATGTGGTTTAATTTCTCAGTTCAACTCTGGTGCTTAGCCATTTTTTGTTTACTTATTTCTGTAGGTAGTCAGGCTCCATTTTGGAAAGTAAGTCCTTGTAAGCAGTGAGCTCATGTATGTGGCAATGAGCCTCTTATTACTAGTATTAATATAACTATATACTATGAGTTAATCCTCACCATGGTTTTTCCCTCATTGGTTTTTCCATGCAAAATATGGTGTTCATGCGGTGTGGAACTTAATGTTAAACTATTACTTTAATTTGTTTTGTGCTGCAATAATTTTTAAAGTGTTTGTTTAATGAGTTTGTGTGGATACTTAGACACCTCCCCCCTCTCAGTATCTAGTTTATTCAATAATGGTATTAGAGATTTGGTTCCTTTGGAGAAGTTTAACAGCTTGAGGGAGATCCTATAGACTGGACAAATGAACAAAGAAGAACTCCAGACCACTTGATGGTGTTTTTTGCACAACAACAACTCAGACAGAATATAATATCCTATCTCTCTTGAAAGGTGAATCTCTATAGGAAAAGAGATAACCCTAAGGTCTCTAATGTCAAGTCTTGATAATGAAACAAAACAACTCACTGATAAATGTGAAAATGCTGGTAATCACAATGGGACCTTACTACGAGCAAACACTGGACTTCGGATCTATCAGATATGAACAATGAATTGATACCTTGAAACTTAATAGGAATCCTGGTAATAAAGAAACAAAAAAAAAGATAAAGTTTCAGAGATAATCTTAAAACTACTTCTAACCCTAAGATTGAAAATTCCAAAGAATAAAATGCCTAAAATGGATCGATCTCTCATAAACTATATTCTACTTGACCCAGATGAATTTGTAATTTCATAGAAATAGTGCAATCTTCTAAGGTATTTAAATATTTTCAAATTATAAACATTCATTCAACCAATTCTAATGCAATTGAGATGAAAAAACCCTCATAATTGAACTAAGCACAATTATAAGCCCAGGCTAACTTTGCAAAGTAGCTAAAAATCAGCTAACTACAAAAAGTATGGACTAGAGATCATTGAAAACATCCCAAACATGAAACCCTAAGCATTACCAAATAGTTTAACCATAAACTATTAAGCAATTTGAAAGATAAAATAACAAGAACCATGCCAAATGAAATTCTAGAAGATAGAAACCAACACAATATCCTTCTTATATTAAATCATCCAAAATGGCAACAACTCCAATTTTCTGTTACAACACTTGCTTGAGAAACCCTAATTCATTCTAATATCACTTAACTATTTCTCTCTATCTTCTTATATGAATTTTTATCTCTACCTATCTATATCAAATGAGACAGCATGCCTGTTTTATAGAGAATCCATAAGATAGGTCGGCCCAAATTAAGAATTTACAATAAAAACATGACCTATAAGAGGTCAGCCTTAAATATATTTGAACACATGAAATGTGCCATTGGAACCAATTTCATCCAAAACCACCAAGATACCAAAAAGGGTCGGCCCAAAACATGTGGATAATGGGAAGCACAAATACCAATGTAACTTATATAGCTACTCCCCATCCTTGTCCTTAGCTTTATCTTCTTCACTATGTACAGCTAATAGGACCGTATCTAGCTTAGCAATAGGTGGTACAAGCAAAACCCTAATCATTCTTTCAAGGGACTCGATATCATCCCGCCCTTGCCTAACTACACAATCCCAATTGGCCTTGTTGGTTGAATATCTGTTAATGACTGCAATATATGTTGTAGCATCATCCAAATAATGGTTTGTAACTAATCCTTCACTAGTTGGAGAATACACATCTCTCCAACACTTTCTAGGTTGCTCCAAGTTAAGATGTTTTAGAGAAAACTTCTTCCTTCTAGTCATGACCTCAAAGAATGAGACACACTTGCCATGGATACCAATCAAAGTGTCCTCAATCTGCCTTGCCTATTTGTGGATCTTCTTTAAGGATTTTTGCCTCATTTGCAGGATTTCAGACAATTCCCAAGGCTCAAAAACCCTTTGAAAAGGAAGAATCCCACACTTAACCATCTTATCTTCAGTGAATCCCATAATTGTGGTGACTTTCTGCAGTAGGAGATCAGTATCCTCCTTATCTTGTGCCAATACAGCCTTCAACCAATCCACCGATCTCATTGCATCATCTCTAGTTGATAGGATGCTCTTAATAGCCTCATCTCCCTTGGTCTCGACACCCTGCAACTAGGTAGTCGGAGCATATGTAGTGCCTTTCATCTTTTTTAGCTCAGAGATCATTTCCTAGGGTAGGAATCCTGTAGCAGAAGAGGAGGATCCGATAGCTTGCAGAGGTTTCATCAATTCTTGCAAATATTTCTTTAGTTTCTCATTCTACCTCTCTAATTCATGCCTCATCTACACAACCTTCTTCAACCTACCCACAATCACAGCACTAGAACCCTCATATTCTTCAATGTCCTACTCCACAATAGCATGCCCCAAGTCAACTATTTGCATATTATAGTCCTTAATAGTCACATTGTCTCTATCCTTGTTTGAAGTAGGGGTAGCAATGTGGGCCACTCTGTTACCTGACCCATCCCTTCCAATTCGGGACACAACCCTTGCTTTTTTCTTAGTCTTTTCCTTCTCTACATTAGCCATAAGGGCATCCCAATTAGGAAGAGCATCCTCCACTATTACAATTTTTCTCTTCAAACCTCTCTCAAGCCAATCTAGGATAGTGGACCCAATAGGCACTCTATCTTCTTTATCTTTCCCTTGCTCTTGTTGGTTAGCAGTTGTATCTTTTTCAACATTTGGACATTTAGGAATGTCCATAGTTAGGATCCCTTTCTCTTGTACTTGCTCTTCCACAACTTCCTACACCGATGAAGGGGCCCTAGCTGGTACTTCTTCCTCCTTTTGAGGAGGCTTGTCCATTTGTTCCCTCTTAGGTGATTTTGCATATGCCACTAGAGGAGATTGTATTACCTTATCAATATCTTCCTTTTCCTTATAGAGATCTCCCTCCTAAAACTCTCCCTCACCCAAATCCTTGCGATCCTCATCCTTCTTTGGTTCCTCCCGCATGCTATCAACATTTTGAGGGATAGAGGGATTTACTTGTTCAACAACAAGAATACTGAGTAGGACATCCTCCTTTGCTGTAGTGTCCCTAAGAGAAGGAGTCCTTGACCTCCTTGTATACACTTGCGTTTTTCTCCTGAGCTTTCCACCTCTATAATTGGTGGTTCAACCTCCTTACCAGCCTTTGGAGCCTCCTCCACTATCTGTGATAACTTCGTAGTCCTTCTTCTCTTGATCAATGGTGGAGCACTCTCAACCTCCTCTTCTTCCTTATTCTTTTCAGATTATTTCTTTGAGGCATGCTTCCTCTGCTTAGCAACAAGCCTCCTCTATTTAATTACCTCCATAGCCTTCTCATCTTGAATTTCCCTTACCTGGACTTTGAAAGGAGAATCTACCTTCTCTTTACCTTTGGGATCCTATTCAACTGATTCTTCAGAAGCAGAGTGAGACTCCAAGTCTCTCATCAGATCATAGGTGTACATAACACCTTCACTCTCTAGCTCAGGTATTTTACGTTTCAACCACATCTTTGTGTATTTGATCACCGGGGTCATGACCTTATCCAATTCAGTCTTTTCTTCCTCTAACTAGTCAACTTCCCCAACTTGTTTATCTTTTATTGCCTCATAGACATGACCTTGGATTACATTTCCATCCTCCTCTACCTGGTTAGGGATGACCTTCACATTATACAACCTTATCAAATCCACCGGAAACCTAGAGAACCTCTTCTTTCTTACCTCAAACTCATCAGCAAGGTTGACCCAATAATCCTCAATATGAGCCTTGTGGCTTTATTCCCTATTGGCCCTCTTTTGTGCTTCACCAGTAATGTCAAACCTTACCCTCTTGGAATTAAAAGAGAGACCAAAGGTACTCATTTCCTCCTCAAAAGAATGAGAAGATTGGATAGAGGGACATACTTCATTCATTCCAATTTCTAAGGGAAAATCATTTCCAAAACTTGCTTTATGCATATCTCCCTTTACTATAATATCAAAGTCACAAATCTGCCAAGTGACTTCAAGAAAAATGATGTGATTAGTAGGATACCTTGGGTGTCTATAGGGTTCCATTTGAAAACCATCAACCTTGATGTAGGAGAATGTGGGGAATTGGATGAACCACCCTCCATATCCTCCTAATTAATTACTTTGCCTTGTCGAATATACTCATATGCTCTGCACCTTGGAGCAATCTGGTGATGTACATTGTGAATGCACCATTGGATCTTCAATAGCTCCCTCTAGTTAGGTGCAACTATGGATACACCTCATATATATTATCTTTCCATAAGATACCCCTAGTGCTCAATCCCTTGTATGGATAAAATCTTGCCAATGAATAGACTAGGAAGGAGGTCATGGTGAATGTCTTGGTTTGCAAGACATTACACAACTATTCATGGATCACTGCACTTACAACTTCTACCCAATGGTAGCCCATTCCATGCTCCATTCTAGCAATGACATTAAACATCCATGTCTCAAATACACCGGCACTCTTCAATCCTACTAACCTGCTGAGAAGGGTGATAGCATTGTAGTACTCTTTTTTGAACTTAAGCCTAAATAGTTGCTTTGGCAACTTGGAGAAATGTGACTTAGGTTTCTCCAACAAAGAATTAATCACCTATTGTGACTTAACTATATTCTCTTCATAAGTCTTCCTGAAGATGTCTATGTCAAATCCCACCACATGGGACCTATGAGGCATATCAAAAGTTGCAGCAATAGACACAGGATTAAATCATGCCAGAATCTTCTCCGAAGGACCAATTATCCACTATGTGGCCCTATCATAATTCCTAGCACATTCTAATACCAGCTCATAACACTATACCGTAGGAGGGAAACCTGACACATGATCCAACCCAGACTCCGCCATTCTTTTGGAGAGCGAGGAAGGGCTCAATGCTGACATTTCAGCCTTGAACTCCTCATAGTCCCACATGCCCACGTTGGTATCCATGATTCCTGACCAAATAGAGGTGATCTTACTCTCATGAATTCTACTCTTTATGTCAACCTTTACCTTTTCTACATCTGTGATGACAAAACTCTCTGCACCTGGATCTGTTGCCTTCCCCTTGCCTCGATCAGTGACATCTTGTCTTGATCTTGCTTGCAAGTACATAATAAAATGACCATAATCAGATCCACAAGAAACAATAAGTGTAGAAGATTAATACCCCAAAGTTTAGGATTTAGCCCTCCTCGCGGATTCTACACTAGAGAGGATTTTTGGGAAAATCTGGACCAGGCGGATTCCAATGAACCAAACACACAAAACCCCATAATATCATTTAAACCCATCAATTAACAAAGGAAAAAAATTAAAAACACTTAGCATAAGCTCCTTAAATCAATCAAATAGTTTACCAATAAACCAATCATTTATAACCATCTAATTCAACATTCTCCAAAAAAACCCAGAAGAATCTGCCAGAGATGGATTTTGGCGAAAACAACAATAGTTATAACTAACTTGGGGAAAATGAAGCGACACGGATAATTTAGGAAAATCCAGATGGAAAATATTTTGACTAAATTCAGATATAACATTATTAAAGCATGAAATCGGTAAAACGACCTGACCGTGGACATCGGAAAAATCCGGATGCAATGGATTTTGGCGAGACCAAATAAAATTCGGTAAAAATCAATAAAAGAGAAAGAGAGAGAAAAGTCAGGGAAATCTAGGGGAAGCGAAATTCCATGAGGACCTCAAAAACCAGAACCTTTCACATTCTCACTACTTTCACAAAAATGATTCAAATCACTCTGAGTCTAAGACAGAACTTTGAAACCAACTTAACCTGGGCCTCCAATGACTGATACACTAATTTAGAACACTTCCTCACAACAATTTGAAGGGGATTGGCCATGCCCTAGGTCCAGAACCTTAAATGTCTGCCATGAAAATGTAGGGAACCAAGCACGACTTGCTCATACACCAGGATGGAGAGTTTAAAACTAATGCAAGTAAATGCCCAGTCAAGAATCAATACCAGACCAAGCATAAATGTTCAATCAACCAAACGGACTGGTACCCTCATGGAAAACCCCAAAACACTCAATGACGATACCACAAAACCACAAAGGACTCCCAACCAAATGAAGAAAAGAAACCAAAATCAATAGAGAAAAGGACACATATACATACCATGGAAGCATAAGAGTCGAGACTGATGAAGCCAACAAATAACCGTTTAATGCGATCTGGATAGAATCCATGCATAGGAAATGCAAAAACACAGTCCAAATGGCCTCGAAAATCCAAAATCCAACAAAACACCAAAGCTCCAAGACTCAAGCTCAAATGATAGAAAATGCACAAACTCAAATGATCAATTACTTCTCAAAGAATCAATATATCAAAGCCCCAAAACCTACGCACAAATGCCATTAATGCATTCGATAAGATAGCCATGAGCATGAAAAAACTTCAAGATTCTACGCTATGACAGACTTTGGGGAAATCCAGACCATATGAATTTTCTCGAAAACAAGGCAAAAGGTAACAACTTCGGACATTGAGAGGAAACCGGGAGAATCCGGCCTTGGCGGATTTTCCCAAAAATAGTGAAAACTCTGAGATCAAGTCAAAACTTAAGATTTTCAATAAATTTTAAAGGTGTGTCACTTCAATTGGAAATATGGATAGTAAAGCACAAACCCAAGCAAGCAAAAACCCCTAGAAAAGAAGGGCCAAAACACCAAAAGCAAAAAAAGAGAGGGTCCCCACTTTCAGTGGGGTGTGTGTGCAAAAATTAAACAACAAATGGTGACTCCACTAGGGAAACTCTCCAGAGCATTTCGATGACAAACTGGAATCAAGAACCCAAAATCTCTAGTTTCAATCCTCTCATCAAGACTCCTAAGAATAAAGTTTCAGAAACCACAAGCAAGAAGACCTTTTCCTATACCAGGGTGCAAGTGTGTGTTATGCATCGATTCCTATCCTATAAGTGCAATGGGAACAAGAGTAAATTTGACCAAGGCTACATTAAGTGCAATGGTTCAAACTTCAAAAGCAACTTGGATAGAGCCTCGTTACCAATCAAGTGTTCATAGCCCCAGTGAGGTTATCATTGTGACCCTCCCAAGCATAGCTCTACTGCCAGTCAGGTGTCTATAGCCTTGGTAGAGATACTAAGATACTCCTGATAAGGTGAAGCCCATTCAAATTTTCATAATTTCCTCTTTCTCTTTTGTATTTTATAGGACTTTCTACTTCACCTTTGTAAGTAATGAAACTCACACTCAATGATGAGGAACACAGTGGGACTGAAGCAGAATATAAGTTTTTTCACCAGATCAAATCACTCAAAGACCCAATGCAACTCTAGAATCTTTAATTTAATATGAAAATATGGGACCCAAATATATTCAAAGTGCAACTAAAACAAGTGACTCTAATTCCAAGTAGAAAGAACATCAGATTAAAGAAATCCACCACCTAATTCTGGAAAACTAATTAGAGTTTATAAAAGAAATTTTTAGAACAATCCTAAACCAAATAGTCCTATTGCACAAGTGCAACAGCCCCAAGGAAACTAGGAAACCCAAAGCAAGAACAAAAATGAAAAAACAAAACAAACCAAAGCAAACCAACAACAAAGTAAAATAGAAAGCAAACCTACTCTAGCTATGTACAAGATGAATTGCAAGCAGTTCAAGGTTGAAAATAATGCTTCAGATACTGCCCATTAACAGGTAGTGGGATATCCTCACCAGTGAGGGTTTTCAAATGAAAAGCATTATCTCCCAAAATTTTTGAAATATGGTAAGAACCAAGCCAAAGTTTATCAAATTTACCATGCTCTCCCTTACGATCATGAGCTTTATCCCAATAGAGAACTAAGTCAAAAATTCTAAAGGCCTTTACCTTAGATCTTCTATCAAACCATAGTTTTACTACACCCTGATGTTTAGAAAATTTCTCTAGGGATTCATCTCTTTTTTCCTCCAAATGCAACAATTCAGCCAAACAGGCCTCACGTTTATCTTCTTCATTATAGTACTCATTAATAAACTGTAGGGTAGGGATTTTCAACTAGATAGGAAACACGGGTTTGAAACCATACACTAGGTGATAAGGAGAGGTTCCTATGGATTCCTTCTATCCAGTACGGTCAGCCCAGAGAGAAAATTGAAGCTGGGTGTGCCAATCCTTATGATTTTGTTCTAACAACTTACCGACAACTGTCAGTAGGTTCTTGTTAGAAGACTCAACTTGACCATTACCCTGAGGATAATAATTGGATGAAAAATTAATAACAATCCCATGATCAAACACCCAATTAGAAAACTTTAGTGATGCAAATGCAGGACCATTATCAAAAACCAAAGACAGTGGACAACCAAAATGATTAATAATTCTTGATTGAAGAAAACTGATTACCACATCTGAAGTACAATGTTTGCAAGAAAGATCCTCTATCCAACTAGTAAATTAATTAGTTATAGTAAGAATATACCTGTGGCCCACAGACGATGGAGGATTAATTGGACCTATAAAGTCCATACCCCACTAAGCAAATGGTTTTACCTCTATTACAGGCTGAAGTGGGAGAGTTGCATGCTTTTCCTTACTTGTTGTAGTTTGACATATGTGACAAGTTATCACATATTGGTATGCATCTTTGAATAAATTAGGCCAATAGTAGCCTGCCCTCAAGATTTGATGTGCAGTGGATGATGCAGAACCATGGCCTATGCCATATTTCTCATGAAAATCACTCATTACTCTAGCAGCTTCCTCTTTCCCCAAACATCTTAAGTAAGCACCCTCATGATTTATTTTATACAAGATAGCTCCTTATATCATAAAAATTTCACTCTTCAAGCACAAGGCTCACCTCCAAACTATATTGAGGTGATCAGGACATTGGTGATTTAGCAAATAGAAAATGATTTTTTTGTACCAGTCTCCTGGGGATACCTCTTGAAGGTAATAATGTTGAGCTATGAGGTCAGGACCTGTCTCAGCCATTGTCTTTGTAAGCCCTTGTCCTCTTACTAATTTCATGGTATAGATTTCCATATCATATTCCTACAACATGGTTACCCACTTTTCCCTTCATTCACCTAACTCATTCTACATCAACAACAACTTTACTACAGATCAGGCACTATGGAAAAAACTTTATTCCTCAAGATATAATGTCTGAACTTCTTCACTGCTCAGACCAAAGTATAGGCTTGCTTTTCTACATTATGATATTTCAATTCTGCATCCTTTAAGGGAGTACTCATGAAGGCTATAGGGTGTTCATCCCCTTGATCAGACTTTTGAGTTAACATTGCAACACAAGAGTGATTAGAAAAGAATGAATATATAAAAGGGCTTAGTGTAATCCAGACTCACCAATACAGGAGCTTCAGCAATAGCCTTCTTGATTTCTACAAATGCCTCCTTAGCTTTTACACTCCATTCTATCTTTGCTTCTTTTTTCAACATAGCATTTAATGGCTTGACTATCTCCACGAATCCTATAATAAATTTCCTATCAAAGTTAATCTTACCAAAGAATGACTTCATCTCTTTTTTACTTGGAGGAGGCTAAATCTTCAAGATAGCCTAAATTCTCTCAAGATCAATAGCAATACTCTATTCTGAGATAATGTGTCCTAATAACTTTCCTTTTGTGACTCCAAAAATGCATTTCCTTGGATTAAGTGAAATACCAAACTCTTTGCATCTTTGGAACACCTTGCATAAATCTGTTATATGATCACCTCATTTCTTGGAAAAAATAATCAAATCATCCATATAAATGATGATGCACCTACCAATTATATCCTTAAAAGCAATTTCCATATCTCTCTAGAATGTAGCTCCAACATTAATCAATGTGAATGGCATTCTTTTGCAAGCAAAGGTTCCCCATTTAGTAGTAAAGGTAGTCTTATGTCTATCCTCATACTACAACATAACTTGGTTGTATCCAGAATACCCATCCAAAAAGGACATCATTTGAGACCCATTAACAATCTGAAGCACCTCATCCAGTGAAGGAACTGGATAATTATCCTTTTCTGATGCTCTATTCTGATTCCTAAAATCTACACATAGTCTTATCTCTCCATTCCTTTTCCTTACTAGAACCAAATTTTCCACTAAGTAGAGTGTCTTACTGGAAATATAATGCATGCTGAGAGAAAATTTTTCACCTCCTTCTGAATGATGGGCTCTAACAGAACATTAATTGGCCTTTGTCTCTATGTAAAGGGTTTGACATCTGATCTCAGAGGGATGGTATGTGTAATGATTGAAGTATCATATGTCTTCAAGTCTTCATAACTCCAAGCTATTACATCATGATATGTATGTAAGGTATCAATAGTCCCCTTTCTTTCCTCTAGATTACATACCTTTCCAATAAGAACATTCTTCAAGTCATCTGGTGTCCTCATATTATATGTTTCACACTGGCTGCTAATAGACTCTCTTTTAGTCTACTATTCTTGATCTCTTATCCTATCTAAGTCAAAAATCCATTCAAATTGCACCATACCCCTTGGAATGGTATTGGTCTTTTTATTGATGATTCCTCCAAAGTCAGTTTTTGCTTCCCGAGGCTCTATCTCATCAATAAATTGGGAAGCAAACACATCACATCTTGTAATAAAGTTCAGAATACGCTTATCATCTTCAAATACCTAAAAATTAGTAACGTTGTCAGGCACTGAAGCTATTGGAGAGAGCTCAACTATAAATTCTTCAATCCTGAAAGTGAGAAAGGCTGCAAGGTGCTAGCAGCTTGAGCTAGAGAATCAACAACTTGATTTTTGTTTCGAGGGATCAATTGGATATTAAAGGCATCAAACCCCTCAATGAGATCCCACACTCTATGCCTATAATTGGTCATTTTTCTATCACGACATGAGTATTGTTTTCTTACTTGTTTGATCACTAATTATGAATCTCTGAATACTTGTAATATCTTAAATTTCTTCCTCAATGCCATTAATAATCCATGGATTAAGGCCTCATATTCAGCAATGTTATTAGTGCACTAGAATGAGAGTTTATTAATAGAAAAATAATTTTTACCTTTAGGACTAATCAATTCAAATCCTACACCAGCACCTTGTTTGGATTTAGATCCATCAAATCTTAATGTCCAATAGCCATCAGGTTCCTTTGGCTTTAATTTTCCTTGTTCTTTGCTAGGAATGGTGGGATTTTTAGGGAACACTGGGTTTCTACATTTATCATTATTTAACTCTTCCTGCATATTCAGTCCAATAAGTGGGACTAGATTAATGTAGTTCTGTATCTGTCAAATAACAGTCTGACACAAGTCACATTCTAGTTCAGAATGAGGGGCATCATGGACTCTGTACCAACTTGGAAGCAATAATTATTCAAATATCATGCTTCCTTTCAATTGTACCTGGTCTTCCATACACTTCTGGATGAACTCCTGAAAGTTATCCAACAAACCAAGCTGCCTATCTTCTTCATCACTTATTTCATTCTCTTGTTCAATAAAAGTCTCAAGAGCACTACTCTCCAGAATATGTTCATTTGAAGAATCCTATAGCATAAAATCTTCTACATCTTCTATAACTAATGCAACCAAAACGTAATTCCCCATGCTAACCTTAGACACCAACAACTCATTTGAGATATTCTGATATTCAGTAATTACATATTTCATTATAGGTTCTCTTTCAATTCTGATTTAATTTGGGACTTCTTTCCATGGTAACCACATATGGGAATGATCTATGGATGTATATCCATTCAATGCTTTAGTGAAATCCCTATCTAGGATCAAACCATAAGTATCAGGGATGTCGGCAACTTGGATATTGATCACTTGTTATACCCTGGGGTCTGACGCAAGTTGGGTAGGGATCATGTTCAATTCTCCAACTGAGTAACCTTGTTTTGAGAAGCTATATGGGTAATAACTAAGGCTTTGCAAATAGAAAAAGGCATAACATTCGTAGAGGCTCCTGAATCCAAAAGACAATTATGAACAATCTTTCTAAAAATATGAACTAAGACTAGGAAAGAAGGAGTTTCCATCTTGCCTTGAAACAAGTTCAGATGGGTGTCAACTTGTGCAACTTGACCTTTATCCTTATCTCCCCTTTTGTCCATAGGTGGGACTTGGCTTCTAGGTGTTTGAGAATTAGATGATCAGGTAGCAGCCTCATTGGTGGCTACTCATTGCGATGGTATATTTGCACTAAATGAACCCAGAACTACATTCCTAATAGTAGGAACCCTTAACAACTCAAAAGCAAAAAGGCTTACCTTCACTTTCTTGAATTCCTTAGTCACATATTCGCCCAATTGCTCCACATTCAGGTCAGCTTGAGCTTCCTTTTAGCTAGTGGCCTACTTATCCTTAGACACTTCTAGATTGTTTCCCTTAGACAGGTATTGTGCTGACACATGAGGATAAGGTGGATTATTACTAGCTTGTGGGTCTAGTGGAGTATTGAAATTGTTAGGAGGGGTGGAGGTAGTGAAAGGAGCTCTAGCCTGTGGACCCCTGTTAGGCCTATTTCTTAAATCATATTTCTTAGTTGGTTGTTGGAACATCTGAACTTGTTCAACCCTAATTTCTTCCCATCCAAAGGGCCATTATTGTTCTCATTTTATTCATTAAACAATTGGGAAATATCCTCTTCATTCAATACCTGCTCGACTTCATCCTCTCGATCACTGGATTCTTCTTCTAGTTCATTCTCCTCACCCTTTGGAAATGGGGCATGATTAAGTACTAGTACTAGAGAATCATAAGGGTTTGAAGGTACAATTTCTTGCCTAGTGGAATTATTCTCCACTTCATATTGAAATATAGAAGCCGTGGTCTAAAATCAGCACAGTCTAGCTCGGAATGTTGACTTGTCTTATGGAGTCTGCACCATCTAGACAAAGCTACTTCTACCAAGTACACACTATTCGGAGGTTTCTCTTGAGTAGTAGGCTGATCCAAGGGGGTAGGAATCCCTCAATTATTAGGTCTACTATTCCAAGACCTATTCTACCTAGGCTGTTGTCCTTTTTCAAATCCTTGTCCCCCTTGCTCATTTCTATCATAATTTTGACTAGAACCTTATCCTGTGTCATAATTTTGATTCCTATCAAAGTATTGACTTCTTTCAAAATTCATGTTTTCCCTACCATAGCTAGATTGTATATTCTTCTAAGTAGCCTGAAGCTGACTATTTTGATTTCTCAAATAAGTCACCTCTATATTCAACCTCTTCACTTGTTCAGATAAGTCATCCAACCTTTCCTTCTCCAAACTATTAGGTGGTACTAGATTACCACCAAAAGGAAATCTAGTAATGTTTCCAGAACCAATAGTTTGATTCAGAACTTCTGAATTTTGCAAATATGTAGGAAAACCAGCTTGTTGCTGATGAATGGGTTGATTAGATCTCTGCTGAGGGTAAGAAGTCATAGGTTGAGCTTGACTTCAATGTGGACCTGGATGAGGAACCAAAGGAAATGAAGGAATGGGATTCATTATTGGAGCATGACTGGTCAAAGCCTAGTTAAGGGCTTGAATTTTTCTAGGATGAGTAGCAAGTCCTAGGGATGGTAAAGGTCCTAATAAGTGTTGACAAAAGTCTATATTAACCTTTACTGCTTCTGCATATGTAGTGAGAAAATTATTCGGGGGATTAGCCCTTTGTTTTAGGAAGGTGGTTGTAAGGTTATCCAAGGCTTCAAGGTATATCTCCAAAGCAATATTTTCATTCCCAGCATAAGGTGTTTGGAGTCTAGTATATGCTCGATGGAACCTATCATTGAATGATCCTATAGGCTCATTAATCTCTCTTTTCACTCCAGTAAATTGTAAGTATAGCTCATTAGCATTAATGAGAATCTTAAACTTTTGCAAAAATGTAGCTTCCAACTCAGTCCAATTATGGATAGAAGCAGCAAGTAAATGACTATACCAATAAAAGGCCTACTGCCCTAGAGAGTAAGGGAAAATCTTACATGCAAACATCTTCATGGTTAATCCCTCTATCCCTCAGGAAAGTATGGAAGATCCTAATATGCTCTTCTACCATTCTGTTGGGGTCATGAGTATGAAATTTAGAGTAGAAGTGCTCAGCATTCTTGGGCATAACATTGTAATTATTGAAGATCAATGGGGATGGATTATTAGCAAGAAAATCCATTGGTGGAGGTGGGGGTGGTAATGGTTGATTTATGACCAGTTGTGGTTGTGGAATGGGAATCCCCTTAGATTCAAATGAAGATGAGGATGATGGAGATGATGGAAGTGGATGAGCTGATGATGATTCTTCCCCTTCTCTAGTCCTTCTTAACCTAGTAGGGGCTTGTAACTCTTGAAATTCATCTCCTCCTGGAGTGGATCTAGTTCTTCTTCTAAGTCTCTCATGAGAGATGACATTTAAGAAACGCTCTAGTTTGTTTGTTCAAAGGCCCTCCTTCTAGCACCAAATATGTTGATGGTGTTTTCTACACAACAACAACTCAGACAGAATATAATATCCTATCTCTCTTGAAAGGTGAATCTCTATGGGAAAAGAGATAACCCCAAGGTCTCTAATGTCAAGTCTTGACAATGCAACAAAATAACTCAGTGATAAATGTGAAAATGCTGGTAATCACAATGGGACCTTTCTATGAGAAAATGCTAGACTTTGGATCTATCAAATATGAACAATGAATTGATACCTTGAAACTTAATTGAAATCTTGGTAATAAAGAAACAAAAAAAGATAAAGTTTTAGAGATAATCTTAAAACTACTTCTAACCCTAAGATTGAAAATGCTAAAGGATAAAATGCTTAAAATGGACTGATCTCTCATAAACTATATTCTGCTTGACCCAGATGAATCTGCAATTTCATAGAAATAGTGCAATCTTCTAAGGTATTTAAATATTTTCAAATTATAAACATTCATTCAACCAATTCTATTGCAATTGAGATGAACAAATCCTCATAACTGAACTAAGCAAAATTATAAGCCCAGGCTAACTTTGCAAAGTAGCTAACAATCAACTAACTGCAAAAGGTATGGACTAGAGATCACTGCAAACATCCCAAACATGAGACCCTAAGCATTACCAAACAATTTAACCATAAACTATTAAGCAACTTGAAAGATAGAATAACAAGAACCATGCCAGATGAAATTCCAGAAGATAGATAACAACACAATATCCTTCTTAAATTAAATCATCCAAAATGGCAACAACTCTAGTTTTCTATTACAACACTTGCTTGAGAAACCCTAATTCATTCTAATATCACTTAACTATTTCTCTCTATCCTCTTATATGTTTTTTATCTCTACCTATCTATATCAAATGAGGCAACATTCCTATTTTATAGAGAATCCATAAGATAGGTCAGCCCAAATTAAGAATTTACAATAAAAACATGACCTATAAGAGGTTAGCCTTAAATATATTTGAACACATGAAATGTGCCATTGGCACCAATTTCATCTAAAACCGCCAAGATACCAAAAAGGATCAGCCCAAAACATGTGGATAATGGGAAGCACAAATACCAATGTAACTTTATATAGCTACTCCTCATCCTTGTCCTTAGCTTTATCTTCTTCACTATGTATAGTCATTAGGATCCTATCCAGCTCAACAACAGGTGGTATAGGAAAAACCCTAATCCTTCTTTCAAGGGACTTGATACCATCCCTCACTTTCCTAGCCGCACCATCCCAATCGGCCTTGTTGGTTGAATATCTGTCAATGACTACAATATATGTTGTAGCATCATCCAACTCATGCTCTGTAACTGGTCCTTCACTAGTTGGAGGATACACATCTCTCCACCACTTTCTAAGTTCCTCCAAGTTAATATGTTTCAGAGAAAACTTATTCCTTCTAGTCATGACCTCAAAGAATGAGACACACTTGCCATGGATACCAGTCAAAGTGTGCTCAATCTGGCTTGCCTATTTGTGGATCCTCTTCAAAGATTTTTTCCTCATTTGTAGGATTTCAAACCATTCACAGGGCTCAGAAACCCTTTGAAAAGGAAGAATCCCACACTTAACTAGCTTATCTTCAGTGAATCCCATAATTGTGGTGGTTTTCTGTATTAGGATATCAATATCCTCCTTATCTTGTGCCAATACAGCCTTCAACCGATCCACCGATCTCATTGCATCACCTTTAGTTGATAGGATGCTCTTAATAGCCTCATATCCCTTGGTCTAGACACCCTGCAACCAGGTAGCCGGAGCATATGTAGTGCCTTTCATCGTTTTCAAGTCAGAGATCATTTCCTGGGGTAGGAATCCTACAGTAGAAGAGGAGGAGCCGATAGCTTGCAAAGGTTTCATCAGTTCTTGCAAATATTTCTTTAGTTTCTCATTCTCCCTCTCTAATTCATGCCTCATCTAAATAGCCTTCTTCAACCTACCCACAATGATAGCACTGGAACCCTCATATTCTTCAATGTCTTGCTCCATAGTAGCATGCCCCAAGTCAACTATTTGCACATTATAGTCCTCGGTAGTCACATTGTCTCTATCCTTGTTCGAAGCAAGGGTAGCAATGTGGGCCAATCTGTTACCTAGCCCAGCCCTTTCAATTTGGGACACAACCCTTACTTTTTTAGTAGTCTTTTCCTTCTCTACATTAGCCATAAGGGCATCCCAATTAGGAGGAGCATCGTTCACTATTACCATTTTTCTCTTCAAACATCTCTCAAGCCAATTTGGGATAGTGGACCCAACAAGCACTGTATCTTGTCTATCTTTCCCTTGCTCTTGCTAGTCATCAGTTGCATCTTTTTCAACACTTGGTCTTTTAGGAATTTCCATAGTTGGGATCCCTTTCTCTTGTACCTATTCTTCGACAACTTCTTGCATCAGTGAAGGGGCCCTAGCTAGTATTTCTTCCTCCTTTTGAGGAGACTTGTCCATTTGTTCCCTCTTAGGTGAGTTTGCATATGCCACTAGAGGAGATTGTATTACCTTATCAATCTCTTCCTCTACCTTATAGAGATCTCCCTCCTAAAACTCTCCCTTGCCCAAATCCTTGGGATCCTCATCCTTCTTTGGTTCTTCCTGCAAGCTATCAACATTTTGAGGGATAGAGGGATTTACTTTTTCAACAATAGGAATACTGACTGGGACATCCCCCTTTGCTATAGTGTCCCTGGGAGAAGGAGGCCTTGATCTCCTTGTATACACTTGTGTTTTTTCTTCTAAGCTTTCCACCTCTACAACTGGTGGTTCAACCTCCTTACCAGCCTTGGGAGCCTCCTCTACTATCTATGATAAATTTTTAGTCCTTCTTCTCTTGATCAATGGTGGAGCACTCTCAACCTCCTCCTCTTCTTCCTTATTCTTTTCAGCTTCTTTCTTTGAGGAATTCTTCCTCTTCTTAGCAACATGCCTCCTCTGTTTACGTACCTCCACAACCTTCTCAGCTTGAATTTCCCTTACTTGGACTCTGAAAGGATAATCTACCTTCTCTTTACCTTTGGGATCCTATTCAACTAATTCTTTAGAAGCAGAACGAGACTCCAAGTCTCTCACAAGATCATAGGTTCATGGAACACCTTCACTCTCTAGCTCAAGTATTTTATGTTTCAACCACATCTTGGTGTATTTGATCACCAGGGTCATGACCTAATCCAATTCAATCTTCTCTTCCTCTAATCAGTTAACTTCCCCAACTGGCTTATCTTTTACTACCTCATAGACATGACCTTGGATCACATTTTCATCCTCCTCTACCTAGTTAGGGATGACCTTCACATTATACAACCTTATCAAATCCACTGGCAACCTAGATAACCTCTTCTTTCTTATCTCAAACTCATCAGCAAGGTTGACCCAATAATCCTCAATATGAGCCTTGTGGCTATATTCCCTGCTGGCCCTCTTTTGTGCTTCACTAGTAATGTCAAACCTTACCCTCTTGGAATGAAAAGAGAGACCAAAGGTACCCATTTCCTCCTTAGAAGCATGAGTAGACTGGATAGAGGGACATACTTCATTCATTCACATTTTTAAGGGAAAATCATTCCCAAAACCTGCTTTATGCATATCTCCCTTTACTATAATATTAAAGTAAAAAATCTGCCTAGTGACTTGCAACAAAATGATGTGATCAGTAGGATACCTTGGGAGTCTATAGGGTTCCCTTTGAGAGCCATCAACACTGATGTAGGAGAAGGTGGGGAACTAGATGAACCACCCTCCATATCTCCTAATTTATTCCTTTGCCTTGTCGGATATCCTCATATGCTCTACACCCTGGAGCAATCTGGTGATGTACATTGTGAATGCATCATTGGATCTTCTGTAGCTCCCTCTAGTTAGGTGCAACTGTGGATACACCTTATATATCACATCTTTCCCAAAAATACCCCTAGTGCTCAATCCCTTGTATGGATGAAATCATATCAACAAATAGACTAGGTAGGAGGTCATGGTGAACGTCTTGGTTTGTAAGACATTACACAATTGTTCATGGATCACTACACTTATAACTCTTACCCAATGGTAGTCTATTCCCTGCTCCATTCTAGGAATGACATTAAACATCCATGTCTCAAATACACCAGCACTCTTCAATCCTACTAACCTGTTGAGAAGGGTGATAGCATTGTATTACTCTTTTCTGAACTTAAGCCTAAATAGTTGCTTTGGCAACTTGGAGAAATGTGACTTAGGTTTCTCCAACCAAGAATTAATCACCTATTGTGACTTAACTATATTCTCTTCATAATTCTTCCTGGCAACATCTATGTCGAAGCCCACCACATGGGACCTATCAGGCATATGAAAATTTGCAGCAATGGACATAGGATTAAATCCTGCCAGAATCCTGCCCTGAGGACCAATTATCCACTGTGTGGCCCTATCATAATTCCTGGTACATTCTAATACCAGCTCATAACACTGCACCATAGGAGGGAAACCTACCACATGAGCCAACCCGAACTCCACCATTCTTTTGAAGAGCAAGGAAGAGCTCAATGCTGACATTTGAGCCTTGGACTCCTTGTAGTCCCACAAGCCCACATTGTTATCCATGATTCCTTACCAAATAGAGGTGATCTTACTCTAAGGAATTTTTCTCTTTATGTCAAACTTTACCTTTTCTTCATCTATGATGACAAAACTCTCCGCACCTAGATCTATTACCTTCCCCTTGCCTCGACCAATGACATCTTGTCCTGATCCTTCCTACAAGCACATAAAAAAATGACCATAATCAAATCCAAAAGAAATAATAAGTGTAGAATATCAATACCCCAAAGTTTTGGATTTAGCCCCCCTCACGGATTCTACACTAGAGAGGATTTTCAGGAAAATCCGGACCAAGCGGATTCCAGGGAACCAAACACACAAAATCCCATAATATCATTTAAACCCATTAATTAACAAAGGAAAACCATTAAAAACACTTAGCATAAGCTCCTTAAATCAATCAAATAGTTTACCAAGAAACCAATCATTTGTAACCATCAAATTCAACATTTCCCAAAAAAACCTGGAAGAATCCACCAGAGACGGATTTTGGCGAAAACAACAATAGTTATAACTAACTCACGGAAAATGAAGCGACAAGGATAATTTGGGAAAATCCAAATGGAACTAATTTTGGTGAAATCCAGATATAACATTATTAAAGCATAAAATTCGTAAAATGACCCGACCGCGGACATCGAGAAAATCCAGATGGAATCGATTTTGGCGAGACCAAATGAAATTCGGTAAAAATTGATAAAAGAGAAAGAGAGAGAAAAGTCGGGGAAATCCGAGGGAAGCAGAATTCCATGAGTACCTCGAAAACCCAAACCTTTCACATTCTCACTACTTTCACCAAAACAATTCAAATCTCTTTAGATCTAAGATAGAACTCTGAAACGAACTTAACCTGGTCCTCCAATGACTGATACACAAATTTAGAACACTTCCTCACAACAATTTGAAGGGGATTGGCCATGCCCTAGGTCAAGAACCCTAAATTTCCACCATGAAAATGTAGGGAACCAAACACGACTTGCTCATACACCGGGATGGAGAGTTTAAAACTAATGCAAGTAAATGCCAATGAAGAATCAATACCAGACCAAGCATAAACATTCAATCAACCAAACGGACTGGTACCCTCATGGAAAACCCCAAAATTCTCAATGATGATACCATGAAACTAGGAAACTACAAAGGAATCCCAAGTAAATGAAGAAAAGAAACTGAAACCAACAGAGAAAAGGACACATCTACATACCATGGAAGCGTAAGTGTTGAGGCCGATGAAGTCAACAAATAACTGTTTAATGCGAGCCGGATATAATCCGTGCACAGGAAACACAAATGCACTATCCAAATGGCCTCAAAAATCTAAAATCCAGCAAAACACCAAGGCTTCAAGACTCAAGCTCAAATGATAGCAAATGCACAAACTCAAATGATCAATTACTTCTCAAAGAATCAATATATCAAAGCCCCAAAACCTTCACACAAATGCCATTAATACGTTCGATAAGACAACCATGATCATGAAAAAACCTAGAGATTCAACGTTGTGATGAACTTCAAGGAAGTCCAGACCATACGGATTTTCCCAAAAATAGGGCAAAAGGTAGCAACTTCAGACACTGACAGGAAATCAGGAGAATCGGGCCCAGGCAGATTTTCCTAAAAATAGTGAAAACTTCGAGATCAAGTCAAAACTTAAGATTTTCAATAAATTTCAAAGGTGTGCCACTTCAATTGGCAAGATGGATATTAAAGCATGAACCCAAGCAAGAAAAAACCCCCAGAAAAGAAGGTCCAAAACACCAAAAGCAAAAAAAGGGAGGGTCCCCACTTTCAGTGGGGCATGTGTGCAAAAACTGCACAACACTACCCTTGAAGATATTGACAAGGCTGAAATTGAAAACAGAGACTTGAAGGAGAATATTGATGAAGCAAATGAATGTATCTAGAAATTAAAAGAGTAGTTGAAAAAATTCACGCAAAGATATAAAGAAGTGAGTGAGGAATTGAAGCAAGCAAACAATGAGAATACCAAACTAAAATTAAAGATAGATGAAAAGAAGAAAGTTGAAGAATGTTTGAAAATAGTGATACAAAGAAAAGTTGATGTTTGTTGTAGGCTTGAATAGGAAGTGATGAATCTAAAGTAAAAACTTGGGAAATAAATACTTTGTGAAGAGGATTTCCATACAAGCTCCACAAAACATGATGAATTGATATCAAGACAAAAACCTTCTAAAGAAAAAAGTGGCTTAGGTAATGAAGTTGATGGGAAAATGCAGAATTCAAATACAACAAATGATTAGAAGACTCAAGAAAAAGGAAAGAAGAGAAGATATTCATGAAGGAAGCCACCTTTTAGACAACCAGATTCACAAAGCTACTCATCATTCAAGGGTATTTTTTTTTTAATGTAATAAGTTTTTTCATAAGGCAATAGAATGTAGGAGTGGGATGAATCAGTTTTCTGGTTCCTTCTTCGGATAATGTTATACATGCAAGAAGATAGGAAATAAATATACTAAATGTAGATCTTCAGTTAGTTGAGTGATGATGAATATGTTAAATGGAAAATGGATGAATCAATCATTCAATGGTTATTGCTATACCTACAACATGTTTGGACATAAAGTGAATCAATGTAGAACATGAATGAATGGAAATCAAACAAGCTAGAGAAATATAGTCTAATATTATTGCAAGAAATAAGGACATATCTCAAAGGTGTGCATAAATAGAAAAGGGGAGTAGTCTACTCCAATGGAAGATGATAAACCAATTGAAAATATTGATAAGGAAGAAGTTAAGTAGGAAATTTAAAATAGTTGGAAAAAGAAAGAAGGATCAGAGTCTACCAATGCATCTATACCCTCATCTGGTGTAGATGAATCCTCCATGAATTAGACCTAGCTTGGTTTTAGGGGGAGCTTTATCATAAAATCAATTAAACCCCCTTGAAATACAGTGTGTCAAGTGCTGGTGAATGGATATGTTGTAAAGAATGATAATAAAAAAGTGATGCAAAAGAAAATAGAAGAAAAGATGCAAGCAAGCTCTTTTGTAGAGTAAACTAGGGTTTCTCAATATAGATGGAAGAGAAGTTTATCAGATTTTTGTAATTAGTGTGAATTAGGGAAAAATGATGAAGTATAAGGGAAATATCACAAATCATTTTGATCATCAAAAAAATTTCAAAAAATTGTAGAGTGCTTGAACCACCTTGAAGCATCTCTGAAGCGATTTGAAGATCCTCAAAGAAATCATTGTGGATATTTGATATAGGTGATGGATATTTCCTATCTCGCAACTGAAAAAGAAGGTAACTAGAGATTTTTTCTTGTTAAATTTTGTAAGCTATAATGGAAATTTCTAAAAGAGGATTGATTGGGAATATCCCTCTGAAATTGAAAGGAGTTGAGATGGGTGAATTCGATCATTATAAAATAAAGAGGTTGGAATTATGGTTGGAACCAAATGATTTACGGAACATACAAACCCTAGGTTTGGATATATGGGGAGAATTCTATTGGTTTTCTGAAAAAGAGTTCATCTTGTTCCTTCTAAGAAAAATCAAGGATGACAACATTGTACTAAAAAAACCTTATCTCATTTTGAAAGAAAAACTCGAAGATGTTACCAAACTATGCAGTGTTAGAGAACTTCCTGGATGAAAAACATTAAAATACAAGGAAGTGGAGGAAATGGTAGGAGTTGGAAAAGATCTTTGAGCACTATTGATTGATACTATTGGTGATGCCTCGGTTAGGTATGTTGCATACAAAATTTCTTATAAAATCTTTTTTCAGAAATCATGAAGGCTCTACTTCAGCCATTATAGTTTATCTAGTGCATAAAATGGTAAAAGAGAATATACAATTTGATCTATGTAAGCTAATACTTGAAAATATTACCGAGAATATACAAATGACACTGGGAGAAGGATACCCATTTCATTTTGGGTCCTTGCTTACATGTTTGGTGTTTTATTTTCTGAAATTGCTACCATGAAAGAAAGATGTAGAGTGGTAATCTGAGAATCCCATTGCAAAATAGATTTTCAGGCACTTGGAATGCTCGTAGGATAAAGAAAGTGCATGAAAAAACTTTTTCTTATCATAGAAGAATGTCATGAGCTCCAATGAATTCATGGTGAGTCGATTTGAGGAAGATTCTTCCTCCAGGATGAAGAAATTGGAAGTAGTCACTAGTGATTCCCCTTCAGAATCGAAGAAAAGAAAATTTGTCTCTGAAAATGTCATCGCTATCTCTGAAGAATAGAAAGAAGAAGAAGAATATTTGGCTAGATCATAATCTTTTGATCCAGAAGGCATCTGATCCATGTTAATAAAAGGAGAAATGAAGAAAGTTTGTGATGTATGGAGTATGGAAATCTTTTCTATTGATGTGAAAGGGGGAGAGATTTGGAGAAGACCTTGGAGAATTTTGGGAGTTTTTGGAAAAGGGGAATATTTGTGTTTCAAACTTTTTGCCCATGTTTCCATCAATGACACAGGGGGAGATTGTTGGAAGTTTGTCATTTATGTCACCATGTTTTTCTGGTACCGGGTACTAGTGTGCAGATCATTCTCATCTCATCTGGTATTTGATGATGTATCTCTTTTATGTTGGTCCAAGTATCCCCTCCAGTAATTAGTATGATCTGAGGTTTTGGAAAAAGTCTTATAATGGCTGGAAGAGTGTCTACATGTATTCTTAGATACTCATATTATTAGATAATGCATTGGCATTGACTCTTGAGATTGCATTTCAGTTTCAAGTTAATCTTGGCCGACATGATGTTGCATGACACGGGCGAATTACTCTTGATATGAATCCAACAAGCTATGATATGCATAGATTAGGCTAACCTAATCAATGCATGTGGATACACCAGGTATATATATACAAGATGGTTAGAGGACATGAGTGTGATAAGAAAATGAAGTGATGAAGGATAAGAAATGTAAATGCGAAGAGAATAAGAAGTGTGGATATAAGAAAAGTGTGTGAATAGTTGTTGAACATCATGCGAGTGAATACTTTGAGCTTCAAAGGAATTGAACATGCTCATGTGGTGTAATCTCTCAGTTCAACTCTAGGGGTTAGCCTTTTTTTTTTTACTTATTTATGTAGGTAGTGAGCCTCCATTTTGGATAGTAAGTTCTTTTAAGCAACGAGCTTCTGTATGTGGCAGTAAGCCTCTTATTACCATTATTGATATAAGTTTATATGTTGTGAGTAAATCCTCATGGTGGTTTTTCCCTCATTGGGGTTTCCACATAAAATATGGTATTCATGTGTTGTGGAACTTAATGTTAAACTATCACTTTAAACTATTTTGTTCTTCAATAAATTTGTAAGTGAATTTGCAATGAGCTTTTGTGGATACTGATTCACCCCCCTCTCAGTATCTAGTTTATTTAACAAAAGCCTCTTATTGAACTCCTAAGGACTATGAAAATAGATTTAAAATCTAGTTACTAGTACATAGGAACCCTAGGAAACCTAGTCCTACAAAATCAACTTATTTGTGTTATCAACTTAGATTTGAGGTTGAGTGACTTTCCTTTTAGATTGCATGTTAATCTCCTTCCATTTCTAATCTAAATTCTATTATTTTTTAGTGAAAAGTAGTTAATCCTACCTAAACCCTAGGATCACTTTTCTTACATGAATTTTTTTATAAAGAATCTTATGAAGATTCAAAATCATGGCTCAAAACTCATTATGGTTTTCTCACCCTATGATAGGATCAATAACTCTCATACTCAAAGTAGGAAAAAAATAGTTAGGCATTTCATTCACCATCATCCTGATGTAAAACTAATTTCATCCAAAGATAATATATCCATGGCTATGCTCCATGAATGCAATCCCATGAGTAATCCACAAATTCATAAAATTCCCATTTTGAAAATTAATATATATAGTAGTGGGCTTAAGCCTTTGGCTTCTCAAGGAAACTTTTCATTGGATTAGTTTTCACATCAACCTATGGAGCCTATTAAATCCCATGAGGATTTATTTTTCATGTCATATCAAAATTTCAAAGAAAATTGCATGGCCAGGTTATCCCTTAGTAACATCCCACCCAAGGACACTCGTTCTATGGTGACTTCTATAGTTTTTTCTATCGACCCATAGGTCATAGATGAATGATGTCCAAACCAAAAATTATCCCAAGCACTCATTTATTCTATGGTTCAACACCCACTATCTGATATGAAATGATGGGAAATTTATCCCTCTACATTTTCACAATTTTTTGGGCCCTCCTTTTTAAATGAAGCTTAATGTTGCCTTGATTTAGTGTTGTAGTGTGTTTAACACATTCACAGTAGGTCTTGGGCCCTTGTAAACTAATTAGAAATAATTATACCTTATTTAGGATCTTATAAAGTGTACCTTCACACTTTCACACTAGTATAGGGTTTTATTAATTAATTAGCCTCATTTTGCATCCACAAACCTTAATTAATGCATCATTTTGAAATTAATCCCAACATTTTTTAAAACATCCAATAGTAATTTATGTGTTTTTGGATTGTATGGCTCATAGTTAGTGATTTTGGGACTCATACACCACCTTGGGCATATGGGCCCCACTTACTTTTTGGGTCCCCAATCTGAATTTGACATAAATCTTAGAATTTCTTCAAAAATGTGTCCTAAAGCCTAGCCCAATGGGACTCATACACCAATTTTGGCATATGTGTCTCATGTGGCTTTAACATAAATTAAATTAAAATTATTTCCATGATTTTATCCATCTAGATTTGATTTTGGCTTGTAATATTTTAATTTCAAGAAATTTGGCATAAACAAGTATAAATACAAGGTTATTTCACATAGTTTCTCATAAGCAATGCCAACAAGCAATCAAGTGACCTAGCCAATTGAGTAAGATTCCTTATAGAAAATTTTAGTTCACAACAGCAATCAAGAGCCTTCAAGAGCTACATATCAAGTTTTTTGGAGAATTATTCAAGTATCAAGCATCATGTCAAATTCATCATGCATCATGTTCACTTTTTAGAGACCATTTGTGATGTAGGGGTTAATGATTCAAGCAAGCATTCAAGTCAAGATATACTACATTTAAGTAATATTCAAGATTGACATTCATGCTAGAAATCTCATACATGTTTGCAACACTATGTTTCTAGGGTTTGGTGAGTTGCAACATATCATTTTGTTTATTCATCATTCCTCCTTTCTATTTCATTTCATTTAGATTTTTGATTACCAAAATAGGGTTTTACCATGGAAAACCCCTTTCTACTAATAAGCCAACATTTTTCTCTCTTTAGTGTGTGACTTGTATATCTATGTTTAATATAAATTGAAGAGAAATATTGGAAAGAAGTTGTCAAGTGTGAAAGTTTTCAATTTTGTCACCTTGTTTACAAGATCACTAAAAGACATTTATAGAGAAAAAAATTGGCATTTTAGATCTAGAAATCAAGTTGAGAAGAGAGTAGAGATTGAAGAGCATATTCAGATCTTGATACTCTAAAAAATCCAAGTAGCAATGATATGCCACTTCTGGAATATAACTCCCAGTATATCCACTTTTCCATGTTTTTGAAGATCTGGACTTGTCATCACCAAATTCCTTTTTCAGCCCAAAAATCCTAGTCTAGGACTAATAAACCAAGCCTAGCATATGATTCCTAGTGTCGTTAAGTTAAACAAAATTAGAATTCCAAAATATATTTTGAGTTGCTACAATTTTCCAAGTGTACTCTAATTTTTTAGTTTCTTATTCTAATTTACATTCATTTCTAGGTTATTTATTGGAGCCTTGCATATCATTAAGTTTCATAATTAGATCCTAAAATTTACTAGTCATTCCATGCCCTAGCTTGGTGATGAACCCATTTTTAGTCTCTAATCATACCATAGGATAAGCTTTAACAAATATCTTTCTCTCATTCTATCATTGGATTGAGATCTCTAGGGTTTCCTTGACTGAAACAAGAGTGAAATAATACCTAACCCTTGTGATCCATCTCCTAAAAGGTGGGGCACCCTATTTATTTTGTTACATTTTGGTGAACTTGCATTTAGGCCACCTTATTTTTGAGTTGGAGTGCATTATAACCCTATATCTAGTTTAGATTAACTTTGCATTAGGTTTTTCATTAGTTAATTTGCATCTAGGGTTTCAAAATATTGCATTAGTGAAAGTGCATATAGGTTAAATTTTTTCCTCTTGCATCATTGAAGTTGACTTCAAATATGCATTTGTAGTTATTCTAGACATCATCCAAAATAGAAAACATAACATTCACATAAAATTTGGGGAATATGGTGCAAAAACCCTAATCTTCGACTTATACGCCCCTCTAGGTCATTCAGTCCCAGTAGAAGTGGTTTTGTTTTATTTTTGGCTATTTTTTGGTGACTTTTATTCACCATTTGAAACCTTGAAAACCCCTGATTGGGACTCATACACCCTTTTGGGAAATTTAGTCCCATTTCAATTTTTAAACTACATTTTCCAGCATTGAAAACTTTGTTTATGTGTTTTTGTTTGTTGTTGTTATTTATCTGTTTCAATTTCTAGAGTTTTTGTTACATTCAATTCATTGCATCTGGATTGATTTGGTTCATTTTGTCAATTGCATAATTTAATTATAGATTATTACATTTCATCTCATGATGGATATGTTCTTTGGTAATTTTTTCATGTCTTTGAAATCATTAGTGGATGTGTCAAGTTGTGCTTTTGGAAATGACCCTACTGAAATTGACCTTACTCATGCTCACTCAAATTCTAATGTGTGTCCTCCTCATGATGTTGACATCATTCGAGAATATTATGATAGCACGAAAAAATTCCAAAAAAATTCCTTAAAAACCTTGAAATAATGCATCCTTTTACCATTGTATGAAACAAAGAATACCCCCTACCATCCAATCACTTGATATGTTTGGCCTTTTACATCCTAAAACTGAGATACAAACTAATCCTAAGTTCCCTACAATAGGTGAACCTATTTCCTCTAATAAATAAAACATTCAACCATCCTATGTTAAAAATTTAACCAACATTCCTATCAACCTAGAAGAGACATATGGAAAATGATTCACGATCTCAAGAAAAGAAGGATCTGATACAACAAGTGAACATGAAATTAATCAACTCTTAGATAAATTACCAACTGAAGATACCAAAGGGTTAGGATGTCAAGATCCTCCTCTCAACATAAGTTTCCTCCTTCCTAAAGAATAATCAATGCCTTGTAATAATGATAAGGATGATATGATTTTCTTAGGTCCTCTTCTTCAACATTTAACTCAAGAAATTGGTGAATCTAGAAAGTAATGAAAGCCTTAAAAACTAAAGAAAAAAAAATTACCTTGTCCACTAGCTACCACTAAAAGAATTTTACAAATACTTTTAAATGAAGGACTGATTACATTACTAACCATAAGAGAAGATATATCTCCAAATCATAAAAGTACAAACACTTTGCATTATCGATACCATAGAGTTCTTAGGACATAGTACTAATGACTATCCTGATTTAAAACAAATATTTATATCTTGATATCATAGAAATAGTTGCTTAAAGAATTTATTTTCACTCTTTTCCATGGCATAGTTGTAGGATAATCACATCCTCACTATTACAGGTTATACATTCATTGGAAATCATTTCAAGATGTAAGGATCTCCTCATCACATACCTTGGTTCATTCTTGTCTTGCATGTAGTGGGGGAAAGAATTTGATAGTTGTGTCTTAGTAATGAATTTTTCATTGTCCCTTTGGTTATTTTTCTTCCTTTTGGATAAAATGGACATGATTGGGATGTGAATGACCTACTAATAGGCTCATTCACATGTGCCTTACTAGTCTTTTTTCTTTTTCTTTTGCATGTTCTTTTTGTGATTGCATGTGTGTATTGTGATCTCAGGTACCATTTTGCTTGATGTATCTCCCTCCTTTTGTGGAATTCCTCTATTTTTACCTACATTATTATCCATGTCGTTAAGATTCATATTTTCATTTGTCTTGTGTTTTCCTTTTGGGGATGATGCAAATAATCAATACATTGATGTCTCTTCCATGTTGACCCAAAACATTTTTATTTATATTTTAATTTATCTTGTGTTTTACTTTTGGGGATGACACAAGGCATTGAGACATTTAGGTCTCTTCCATGTTGACCTAAAAGTTTGTTTGGTTTTTTTCTCTCTCTTTGTGTCATTCTTCCCATTCCATGAGTATTTAGCGAATTATGACATTTTTGAGCTCTACAAAATGATTGTAGCAAGAAAATAATAACCCTGAATCCATGGATCCCTCATGTGTTTGGAGTATTATTCTGGGGCAACCCCTTCCACTTTTCATGACATAGATTCATTTGAAAACATATGAATTGGCATAGGGCTTTCTAAATAAGCTCTCATGTCCTCTTCATTTTTATCATTTATCATTTACTACTTTAAATTAATTTCTCATAGCACGGTGTTTATAAATTTCCTTAAAGTGGGGGAATACATTGGCATTATTCTTTTGCATTTCATGTTTCACTATGTAGTCTTCTTAGTTCATGCGACATGTCTTGTGCTTTGTGGTGAAATTTGGTGTGATTTCCCTAAATATTCTGATCTCCCTTAGCATATTATATTCCTCTTAGTGGCTCGATATGACACACTACATCACTTAAGTTGTGAATCTTCTATTGTTTTATTGGTCCTTTCTTGGAAAAATTTGGAATATTTTTCCCTAAGTTAGTGTTGACACAAGATTTTGCAGGTAGCAACAGTCTTATGGGAAACTTAGCTATTGGGGGACATAGTGTGCTAGCTAAGTGACCTCGGGGGTTTTATCGAAGTCGAATCTTCATTTAGTGGGGGAGCTAAAGGGTTAGAAAGATAGAAAAACATGAAATCTAAACTATAGGCAATGCGCCAAAATCATAGACAAATTTACCAGAGAACAGTGCAGGATGCAAAGGCTCGAACCACCAAAATGTTCTTTATTAAGTAAATTTTCTCAAAAGCACTTTAAAACATAACAAATAACCTCAAATTGCACAACATAATCTGACATAACTTTAGCCAACACAAAGGTGTCAAAAAACATGATCTATATTTATTTAGCTATGAAAGATCACAAATGTTGAAGAACAAGCATTCATACATTATAGGAAAATAACAACATAGACTAATAGTCTTACTAAATACATGAAAAATAGAAAGGCCAAATTGATTGGTCTACAATCTTCAAGTTTAATAAAAATATTACAAAGGATTTCCCCAGTTCTCGGGTGCTTTTAACAACTTAACAACAACTTAATAAAAGAGAAAAAGGGCCACATAGATAGGCCAACCCACCGCATACAAAAACATAGAGAAATAAATCCGCAAGAAAACATCAATGCCCAAGATCACCTTGAGCCACCACTGGAAACAATGATCACCCAGGAGTGCACCAACAATGCCATTGTAGGGAACAAAAACCCATGCAGCAGTAGAAACGAACATGCGACACCAAAGAAGAAAATGTGGAGGCAAGTGAGAAAAAATGACACGGCAAGAATTCCCAACTAACCGGCGCTCAAGAAAATTCCACGCATCGAGCAGACAGGGCCTGTCAAAAATAATAAGGGATGAACAGCAAAAATCTCTTAGAGGGAACCACATGGGCGATGTCAAGCGATCAAAACTGCATGGTGGGCCTAGTTTGGAAAGCGGCTAGAGAAAACCACGCGTCGTGCAAATGGAGATTGGAAAAAGAAAAGCGATATGGAAAAGAAAAAAGCTTCAAGAGGAAGCCATGTGAAACATACCAAAGGTTGTGAGTGATTTAAAGTAAGGCACAACCGTAAATATAAAAATAAAAACTGTGAAGGCAAGCAGTTTTTTGTGAAACAGTTTGGCGACTCATAAGGACATTTCGCTCGTGGAATGAAGAACCCTAGAAACCTCTATTTAGGATTCCATAATTGCTCAAAACTTTGAGAGGGAAACCTGCAGATTGGTCTAGACTTCATTTGATGGCACAGAGAGAGCTCATAGATTTTCATGTGCCAACTTGAGATTGATAATTTCCTTGAAAGGCAATCCGCCAGATATTTTCATCTCTAATTCCAGCTAGAAGAAGAGTTGCGCCAACTAATACATGATTCCTTCAATCTTCTCAGTAGTCAAAGATTGATCAAAAGATTTGAAAATAGAAAGGTCCTGCTTCTTCTCCTCGATCTTTGCAACAATGTGTTCAACACCTGCTACTGCCTGATCTATGATGAAGCACGAAGGGAGGCCTCTCTGAGTTAAGAAGGAAATTTTTTCGTGCATGTCACTTGTAACTTGGTTCAACCTAGACCTACATTCTGCCACTTGATAGACAACCTCATGCATAGAAATGAGGATGCTTATGCCCATGGCCATTGTTGTTCAGTCCTTGATACCTACATTGTCCAGAGCCTCATCGAAAGCTATATACATTTTTCCCAACAAACTCTTGGGCTCTAGAACCTTATCAGAAGTCACCTCTTGTATCTGCTAGATTGTTTCACTGACTATTCCACATAGGCTAGTCGCTTGTGCCATAAATTTTAGGGTGGGGTGTAGAGTAAGGCATAATGCCTTGACTTTATCCCAGTATGATGCATATAACTCCTTGGCAATCTCTAATGATCTTATCTATGGTGTAAGAGGTTGGGTCTTCAAAATATACAACTCTGGTTCTCTGGTGCTCAAGTCTGCCTTTAGCTCTAATAAGCTTTTGTCCAATGCAGACAATTATTCCCTTAGAGTGGAAACTTCCTTTATTTTTCTTTTGGTGCCAATTCGGCCCACTTTGTCTTTTGAATCTCTGACTCTAAAGTGGCATTCATTTCATTTATTTCATCACTTGTGCTCTACCAGAGCTTCTTCAAACCTTCACTCAATTATGAGGACTCAACGTGAAGTTTTTCTTTGTTCACTGGGCTCTGCTCAACCTCATGCTAGAGGGTAAAGATAATTTATGTGCTCATAGCCTAGAGCTCCTTAATTTGGATTTGAAAAGCACTCCTCTCCTTTTCCAAGTGATTTATCTCATTTTCTTGGGCTTTATACTTATTGACCCAGATATCAACCTTTCCCTTTAGCTCTGATATCTGCTCCTCCCTTTTCCTTTCCTAGCGATTGAGCTTGAGGTAATCAGTGGTTACTATCTTTTTGAGTCTCTTCCATCAGCTCAACCTTATCCCGTGGACAAGCCTACTACAATTCTAGCCCAATTGCATTGACAGAGTAATCACTTGGTAGCATTTATCCTACTTGTTTAATCATGTTGCAAGTGATCTTTGCAAACATCAATGAATTCTGGCTCTAATTCCAAGTAAGGCTTTGTCTGCCTGCCTGCATCCTTTTGTCTTCTCTTTTGAATTCAGCTAGCTCAGGTGCTCTTATTTGCCTCCACCTATGAGAAATATTCCTAGGAAGGGATACCCATTCCACTAGTAGAAGGAAACTCTCGAGGGACTGCTAGTGGGAAATATAGTGTACTCAATGCATCAGTGGTTTTCTAGGACTTGTAATAATGGTCGGGGAGAATGGTGGAATGAATTGGCCACTTAGAGAGGATGATAATGTAGTATAAGGAAAGGGTGGGGAAGCACCAACTGAAGGGTTGGGCCTTAGGGATAATAATTATTGGCTCATGAGCCCAACATTGACACCAAATTTTGCTCCAAGTAAGGGATGAAAAGTAGAGGATGAAAGTGGGAAACCAGGAAGGAAAAGACTCGACTGGCTGAGATATCTAGCAACAAAGAAAGCTGGTGTAGATGAAAAAGTTGGGGTAGACAAAGAAGATACTAGAGACATTATAGAAGGAGAAGAGGGAAGAAATGATAACTGAGGCTCATGAGGAGTTGCAGACGATACAATCGCTTCCTTCAGTTGTTGCTCTTCCTCTCCAATGGATTCTCTTGTTCATGGAAACTATTCATCTAGAGAATCTTCGAGGTCTACAATGACCTACCTTCTACTACTGGTAGTCCTTGGCCACTTTCTGGCTGATTTAGAGGAGCTAGATGGGTCTGAAATTTCTGCATTTGATGAATCCTCCTACTGTGCAGGCTATTTACCGACATCTTATTCATGCATTGGATCCTCCTCAATGACAAGGGGATTCTAAGTTAGTCTTTCTCTAGGCTCTGTGGAAATTCTTTCCCTCCTATATTGTTGCTCCGATGTTGAAGGGTTTAGAGAACTTTCTACATCTAGATGCACATTCTCCCAGATGTCATCAAATTTTTCATCAAGAGCTACCTCTTCATAAAACTTGTTGGCTACCTTAATTTCCTACCGGTATATCTAGAACACTCAATTTTTTTTAGGCTTCCATTTGAGCTTATGCAATTGGCTACATAGGGACTGGTTGATCTTCTAATTTGGGTTGGGCTTCCGTGCTATGTAGTAAAAGTTCAGCCATGATGGTTGCTTGTCCTCAGTAGGAAAATATTCAAGGCCTACATATAACCTTAAATTCCCCTCTTCAACATTTCTCTAAGGGTCCCATAATAACCAGGGCTGATGTGGGATTCTTATGCCAACCTCCGATAAATTATTTTCGGGGTTGTATTGCCAAGTGTCATTTATCACCACCAACCCAAGATGACCCAACTTTGAGTACAAGATCTCTGAAGTGTCAATCTTTGAAGTCCTTTTCTTAACTAGTGATACAAAACTAAACATGACCAATAGTATCAAATAGGAGGTTAAATGCTTTCCTCCCCAGTAATCATTATCAATATTTCATAGCTGCCTGAATGCTTCTAGGGCCAACACTCTGTCAGAAAGAAAGTGTGGGAGATGGAATGGTTCCTGGGTGAAACCTCGCATGAAAACCATAGTGAAATATGTGCCAAACAACCAATCGTAGGGTGGCACGAGCTTTCCCAACAAGGATTTTTATCTTGGGGATAGGCATGAGGACATGTTGATCCCAACTCTATCCAAAGCTCATAAAGTTTGGGCTAAGAATGAATTTGAAAAGGCATAGTAATCAAAAGTTTTCAAGAGGATAGGAGTCCATGTCGAAACTAGCTTCCTCATGCCCATCTTGTTGAAAACAATCAGAGACATAAATCTCATAAAATAGTATGGATTTTGATGCAATATTAACTAGGCTAGGAAAGATGGATACCTAAACCTAGAATTGACTTGGAAGTCTTGCAACTGCTACTTCATCCCATCACTAATAACCTTCGCAAAGTCTAGAAGGTGAGCCACTTTTTTCCTCAACATAAAGCTAAGACACATTTGAAACTCAAAGACTAGCTTGTCTATATCTAGACCGCACACCAGCACCAACATAGAAGAGATAGAAGAAGAACCAGCTTTTAAAGCACCTAGATTAAATGGAAATTTGGGTGGTGTTGAGACATTTTTCAGCTGAGCAATTTCAGTGTGGTAAAACTACAGTGCTATTTTGAGCATTTCCTTCTTATCATGCATCCTTTTTATGTCAAAAATTTTAACATTCTAGGTCAAGGGGAGCAGGATGCATAACATATCCTGAATAGCCTCATGGTTGATGACTACCCTAAAATTAGTGCCACTTATCACTCCACTCTTTGGGTCAAAGCCTATCATGCATGCTACTACAATTTCTGGGCAATGATGAACTAGGGGAACCATATACTGGAGAAGCCCACAATCCCATAGACTTTTGTAGAAGGGTTTTTCTAATTTATACATTCTCTCACATGCAACTTCCCTAAGGCTCGTGGGATTCTAAGATAACTTGGGATCCAAAACATTATCCTAATCCTCCAATACTAAAGCTTGGTTTCTAGGAGGAACCGTGCTTAGTTTTCTATGGTCTGCTTGACTAGTGAAGGGCCAGTATGGCTTTGTTGGGATGCCTGGGGAAGCATAAGACTCTTGGCTATAGATATCTACACAGGGCACCTTTAATCTTGGCTCATCTATACTCACTGGAGCTAGGGTCTGTGTTGAAATTTCTGAAATCTCAACCATTTCTCTGTATTCGCAAGAACCTTTCACAGACCTTCATAAATGACTTAGATTTTGAAAAAATATTTCTCTCTTGAGAATGACTTAGCCATTTTATCTTTTGATAACTTTCACAATAAACGTGCTTTGCATGCTCAACCTACTTTTTGATTTTCATGAAAAATGACTGAGCGAGTGTACATGCCAAGCTTTCACACTTAGTTACTAGATGCCTCACTAGCTTTTCATGCGTGCAAAGAGATTGCCAACCTGCCAAATTGCTCTCCATATTTAAGATACATGACTTTGCATGAGGTGGCACCTGATTTTTATTGGACACCGGACCAAGACAACCTTGCCATATCTTTCGCAAGCTCTTTTGTATTTACTGATTTTCTTGATTCTATGTGGGCGCATCACCCAACAGCCTACTTAAAAAAATTTCCTTGATTTAGATGGGACAACGGCTCCTTATGCTGACACCTAACCAATCTTTATTGAATTTGGTAACTTAAACATAGCAAGTTGCAACTGTACCTGATTATTCTCATCACTGCACACGCTGCAACACTAAAAATCGAGGCTTCGCAACACCCTTTTCCTCTGTCGTAATTATGGCTTGCCTCATTAGGTGAACCCTGGTTAGTCTATAAATAGGGTCATTAGCACATTGAAAATCACAATTATTTATAGCTTTATTTTCTTAGCAAGCTTTAGTTATTTTAGTAGTTTTCATTTTCTAGCTAGAGTAGCAAGCAGCATGGAGATGCCAATTAGACTAGTCTGTAAAAAGACTCAAGTCGCTTTCCTAGGAAAATTTAGGTGTAGGCACTTGAAGCGTATGACAGATGTAAAAAACTTGTTATATGTGAAAGCAATTAAATGGGTTCCTGGCAAGGACTACATAGAATATGTGGAACAATACTTGGTCAACACCAGCATCTTCTCTCAGTTTGTCACCTTGCTGCTAGATATCAGTGTCTCCAAATACAAGATCTTGAAGCTGATGATGTGAGTGATCTCTTGGTGCTACCTCGGAGGACTACAAAAAATAGTGTGTGCTGACGAATTTGATCATGGGGTCCCCTCAGTTTGCAACCTGTGTCTGTTGCAGCTGCATGGAGGACCTATGCTGACCAAGCCCTTCTTTCTTTGTTTTGAGTTGGAGACTCATGAGGAGCATCATTGCAAGGTCTATGCTAACTACTTTTTACTCATGTGGGTACATTACATTGAATCATTCTAAAACCTCCAATGGTACGAGGACTTTGAAAGAATGGTGTTCCCTGATCTCGTATTGCCTATTGTTGCCATTTCTGGTCCATCTAATGCTTGATAATCTGAGAACCAAGATAATCCCCAATTTTGATTTTTCCCTTTTTCTAGCCTCCGCTCCATAGCAGATATATGTATATATTTCGATATAAGGCCATTGGCCCCTATCTTATATAATGTAAATGTTTTGGCCATAATATATAATACTTATGTTTTTCACAAATCCTGGCTTGTTTACAATGTTTTTCTATTTCTTGCACTACTGTTGCTATTTCTAAAAGCACTGAGAAAACCCAAACTTACAACACGGAAAAATAATTAAATATTTACAATTTACAAAGCCATCACATCGACAAAATTAATTAAATTTCGTAAGATGTATTTCATTAACTCAAATTCTTAAGGAATTACCTTCCATGTCTTCCAACTCGAAATACTTGAGCTGTTTATAGTAGACGATTTTGAAAGGCCCTTCCTAGAGACTGTCAAATTTTCTGTGTTGGTCAGGCTTTGCTCCACGCTCATTGAACTTGAGCACCAAGTCCCCCTATTGTAGCTCTTAATCTGATGCCTTTTTATCAAACCACTTCTTTATGACCTACTTGCGGTTGTTCATCTCCTCGAGGGCTTGCTCTCTCTTCTCCTAGACCTTGAGTAGCTCAGAAAACTATACCTCCATTTCTCTATTTTGTTCAATCTCCAAAGATTTAAGTGACTGAAGGATAGGGATTTCCATGGTGATAGGCAGTAATGCCTCCTTCCTATACACCATATCATAAGGAGATGTCTTTAGTATCTTCTTGGGTGTGATTTGGTCTGCCCACAACACTATCTAGAGGTTCTTATGCCACTCCCTATTGTATTCTAAGCCTATCCTCTTAATTAACCTGATGAGGTTTTTATTTGTAGAATCCACTAGGCCATTCCCTTGGGGATAATAGTTGGAAGAGGTTTTTAGGAAAACTCCATACTTTAATGCAAAATGACTCATCTTCAAGCCAAGGAAAGCTTTGGCATTGTCGGAGATGATTGTCTTTGGCAAGCCAAATCTGGCTACCAACTCCTCCAAGAAGTTAACAATCTCTACTTTTGTTGCATTCTTCAATGGCACTACTTCCGCCCATTTGGTGAAGTAGTCCATTATTGTCAATATCCACCTGTGTCTAGCTGAGGACAAAGGGTTAATCATTCTAATGAAGTCTAGACCCCATAGAGAAAAAGGTTCTTCTACTACTATGGGCCTTAATGGAATAGCAGTATTCTTTATCTTTCTGACATAAAATTGACATTCATTGCAAGACTTTATTAATGAAAATGCATCATTGAAGAGTGTTGGCCAAAAATAACTAGCACATATAAATTTAATTGTTGTAGTCCTTGCAAAAAAATATCCTCTAGCTGGGCCATTGTGATATTGATCCAATATTCTCTTGGCATGTTCTTCATTTACACACCTTAGTAGGATGCCATTAAAATTTATTTTGAATAGGACACCCTCCAAGGAACATAATTTCTATTTTTTAAATGATAGAAACACCTCTTAAAAGAAGGGAGAATGATCGGATACCTTCCCATTTGCATGAAGTTCATTCTATCCTCCAACCAGTTGCCCTGAGAGCTTTCTTCATTCAGTAACACAGGTTCCAGAGCTTCAAACGTTTTCATTGGTTCACTATTTTCACTGAGGAACTCACACAGTCCCTTTCCTTTGATAGTCTTGACAAGCCTAACTTCAATATCAAACTCTAGGATCTCGGTGATCCAATTAGCTCTTTTCTCTATGATTTTTCCTTCCATGATATACTCCCACACACTAGGATGTGATACACAAACAACCACCTTATTATATGATATCAGGTGTCAAAACTTCTTAAGCCCATTCACAATGGAAAAGGTCTACTTTCATACAAAAATGTACTTTACCTCATACTCTTTTAAGGTTCATGAGTATAAAGCAACAAGAGACTCCCTTTTATCTCCATCATCTTTTTGCATAAGTATAGTGGCAATACTGTTTCCGCCACCAAAAACATACATGATAAAATATTTTGATAGGTCTGGGTTGACTAATGCCGAGGCATAATAAATAACCTCCTTTATAAGCTCAAAATATTTTCTAGCCTTCACCATCCATTTGAAAGTCTGGTCCTTTTTAAGCATCAAGGTAATAGGCTGAACGATCTTTGCAAAATCTATAATGAACCGGCTAATGAAGTTGACCTTACCTATAAATGATTTTGCTCCCTTCTTGTTTACGGGTAACATAAGCTCTCAGATTGCATCAACTCTTTCAAGATCAATGGCAATGCCCTCCTTTGAGACAACATACTCCAATAGTTTCCCTTGGGGAACTCCTAACACACATTTCTTTGGGTTTAAAGAAATCTCAAATTCTTGGCACTTTTGGAAGACAAGCTCTAAATGATCAAAGTGATCATTGACATATTTTGAAAATAATGTCAAATCATCTAGATAGATGAATATAATTTTATGGATTAAATCCTTAAAGGTAATATCCATTGCTCTCTAAAAGGTGGCTCTGGCATTCGAGAGTCCAAAAGGAATCTTGGCATATGCATATGTTCCCCACTTTGTGGTGAACACTATTTTGTTTTGGTCTTCTTCTTTTACCCGAATCTGAATGTAGCCTGAAAAGCCATCCAACATTGAAAACATTTCAGAATGAGCTACGGTCTATAGAATTACCTCCACTAAAGGCAGGGGGTAATGATCCTTTAAGGATGCTCTATTCAAGTCTCAAAAGTCTACATAGAGTCATATGTATCCATTCTTCTTCTTGACTGGTACCAAGTTTGACACCCAAGTGTTGTGTTTGACTGTAAACACTATTCAGGATGCAATCAATTTATTCAATTCCTATGACATAAGAGATTTTATCTTTGGGTTCACAAGCCTCTATCTTTTACAAACCGGCCTCTCCCCTTCTGTTAGCTCAATTATATGCTCAATAATCCCAGGATCATATCCCTTAAGATCATTATATGACCAGGATACTACACTCGGATATTCTTCATAGAAGTGCCTTAGTCTCTCACTATTCTTCTAATAAAATTCCTTCCTGACCTTCAGCTTTTTGTCTTCTCTGATATACAAATCGGTGTAGTCACCCTTGTTAGCTATGAGCCTTCTTTTGTCTCTTGTCGCATCATCGGAATCAAACAGGCTCTCCAGAGTGACTAATCCTTTCGGAAGCTTGTTGGATTTCAATTGGATAACCTGATCCCCATAAGCTTTGGAGATATTTGGTTTTAGTTGATCAGTGAATTCCCCGCATGACTGGAGAAATGATTCAATATGAGCATCACTATCAAACACTTTCAAATCTTGATTGTTGTTTGGAACAATGGGTCTTACAATTACTCTCACCATATTCTTATTTTTCAATAACACGGAGGCTGGTTCAAACTAAGCTTTGATAGTCACCATCCGGTTGGGTTCAGAGTTCTTCTCTCTTTGTATAGCTTGAATATTAAATTCCTCAAAGTTGTCAATAAGATCCCAGACTCTATATTGGTAGGATCGCATATGAATATTCTTTGCAGCAGAAATTCCTCAAATTCGGTCGACCACCAACTCTGAATCTTCAAACACACTTATCTGCTTCATCCATTTGTTCTACAAGGATCAAACTATGGACAAGACCTTCATACTCTGCTTCATTGTTTGATCATGTAAATTGGAAATGGTAAGACCTAAAGGTATTTTCCTCAGACGGAAATGTCAAACATATGCCTGCTCTGGCTTTGGCTCTGCATCTCGCTCCATCAAAGTGTAAAGTCTATAACTCCAAGGGTGCTTCACCTCCAGAATCCTTAGTAACTCTAGGTATAGAATACCCTTCCTCATGTATGACATAAGTCCCGAGTCTAGTTGCGTGATAATTCCCAAAAGGGTCTATATCAATAAACTCATTCAACAAATTTTCTTCATCCTCCATCTAGGAGCTAGTAGCCTCTTCTTCTTTCAAAATTCCACATTGAACCTATCTTCCTGGGTAATTGAATTATGTGCCTCTTCAAATTTGAGCAAAGCCTCATCAGCAACATGCTTGGAATGCAAATTTTTTGATAGTAGTTTCATCTTGGCTCCATGTTTGGTCTTGAAGATCCAGTGTGACCAGTCCAGTGCTAGATATCCTCTGACATTTGTTGTGAACTCTCAAGATAAAAAAATCCCAAATAGAGGAGGAATATCAATGAGTATGGTATCTAATTTACAATGATACTGGGATAGGAAAACAATGTCATAGGCAATCCCTTGATTACCCTGAAAGTATCAACTTTCTTTCCGTCTAGCTTCATGACTCCCTTATTAAGAGGCTCATATTTTAAACCCAAAGCATCAACTACTTGCTTTGGCATGATAGTGGTGCTAGCACCAGAGTCGGTCATACAATTATGTAACAGCTTGTCACCAATGATAACTATTAGAAAGAAAGGCTTGGGTTTCTGCTTACTCTCTTTTCCAGCTGGTTTCTTTTCCTTTGGTTGATTTGTTAGCACTTTATCCAGGTTTGGCCTGGATATCTTTTCTTCATTGGACTGACTAGGAACCTTCACATCTTCCTCTCCCAACAATTCCTTTTGTAATATAACCTTATGCTCTGGAATAGCTAGGACATCCCACAAAGAAGCGTTGGCAGAGGACTTCTTCAATTGTTCCACCATATTGAACTGCGCTCGCAACTAATCAGTCATAGTTGCTTTCTCTTTAGTTTTTGTAGTTGGTGTTGACCTCATGGCTGGTACATTTGGCTATTTGGCAATAGTTGGGATGATCATAGGAGCCTTTTCCTTTGGAGGAGGCAGATTTAGAGAACTGGGAGGAACCACGTTAGTTTTTTGTGGGATTGACAACAGGCCTACCAACGGACTAAGCGTTGGCTGATATGAAGCATTAGTTGGTGGAGATGTGAATTCTTCAGTGAATATCCACTTAGAATGTGTGTTGTAATTATAGTGTACTCATGCCATTTTAGTTACAAGAAATTTATTTGGAAAATTTGACTCCTCTCCTTCCATCCATGAAAAGAGCGCTTGGTTTGGAACTATAGATGACTCTTGCTGAATGGACATCCCTTGCATTTGAGCATCGAGGATTACATTTTCCATTTGCTGAGAGGTGTATGATTGGTTTTTGTGATCAGGTGTGCTACCTTGGCTATTTTGGTCAGCAATATTTTGTTGTAAATTTCCTCATGGATAATTTCTTGGCATATGAGCATTGTTACAAGGAAAACACCATGAATTGGCCTCTTCGGCTAAGTTGTTTGGTCTAGCAACTAGCTCTTTATTTGAACTAGGATGGATGGTCTACATTGGTAGGATCACTGGAATAACCTGGTTATTTGGCTGAGCCTGAGTATTTTGGCATGATCTATCTTGCCACTGATTTGATTAGTATAGAGTTTTCTGCCTTGATAATTTTGGTATGGTAGCTTTTGATAGGTATATTTATTTTACTCTATGGTAGTCAATTCATTAGTCATGGCTTGTGTTTGTTCTCTCATCTCGTTCATCTTGGCAGCCAAGGGATTAGGCACTAGGAGCCACAACTGAAGCTGCGCTCAGGGTTGTTCCGGGATATACATATATAGATTGGGGAGGAGCTGCAAGTGCACTAGTCAAAGGAACTTTGGCTTCTGCAGTGTTGCACTTAGGAAACAATGGCATGATGGGTCTTGGTGCCAACTTTCCAGCAGCAATTAGGTAATTTTCCATAGCGACAGCCAAGGAATAAGCATCAAGAAGATTTTCTTCACCAAGAGCCTATAACATCATGGAAATATCAGGATTGATGGACTTTAAGTAGAACATGAATGCAAAATATGGGGGCGGCTGACTACCAATAGGCACTCTCTGCTAGGTCGAATGGAATTGTGCATTGAATTTAGGTAGAGATTTGTGAGGAGCTCGCTTTATGCTTTCTAGTTGATGATACAATGAATCCTTATTGTCGATGTTCAAAAAATGCTCATAAAGTGGGGTTCTGAGCTGGTCCCAAGTAGCAATAGTATTAGCCTCAAGAGTCCTATACTAGTTTAGTGCCTTTCCTCAGAAAGAGACAACAAGCAATGTGAGAGCTACATTTTCACTTGACACACCATGTACCAGACATATGTTTGCCACATCTTGTAGGTGTTCTGTCGATGTCTTTGACTCATCCCCAAAATACTTAGGGATAGATTTTAGATCGGAAGTAGGGATTGGGGCCCATACTGCAGGAGACAGAGGTGCTACTAAAGGACTACCAATGTCCTAGTCTACATAATTTCTAGAGGCCCATAGCTGCAGGAGAAGTAGGCAACTACAGAGAAGGAGGTGTAGGATTACCTCGAGGACCTATCGGGTGCCCAGAAACTAAGGGTGGTACAAGCTAGCTAGGGAATCTTGCAATCTATGACCTAGTTATAGGTGATGGATATTTCCTATCTCGTAACTAAAAAAGAAGGTAACTACAGATTTTTTCCTATTAAATTTTGTAGGCTATAATGGAAATTTCTAAAAGAGGATCGATTGGGAATACCCCTCTAAAATTAAAAAGAGTTGAGATGGATGAATTCGATCATTAGAAAATAAAGAGGTTGGAATTAGGGTTGGAACCAAATGATTTACAAAACATACAAACCCTAGGTTTATATATATGGGGAGAATTCCATTGGTTTTCTGAAAAAGAGTTCATCTTGTTCCTTCTAAGAAAATTCAAGGATGACAACATTGTACTTGACAAACCTTATCTCATTTTGAAAGAAGAAATCAAAGTTGTTATCAGACAAAGGGTGTCAGAGAACTTCCTGGATGAAAAACCATAAAATACAAGGAAGTGGAGGAAATGGTAGGAATTGGGAAAGATCTTCAAGCACTATTGATTGATACTATTGGTGAAGCCTTGGTTAGGTATGTTGCATACAAAATTTCTTATACAATATTTGTCAAAAATCATGAAGGCTCTACTTTGGCCATTCTAGTTTATCTAGTGCATAAAATGGTAAAAGAGAATATAAAATTTGATCTATGTAAGCTAATACTTGAAAATATTAACTAAAATATACAAATGACACTGGGAGAAGGATGCCCATTTCATTTTGGGTCCTTGCTTACATGTTTGGGGTTTTATTTTCTGAAATCACTACCGTGAAAGAAATATGTAGAGTGGTAATCCGAGATTCCCATTACAAAACAGATATTCAGGAACTTGGAAAGCTTGGAGGATAAAGAAATTGCATGCAAAAACTTTTTCTTATCATTTTAGAATGTGATGAGCTTCAATGAAGTCATGGTGAGTTGATTTGAGGAAGGTTCTTCCTCCAGGATGAAGAAATTTGAAGTAGTCACTAGTGATTCCCCTTTAGAATCGAAGAAAAGAAAATTTGTCTCTCAAAATGTCATTGCTATCTCTGAAGAAAAGAAAGAAGAAGAAGAATATTTTGCTATATCATAATCTTTTGATCCAGAAGGCATCTGATCCATGTTAATAAAAGGGAAAATGAAGAAATTTGGTGATGTATGGAGGATGGCCTCACTCATTGACAAACTTAAAATTGATGATGCTTTAGTTGAATATCTATTTCATAAAGGTATTGATGTATCTTTTGATCCTGATTATTTACCTAAAAATCTAGTTGAAATAGTTGAAGAGATAATGTTGCTTGAAGTTTTCGAAGGACGTAATTTGGAAGCTTTATTTGAAAAGAGGTGTTCTAAAGCAAAGCAGAGATTATTTGAATTGATTGTAGAGACAAATAAATGCATAAAATAAATGTTGGATATGTACAAGTATTGTCTTCAATGGCGTGTTGTAGTTGATAACTTTCAAAGCAAAATTGAAGATACAAAATATGAAGTGAACAACATTGGAAAAAAAATGATATTTTTGAGGAAAAAGAAGGGAAGCGAAGGATAAGAATTGGTGAACTTCAGGTTGAAATGGTCATTGTGTAGAGGAAAAGGGATGACGTAGTGAAGACCTTATGGATTCTTACGGAAGTTGTTGAGGTATGGTTTGACCATCTTTCTGAAATACTCTCTGATGTAGAAGACTATGAGAAATAATGTTCATCCATAGATTGGTAATCTTCCTTCACACTGTTGGTTGTATTAGATAGTGTGTGTGCAAGAATGGAATTTGAAGTCCTTCAATGGAAGAAGTTATATCCTTTTATATAAGAGAGGTATAAAAAATTATTTCAGGTTTCAAATTTCATTCTATTTTGAAGAAGTGGTTGCTTTAAAAAGTTTTGAAATTTTTGAATCAATACTAGATGTCACCATGTTTACATTTTTTTTAGGAACCCTTTTCTATTGATGTCAAAGGGGGAGAGATTTGGAGAAGACCTTGGAGAATTTTGGGAGTTTTTGGAAAAGGGGAAAATTTGTCTCATTTTTTTTGCATATGTTGCCATCAATGACAAAGGGGGAGATTATTGGAAGTTTTTCATTGATGTCACCATGTTTTTCTGGTACTAAGTACCGGTGTGCAGATCATGCTCATCTCATCTGGTATTTGATCCGATATCTCTTTTATGTTGGTCTGAGTATCCCCTCCAGTAATTAGTATGATCTGAGGTTTTGGAAAAAGGATTATAATGGTTGGAAGCATGTCTACATTTATTCTTAGATACTCATATGATTAGGTAATAAGTTGGAACTGACTCTTGAGATTGCATTTTTGTATCAAGTTAATCTTGGCTGACATGATGTTGCATGAGATGGGTGAATTACTCTTGATATGAATCCAACAAGTTATAATATGCATCGATTAGGCTAACCTAATCAATGCATGTGGATACACCAGGTATATATACAAGATGGTTAGAGGATGTGAGTGTGATGAGAAAAGGAAGTGATGAAGGATAAGCAATGTAAATGCAAAGAGAAGAAGTGTGGATATAATAAAAGTATGTGAATAGTTATTGGAGATCATGTGAGTGAATACTCTGATCTTTAAAGGAACTGAAATTTCAGATTTCGTGTAATTTATTAGTTCAACTCTAGCGGTTAGCCATTTTTTTGTTTACTTATTTCTTTAGGTAGTGAACCTCCATTTTGGATAGTAAGTCCTTGTAAGAAATGAGCTTTTGTATGTGGCAGTGAGCCTCTTATTACCGATATTGATATAACTCTATATATTGTGAGTTAATCCTCACGGTGGTTTTTCCCTCATTGGGTTTTCCACATAAAATATGGTATTCATGTGTTGTGGAACTTAATGTTAAACTATTACTTTAAACTATTTTGTGCTGCAATAAATTTTTAAGTGAATTATCAATGAGTTTGTGTGGGTACCGATTCACCCCCCCCCCACCTCTTTGTATCCATTTTATTCAACAAAAGCCTCTTATTGGACTCCTAAGGATTCTGAAAATAGATTTAAAATATTGTTACTAGTACATAGGCACCCTAGGAAACTTAGTCCTACAAAATCAACTTATTTGTGTTATCAACTTAGATTTGAGGTTGAGTGACTTTCCTTTTAGATTGCATGTTAATCTCCTTCCATTGCTTATCTAAATTCTATTATTTTTTAGTGAAATGTAGTTAATCCTAACTAAACCCTAGGATCACTTTTCTTACATTAAATTTTTTATAAAGACTCTTATGAAGAATCAAAATCATGGCTCAAAACTCTTTATGGTTTTCTCACCCTATGATAGGATTGATAACTCTCATACTCAAAGTTGGAAAAAAATAGTTAGGCATTTCATTCACCATCATCCTAATGTAAAACTCATTTCATGTGAAGATAATATATCCATGGCTATGCTCCATGAATGCAATCCCATGAGTAATCCAAAAATTCATAAAATTTCCATTTTAAATATCAATAAATATAGTTCATCATAGTGGGTTTAAAAATTTGACTTCTCAAGGGAAATTTTCATTGGATTAGTTTTGGAATCAACCTATGGAGCCTATTAAACCCCGTGAGGAGTTATTTTTCATGTCATATCAAAATTTTTAAAGGAAATTTGCATGGCCAAGTTATCCCTTAGTAACATCCCACCCAAGGACAATCGGTCTATGGTGACTTCTATAGTTTTTCCTCCCAACCCATAGGTCATAGATAAACCATGTCCAAACCAAAAATTATCGCAAGTACACTAGGCATTTATTCTATGGTTTCACACCCACTATTTGATATGAAATGATGGAAAATGTATCCCTCTACATTTTCATACTTTTTTGGGCCCTCATTTTTAAACGAAGCTTAATGTTGCCTTGATTTAGTGTTGTAATGTGTTTAACACATTCACATTAGGTCTTGTGCCCTCGTAAACTAATTACACCTAATTATGCCTCATTTAGGGTCTTGTAAAGTGCACTTTTACACTTTCACACTAATATAGGGTTTTATTAATTAATTAGCCTCATTTTGTATCCACAAGCCTTAATTAATGCATCTTTTTGAGATTAATCCCAACATTTTTCCAACATCCAATTGTAAATTATGTGTTTTTGGATTGTATGGCTCATAGTTAGTGATTTTGGGACTCATACACCACATTGGGCATATGGGTCCAACTTACTTTTTGGGTCCCCAATCTGAATTTCACATAAATCTAAGAATTTCTTGGAAAATGTGTCCTAAAGCCTAGCCTAGTGGGACTCATACACCACTTCTGGCATATGTGTCTCATGTGGGTCTAACCTAAGTTAAATTCAAATTATTGGCATGATTTTATCCTTCTAGATCTAATTTTGGCTTGTAATATTGTAATTTCAAGAAATTTGGCATAAAGAAGTATAAATATAATGTTATTTCACATATTTTCTCCTAAGCAATCCTAACAAGCAATCAAGTAACCTAGCTAATTGAATAAGCATCCTTATAGAAAATTTTAGTTCACAAGAGCATTCAAGAGCCTTCAAGAGCTAAGTATCAAGTGTTTTGGAGAATTATTCAAGTATCAAGCATCATGTCAAAGTCATCATTCATCATGTTCATTTTTTAGAGACTATTTGTGATGTAGGGTTTAATGATTCAAGAAAGCATTCAAGTCAAGATATACTACATTTAAGTAAGATTCAAGATTGACATTCATGCTAGAAATCTCATACATATTTTCAACACTATGTTTCTAGAGTTTGGTGAGTTGAAATATATAATTTTGTTTATTCATCATTCCTCCTTTCTATTTCATTTAGTTTCAAGTATTTATTACCAAAATAGGGTTTTAGCACAAAAAACCCCTTTCTACTAACAAGCCAACATTTTTCTCTCTCTCTAGTGTGTGATTTGTAGATCTAGGTTGAATATACATTAAAGAGAAATATTGGAAAGAAGTCAAGTGTGAAAAGTTTTCAAATTTTTCACATTGTTTACAAGATCACTAAAAGACATCTATAGAGAAAAAAATTGGCATTTTAGATCTAGAAATCAAGTTGAGAAGAGAGTAGAGATTGAAGAGAATATTGAGATATTGATACTATGAAAAATCCAAGAAGGAATTATATGCCACTTCTGGCATATAATTCCTAGTATATCCACTTTTCCATATTTTTGAATATTTGGACTTGTCATCACCAAATTCCTTTTTCAGCCCAAAAATCCTAGTCTAGGCCTAATAAACCTAGCCTAGCATATGAGTCCTACTATTCCTTAAGTTGAATTTTTTTAGCATTTCAAATTATATTTTGAGTTGCTACAATTTTCCAAGTGTACCTTTCTAATTGTTGAGTTTCCTATTCTAATTTACATTCATTTCTAGGTTATTTATTAGAGCCTTGCATATCATTAAGTTTCATAATTAGATCTTGCAAGTTACTAGTCATTCCATGCCCTAGCTTGGTGATGAACCCCTTTTTATTCTCTAATCATACCATAGGATTAGCTTTAACAAATATATTTCTCTCATTCTATCATTGGATTGAGATCTCTAGGTTTTCCTTGACTGAAACACGAGTGAAATAATCCCTAACCACTATTATCCATCTCCTAAAAGGTAGGGCACCCTATTTATGTTGTTAGATTTTGGTGAACTTGCATTTAGACCACCTTATTTCTGACTTGGAGTGCATTATAACCCTAGATCTAGTTTACATTAACCTTGCATTAGGTTTTTCATTAGTTAATTTGCATCTAGGGTTTCAAAATATTGCATTAGTGAAAGTGCATATAGGTTACATTTTTTCCTCTCGCATCATTGAAATTGACTTAAAATATGCATTGGTAGTTAGTCTAGACATCATCCAAAAATATAAAACATAAAATTTGGGGAAAATGGTGCAAAAACCCTAATCTTGGACTCATACGCCCTCTGGGTCATTTAGTCCCAATACAAGTGGTTTTGTTTGATTTGTGGGTATTTTGTGGTGACTTTTATTCACCATTTGAAACCTTGAAAACCCCTGATTGGGACTCATACACCCCTTTGAGCGATTTAGTCCCATTTCAATTTTTAAATTACATTTTCTAGCACTGAATTTATTTTTTTATGCATTTTTGTTTGTTGTTGTTAGTTATCCATTTGAATTTCTAGAGTTTTTGTTTCATTCAATTCATTGCATCTAGATTGATTTGGTTCATTTTGTCAATTGCATAATTTAATTCTAGATTATTACATTTCATCTCATGATGGATATGTGCTTTGGTAATCTTTGCATGTCTTTGAAATCATTAGTGGATGTGTCAAGTTGTGCTTTTGGAAATGACTGTACTGAAATTGACCTTATTCATGCTCACTCAACTTATAATGTGTGTCCTCCTCATGACGTTGACATCATTGGAGAAGATTATGATAGCATGAAAAAATTCCTAAATTTTTTCTCTTAAAAACCTTAAAAATAATGCATCCTTTTACCATTGTATGAAACAACCAATACCCCCTACCATCCAATCACTTGATATGTTTGGCCTTTTACATCCTGAAACTAAGATACAAACTAATCCTAAGTTCCCTATAATAGGTGAACCTAGTTCCTCTAATAAAGAAAACATTCAATGATCCTATGTTAAAAAATTAACCAACACTCCTATCAACCGAGAAGAGACATATGGAAAATGCTTCATGATCTTAAGCAAAGAAGGATCTGATACAACAAGTGAACATGAAATTCATCAACTCATAGATAAATTACCAACTGAAGATACCAAAGGGTTAGGATATCAATATCCTCCTCTCGACATAAGTTTCCTCCTTCCTAAAGAATAATCAATTCCTTGTAATAATGATAAGGATGATAGGATTTTCTTAGGTTCTCTTCTTCCACATTTAACTCAAGAAATTGGTGAATCTAGAAAGCAATGAATGCCTAAAAAACTAAAGAAACAAAAATTACCTTGTCCACTAGTTACCACTGAAAGAATTTTACAAATACTTTTAAACCAAGGATTGATTACATTACTACCCATAAGAGAAGATAGATCTCTAGATCGTAAAAATACAAACACTTCTCATTGTCAATACCATAGAGTTCTAATGACATACTACTAATGACTATCCTACTTTAAAACAAATATTTGAAAATCTTGATATCATAGAAATAGTTCATTAAAGAATTTATTTTCACTATTTTCCATGACATAGTTGTAGGATAATCACATCCTCACTATTACATGTTATATATTCATTTAAAATCATTTCAAGATGTAAGGATCTCCTCATCATATACCTTGGCTCATTCTTGCTTGCATTTACTAGGGGAAAGAATTACATAGCCTTGTCTTAGCAATGAATTTTTCATTGTCCCTTTGGTTATTTTTCTTCCTTTTGGATACAATGGACATGATTGGGATGTGAATGACCTACTAATAGGCTGATTTTCATGTGCTTTACTAGTCTTTTTTTTTTTTTGCATGTTCCTTTTGTGATTGCATGTGTGTAATGTGATCCCAAGAACTGTTATGCTTGATGTATCTCCCTCCTTTTGTGGCATTTATCTATTTTAATATACATTATTATCTATGTTGTTAAGATTTATCTTTTCATTTGTCTTTTTTTTTTTCCTTTTGGGGATGATGCAAGGAATCAAGACATTGATGTCTCTTCCATGTTGACCCAAAACATTTTCATTTATCTTTTAATTTATCTTGTGTTTTCCTTTTTGGGGATGACACAAGGGATTTAGACATTTAGGTCTCTTCCATGTTGACCTGAAAGTTTTATTGTTTTTTTTTTCTCTCTTTGTGTCATTCTTCCCGTTCCATGAGTATTTAGGGAATGATGACATTTTTGAGCTTTGTAAAAATGATTGTAGCAAGAAAATACTAACCCTGATTCCATGGATCCCTCATGTTTTTGGAGTATTATTCTGGGGCAACCCCTTTAATTTTTCATGACATAGCTTCATTTGGAAACATATGAATTGGAAAAGGGATTTCTAAATAAGGTCGCATGTCCTCTTCATTTTTATCATTTATCATTTTCTGCTTTAAATTAATTTCTCATAGCATGGTGTTTATAAATTTCCTTAAAGTGGGGGAATACATTGGCATTATTCTTTTGCATTTCATGTTTCACTATGTAGTCTTCTTAGTTCATGTGACGTGTCTTATGCTTTGTGGTGAAATTTGGTGTGATTTCCCTAAAGACTATGATCTCCCTTAGCATATTATATTCCTCTTAGTCGCTTGATGTGACACACTACATCCCCTAAGTTGTGAATCTTTTATTGTTTTATTGGTCCTCTCTTGGAGACATTGGGAATTTTTTTCCCTAAGTTAGGAAATTACATGAACTAAGAAAAAATCCTTTGAATGTACCTTACACTCTCTTTTAGTTATATGGCCACCCTGGATAACACACTTTGATTGCCTATGGTTCGATCTTGTTTGTTCATGAGTTTCAAGCATACAAAGCTTTTCTTTCCTCATGAAGCTTGAAGTTCACTATTGTGTGGAGACTTTTCAAATTTATCGAGAGGTATAGATTTATTATGGTTGTACGTATGGGAGCCAAAATTAGGCATGAATTTCCTATAGCCACTTGTTTGTGAGTACATATTGGGAACATATGTGCCTCACCCTTTTGGATACTCACCCATAGAACAACCTAAATTTCTATTACATTATAGTGAGCATGCATTTTCAAACAAATAACTTAGACTTGATCCACAACATGTAGGAAAAATGGTCAAGCTTGATCCACCCCTTTTATTTTATTCTTTATTTTCTTTAAGTATTTGGTAGTGTGTTCTTGTGCCTATACATTTCTCCTTATATCATTTTCATGTGTGTTAATTTGTGCTTATTTTATTATCTATATGATCTTGATCTTATGGGCTTGATCATCCCTCTTGATTGTTGTTTTCCTATCTCACTAGCATTGGTTCATTTGGACCCCTCTTCATGCGATTTTGTCTACTTTAGTGTGATTTTGAAGCAAGTTCCTCCTCTCACTAAAGTGGTGGCTAAATTTAATTATAGAAAATGTATCCCTCTACACTTTCATACTTTTCTGGGCCCTCCTTGTTAAATGAAGCTTAATGTTGCCTTGATTTAGTTTTGTAATGCGTTTAACACATTCACATTATGTCTTGGGACCTTGTGAACTAAGAGGAACTAATTATTCCTTATTTATGGTGTTATAAAGTGTATCTTTATATTTTCACATTAATCTAGGGTTTCAATAATTAATTGGCCTTATTTTACATCCACAAGCCTTAATTCATGCATCTTTCCAAGATTAATCCCAACATTTACCAACATCCAATCATGATTTTTTTTTTTGGATTGTATGGCCCAAATTTAGTGATATAGGACTCATACTCCACCTTGGGAGTATGGGTCCCACCTAAGTTTCGAGACCCCAATCTATATTTCACATAAATCTAAGCACTTCTTGCAAAATGTGTCCCAATTCCTAGCCCAGTGGGACTCATATGCAACTTATGGGATATGAGTATCATGTAGCTTAAACATAAATTAAATTCAAATTCTTTGTGTTATTTTATCCTCTTAGATATTATGTTGGCTTGTAGTGTTGTAATTTTAAGAAATTTGGCATAAACAAGTACAAATACAAGGTTATTTCACATATTTTCTCCTAAGAAATCTTAACAAGTAATCAATTGACCTAGCTAGTTGAATAAGCATCCTTATAGAAAAATTTATTTTACAAGAGAATTCAAGAGCCTTAAATAGTTGACTATCAAGTGTTTCAGAGCATTATTCAAGTACCAAGAAACATGTCAAAGTCATCATCCATCATGTTTATTTTTGAGCTAACAATTTTGATGTAGGGTTTTATGATGGAAGCAAGTATTCAAGTCAAAATATACTACATTTGAGCAAGATTCAAGATCCAAATTCATGCTATCCATCCTATACATGTTTGTAGCACTTTATTTCTAGGGTTTGGTAAGGTGAAACATATCAATTTTTGCTTTCATCATTCCTCCTTTTTATTTCATTTCATTTCAAGGTTTGATTACCAAAATAGGGTTTGAATAAGGAAAACCCCTTTCTACTAACAAAATAGTATTTTACCTCTCTTTGGTGTTTTGCTTGTAGATCTAGGTTTAAAATATATTGAAGAGAAAGACTGGAAAAAAATTGGCAAGTGTGCAAAGTTGTCAAAGTTGTCACCTTGTTTACAAGATCACTAAAAGACATCTATAGAGCATAATTTTGACATTTCAAATCTAAAAATCGGGTTGAGAAGATAGAGCATAGATTGAAGAGCAGATTCAGATCTTGATACATTAGAAAATTCAAGTAGGAATTATATGCCACTTCTTGCATATAAGTCCTAGTATAGCCTAGTGGAACCCCTAAATGTTTTATGGTTCCACTGATTTTCATTTTCAAATTTATGGTAGCTCTAGTCTTGTTGTCACTATGGTTAGGGTTTTGAAGGGTTTTATTTAAATTTATACCTTTGTTTACCCCTCGAGCTTGTAATTTTTTGTTGAATATTTGTATTTGGTCATTGGTTCCCTCATAATCATTTTATGGCCTTTACCTCATTATTTTACCAACCCCGAACATTATCTTTCCCATCGTAGCTAAGAGGTCCCTTTTAAAACAAATTTCAACCCACATGGTTTAAAACATCCTAAGTCAATCCTCGAGTGGTCTATCACCCATCACACATTCCTTTCAGCTAGCATGTATATAACTTGTGATGAGAAATATCACATTCTCTTCATGATTTTGATTTCATCGCCCATCACACGTTCTTTTGAAACTACCTATGCCCATCTTGCAATGAGTGATGCAATGTTTCCTCCTACAACCAATAGGTTCATTTCCCATCGCATGAGGCATGCTCACTGCTTGAAGGTATCCCATGATGAGTGATATGGTTGAGTATTTAACCTATCGTTTCCTTAGCACTAGTGTAGTTATCCCACGGTCTTTAAAGAGGAAACTAGTGACCGCCAATGGGTAGAGTTCCTCCCCATCATGTGGGCTCGATCTATCATGAGAAAAGATTGTTTGGTGAGGGGAAAATATGTGATGAGAGATGTAAAGAGCGATCTCCAATGGGTACTCTTTTGTTATTAGAATCAAAGACCAATGTCTCATCACTGGCTTCAATACCATCATTTGATGAGGTTCCAAGGCATAAATTGAGGACGCGATGGATGATGTGATTTTCTTTACAGCCAAGATCTTTCCATGATTAGCAAGATAGATGGCATGAGGATGTGAATAGGTATGTGGAAACTTCAAATCACCTCATTTTTTATCTAAGCATGATCAATAGAGGAAGTGGAAATCCTTAATGGGTCTCATTGATTGATTTTTAAATCATGGGAAATTGACGACTAAGATTTAGCACAAAATGATTGAATTTTACTCACATGAGTGAACTAGGATGGCCATTAAATGAAAATTGCCTCCAATTCCCCTATTCAACGAGGATTTTCAATAGTTTGTGTGATCATCAGTATCCATTAGGGAACGAAAACAAATTTCATAGATACTAGAGGAATGAATTATGGGTTCTTAATGAGTTCTCAAAAAGGTGGTTGCTTGATATCTTTTGGTATGTGAGTGTGCATGCATGTTATATTGTTGCTCCATTTCAGTAGGTTTTTGTTTTTGGTGATGTTGGGGTTTTCATTGTTTGTGTGTGGGAGCTCTTTGAAAGTTTTGGTTGGTGTTTTTCATAAATTGGTTGGGGTGAGTATATCTTCTGAGAAATGAACTAGCCAAGTACTCCCATTACACCGATCTGAAGGTCCAAAAGGATAAATATGTAGGAACCATTGCCTCATGTGCATGAAGAAAAACATATTGTGGAAAAAACACCAATTGTACCAAAAGGAAAGAGGAGTGCTTGAAGTAATATTGGGAGAATCATTGTCAATAGTACCTATAATTTCAGAACTAGGACCACCTCAGAAGAATTGGTCAATTTTAAAGGAAAAGGGCATGTTGAGTTTGTGAAATAATTAACGAGGTTGAGTGTGGGTCCTAGGGTTTGTTCATGAAGGCCCAATGCTCTTCTTCTAATTTCAAATGAGTTTTTAAGAGAGGAGAGAGGAGTCGGCCTTAACATTGGCCATTTCCCTTTTTCTTGTGCCTTATACTAACTCAGATGATGAAGTGATTGTTGCAACTCCACTCTTTGTCAAAAATCTTGGTGAGGGTGTTTTCTTAGTCGCTGAAAAGGCCAGGTAACACCTGTGTTCTCTTTTCAGTGGTATTTGGTTTTTGGGTGCTATGGTGACTCAACTCCCATGTGAATTTTCGTTGGTCAATGGTGGCTTCTCTAGTATTGGCGAACATGCCAATTTTGGTAGAAACTTTTGGAAGGCTTGCATGGCACTCCTTTTTTCCTTTTGTTTTTCCCTATGGTACAAGAATGATAAAATGCACTGGTTTAGGAACTGGCCCAAATGAAATGAAGTTAGATTTATTTTTTTATTAAATGTAATTGTAATGAGCCTGATGCTTGTTGCTCTCTTATTATATGAAAGAGATTTCAAGGCTCATTACATAAGTAATAATTTTGAGTCCAAAATGGTATAGGTAGTATGCATGTATAGTGAACAAATATAATGCAAAAATCTTGATGAATATTTTGGCTAATTGTCTTGGGTAGGGATTTTGTGTGTAATATTCTTAAATAGTTTTACACAAATGACTTATATCGAAAAAAATCTATAAAATTAAACTATGTACTCTCCTGTGTATAATTGTTGCAGATTATGAATAAAAATATCGAGTATCTTTTCATTTATATTCAATGGTTTAACTGAATGTATGATTATGTTTTATGTTTTAACTCAAAGAGTTAATTAAATACTTGAAAAGAGTCATAGATTTGTGATAATTTGTAAAGGATTCAATAAGAAGTAATAATTTAAATACCGCGAGTTTTTGTAATGTACAACATTACGAAAATAGTCCATCTAATTCAAGGTTAAGCATTTTATGTATTATTGAGTATTTCATATTTGACTCCATTTACCTAATTGATGAGACATTGGCTTATTTATCAAGAATTCATGTAATATAATGAGTTAGTGAAATTCCTAGCCATAGAATCAAAATAAGAACAATACTTATTTGAACTCTATCAATTCTAAATTGTAATTCAGGAGTATGCCCTTGTTCCTATCAAAAAAATGGTTATTTGTGTAAAGGTCAACTGAACCTGTGATGTATAGTGACTATTTGCATTCAATAGGAACTCATTTGTGAAGAAGCATTATTTGTAATGTAGATTTTATGGAGATGTTCTGCAAACTAATTAAAATGATCAAATCTAACAAATAGTCTAAATAAATAAATAAAATAACGAGTAAATGAACATAAAACAATAAAAACAAATAACTAAAAAGATCTCACCGAATATGCGCCCGCTCCTTTGAATTATCTCGATTGTCCTTCTCCATTTTGTTGTATCAGTATTTTTGCCCTCAGATTTTTAGTATTGATGCAAGCATAATCTTGTTGAATGTCTAAGAAAAATATAATAGATTAAGTTTTTTCTCAAAATTATTGATTTTGGGAGGAGGAATAATGATAATGAAAAGGCCATTTTATAGATTTTGGTTTTTCGAATGATCGGCTTAGATTCAAAGAGAGATCGAAGGACAAGATTGATGAATGTCATGCATTGTGAGTTCTATGTCAAATAGAATGTGAGCTAGAAAAGACTGCAAGATAAAGATTAAATTAGAATGATAAATTAATCTTGTGTCAAGACTGTTCGAAAATAGAAAGAACATGAGTTCCAAATTAAATAAACAATTTAATCTTGAGTTAACAGTCTTCGAAAATAGAAGAAATAGACTTTTAATGTCAAAGAAAAAGTTAGAACTCGAAGAATAAAGAATTCAAATACATACATGAATTAATTAATTAAATAAAGATATTTAATTAATAAACGCTTTCATGTATATGAGTTAGAACTAGTTAACTGACTAGTTGTGACAGAGATTCCTCTTGTAGAGACAATTAGATATCACACCTAGAGATAACTAGCAGATTTAAAATAGATCTTGAGTTAGAAGATGAGTGAATGATTTAGATAACTGAACGATAGAAGAATGTGACATAAATAATTAATAATGAATTAAATGTTAATTTAATTCAACATTCAAAACTAAAATGAACTTAATTAAATAAATAAAGATAATTTATTTAATTTGACTGTTGAGAAGATGTAATTGAATAACTAAATAATAAATATTTAGTTATAGTTGAAAAGGTTAAATTGAATAATTAAATAATAAATATTTAATTATAGTTGAAATATGACATAAGGGGGTTATTAATGAATTAATTAATAAGGTGTATTTAATTAATACAGGAAATATGTGTTAGAAATTTAATTAAATAATTAACAAATTATAAAATCATGACCATGGATAATAGAAAATTATGTCGAAAGTAGTACTCGCAGGCCTAGACCAATTTTCGGTGTCTATAGTTTTCCCCTCTTTGATACAATGTCATTTCAGCATTGTGTGAAAGAAAATATGCCCTGATCGTGCCCTAGTATGAAATAGGTTAGGGTATGCCCCCTTGAGAAAATTGACAAATTTTTGAAAATTTTCAAAAAAATCAGGAAATATTCCCGATAAGTCAATTTGATTGTCAGAAATGCTATGGAGTTGACATAATTGAGTTTGGATGTGTTATGGATGTATATGGGTCATTAGAAGTTGGAAGGTTAAGTGGCCAATAGACAAGGTCAGAAGAAATGCCACCCAAACCCTAGGTATAAATAGGAATTATATTGAAAACTAATTCATTTGCACCCGAAAGAGTTGAAGAATTGAGAAAGTTGCTTTGATTATTAGACGAAGATGGCTCCCATTCTATATGCTTCGCATCAAAGTTATCAAATCCAAACATATAAACGGTGAGTAGATGCAGAACCACTGGTATGTACCTTAAAATGAGCTTTTGAAATTTTGTTTTGCATGTAGTTTTAGGCACGTAAAGTAATTAAGCACATGCGGTCTTTCGCGTTCGACGCATATGCGTTCATGCGCAACGTATGTGTCTACGGAACTATGCATTTACAAAAATATTCCTAGGCTAATTTAGGCTATGTAGGTATGCAACACATATTAATTAAAATGCACCGCATTTGTATCTGGGAGTTGCATATGCATTTAGGGAAAATGCATGTAGGATAATGCACTGCATTTGTATTGTTGAAACACATTTTTGTTTGTTAGAAAAGGTTGGATTTTGTGCAACAAATATGAGATATGCGACTCAAATGCTTGTAATGAAATGCATTTGTAGGAATGCACCACATTTGTGTTAGTGAGCCGCATGTGGCTAGTAAAGTTTTTGAAAAAAATTCAAAGTAAAAACTTGAAAAACTTATCATGGTTGAAATGGAGGTTTTGTTAGATCTGATCTATACATGGGAGACAGGTTTAGATACATTTGAGTTGAGATCCTGATTAGTCAGTGGGGAGACATGGTTACTATGGACACTCGGACTACATGTGTTGAGTATGCCCATGATTTGGGCAAATAGAGGCATGTTGACAGCATTGTGTGAGCGATGGCATTCAAAGACATCATCGTTTCATCTACCAACTAGGGAGGCTATAGTTACATTAGAGGATGTCTATAGGTTTTTGAGACTTCCTATCAGAGGAGAGTGGGTGATGTATGATACCCAGCGTAGATTTAGTGAGCTTTCAAGATTTTAATTATATGACAATATTAGTAGGCTAGGTATTGAGCATTATGAGATCAGATGGCAGGTGTTGGTTGATAGATATGAGAAGATCGACTGTATTTTATGCACATTGATAGGAGGTGTAGTCCTTACGGATCGAAGGGGTCATGGTTTTCCTATTGAGTGGGGAGAGATGTTGGTGGGGATTTTGGAGACAGAGACTATGTATGCCTGGAGTTTGTGCTTTTTGGGCATGTTATATTTCCACTTACATGATATAGTGTACAAAGATGCATAGTCGATGAGCTATGGGACTACTCTTTTGATGGTTTGGGGATTGGAGAGGATAGTTGTGTTTCATCCTCTAGTTACTATAGAGCACGAGGCTAGATATCCATATGTTTTCTGATATATAGGAAATATTACTCACAACCATGTCAGAGATACAGGATTTTGGAGACATGCACTAGATATACTAGATTAGTTCACTTGGAGGCCATACATGGATTGTGAGAGATGTTCTAATGAGGATGAGCATTTTACATTCTATCGGCAGACACAATACCTAACTGGGAGGACTATTTTGAGAATTCATATTATTGAAAGACACTTGTCGGATTGGGTATTGAGATAGTTTGGGGAGGTTCAGGATGAGCCTAGAGGTAGAACAAAGTTTTCTCACTTTTCCAGAGAGGTTCCACACTAGGGGCCTATGATTCTAGTTGCTACATTGGAGGCAGAGATTTAGGCACTATAGCCATTACAGTGACATAGGAGACATGGAGTAGCAGATACTAGGAGTATAGCTATGTATGACACAAGGTGGGTGAAGAATCATCCAATTCCATATATAGATTTGGATTAGCCAGCACCAGTTGAGAGATGAGGCACAAGGCTGAGAGGACGGTGTAGAGGGAGAGGTGGTGGTGATAGATTAGGATGGAGAGGTCAAAGAGGTGGACGAGTATGTCGACTATCACCTATTCGAGAGGAAGAGGTGGAGGATGTACCGATGATGGACCTCAGAAGTGGAGTAGAGCCACAAGTTGGTGTTGAGCATGCTACCAAGTAGGCAGTAGCAGAGGTAGATATTGGTGGAGAGGACCTTGCGTAGGATGAGGCGGATGATATGGATATTTATCCTATTGGTATTTTGGTAGGCTATGGGGAGGATGATGTTGAGGAGAAGATACCTATGGAGGAGCAGGAGAGATAGCTCTGAGATCAAATTGTTGAGGGGAGACAAGATGAGGAAGCTCCTAAAGATAGTGACAAGGAGGCTTTGGAGGAGAGCTTGAGACTGGTTACAATAGAGCTATATGCCATAGGGATATAGAGAGACAGTGCACTCATGGAGAGAGATCGGGCAATATCCTAGAGACAGGAGATAGAGCAGTGGTTTACAGAGGTCATATGCCTTTGTAGTGGCACTTCATCTGATGGTATGGTACGTGAGCTAGTCAGATCAGTAGAGAGCTACCTATTATAGGGATCTATATGAGGCAATGGTGCCAGAAAAAAGATGAGCTCCTAGATTTTTAGAGGTTTATAGCCAAAGATCATAGAGCAGGAGTCAGACTAGGACACAGAGCACAAAGGGTGCGGTAGGACCACCAAGGACAAGTCTGTATGATAGGGCTTCCACCTCACAAAGAGTAACTATGAGGTAGTTTCCTCCACCTTCACCATGTGACATTAGTGGTAGTGGGACATGTTGATAATGTTATATATGTAGACACTATATTTTGATCAGAGAGCCTGCGAGCTTATTTTTATTTATGGATACCTTCTGATATTGTACTGTGACACATTATTTTGAGTGATATATATGATTTTGGCGGCTTCTATATGATATGCAGTTCTATTTTACAGTGATGCATTGCTTCTATATGATTATGTTTCCTAGATAATGTATGTATATGCGTTATGAATGAATGTTTCTACATGATGATTTTATGCAATCTATGATGTTATGGATGATTCTATATGCATATGATAATGGTTGTAATGCTCTATATGATGTTATATACATGTGATGGTGAGATGTACATGTAATGTTTCCATTATGTAGCTTATGATGATGGAATGTAACTATATAAAAATGTCTATAGAATGTATGCAAATGCAGATTATCTAATGTTTTTTTGTGTCAAAAGACTTTATCATTATGTCAAAGAAGAGAAATGTTAGCACAAATCATTCTAGAATGTTAGTAAGAAACAATGAAGGTTGATTGAGTAACATAGATCTTTGATATTTTTCCAAATATGTTATGCTTACTTTTTTTATCATCATTGGGTGGGACATGCCACAAATGGATAGTACACACCATGATATGAGATAGACCACAGTGTACAAAGTCATCCATCTGTGAGAAAAAGACAGTCATAGAAAAAGAGTGTCTTAACTCATACTAAGGACAACATTACCCTAGTCATTTTTTCAAGATAAACCACAAGCAACAAACAAATAAAAGATGGGTCATGAGATGTCATTGCTCCTCTAAATCCTTGATAGGACATCCTCGAGAAAACTAGTAACATGACTCAAAAACCAAATTTAAAAAGATAGTTGATAGACATCAGCCAAAGAAAAAGAGTCTAGAGACATCCTTGCTTCTCTAAATCCTTCAGGGGACATCCTTGAGAAATATAGTAACCAAATTGATAAAAAGATAACACAAAATAAGAAATAAAGTCAAAAATACAAATAAAAGTATTCGCCAAAACTTGATCTTGTGGGATTGTTTGATTGATTGATGTTTGACATAGTGTAATGTGAGGGATGATACATATCGCATAAGACATTGAGTCTGGTTTCTACATGGTGACTATTTGTGTAAGGCACAACAAAGCCTGGTTTCAAAATGACATGTGTTGTATAAGACGTTGGAGCCTGGTAACGTTGATACGACAAGATACATGAGGCTATGACAATTTGATGACATTTTTTGACAAGAAATACATATCTTGCTAAGACATATGTTGATCACTTTGACAATGTGTTTGATAATGACCTAATCACTATTTTGAGATGTTGCCTTGTTTGGTGCATGACTTGTTTTTATTCCTTGATTGATTTGAAAGTGTGTGTGTGTATTTGACCATGTATGACTTGAGATGATACCCTAAAGGACTAACCTAATGTGGCCTCGGGGGATCATTGATTGATTAGCCTTGCCTATGTTGTACACACAGGGACCTCGTAGTTTGACCAAACTTTAACTGACATAACTGACTGAAGATATGCACATAAGATAATGATATGCAATGTGTTTGATAGTGAATGTGAATGTGATAAACCCTATTGGACTGACCTAGTGTGGTCTCAGGAGCTAATTAGCCTTGCCTACATTATACACGCAAAGATCTCGTAGTTTGACATGACCAATGACTTTGAATGTACAAAGAGTCTTGATTTTAATGTGTGTGATACATGAAAAACCTAGACAAACAGACCTAATTCCTCAGGGGCACATCGATTGATGGCCTTGCCTATGTATAGTCGCAGAAGCAACTTAGTTTGACTATGTCTACGATGGAATTAACATGACTGACTTGACTCTATTTTTTGGATTTTCTAACATGTTTTGATTTTTTTGTCTTTTTGAAGTTTTCTAATTTTTTTTGGATTTTTTGAGGACATTTTATGATGGTGTAATGCTATGTAAAAGGTCTTCATGGCACAAAACAAGGATTTTCCCCTAGTCAAGAATAAGACTTATGTGATGGAGTGGGGAATGTGACAGAATGGAATTGATGCCAATCATTCCAAGCAATGGATAGGACAACCATTTATTATGAGGGATGGTGAGAAAGTCTCATTGGAATGATGGTAAACAAAAGAGCAAGTTTGACTACACATGACACTTGTTTGCCAGGTTTTCACCATGGTACTTATCCAAAGTGCTACCAAAGTTGTTTTCACTATTGGATGAATTATTTATCTTTACTATTTTGTTGATTTTACAATTTTTATGGTGTTACAAAGATGCCTATTTGCCAGGTTTCCATCAAGGTAACCATTTTTTTGTTTTTTTTTTTTCATTTTTTTGTTATTTTCTTGATTAAGACAAAGACTCTCATAAGCTACACATAGAACCTCTTCAGATGCAGGTTGTTGATTGGTGAAAAAAGTGGCTCTCCTTCAAGGGTAGAGAGCTAGTATGCTCCTAATCCAAAAGCTTCTATGACAATATAAGGCGCTAACTAGTTAGGTTCAAACTTACCTAGCTTTTCTCATGCAACTTGATTCTTGGGATTCTCCATTAAAACCAGGTCACCAATGTCAAAGTGTCTATTTAGAACTTTCCTATTATAGCTACGACGAAGATGATTCTAATATGCTTGCAAATGGTCTAGTTCTTTTTATCTTCATTCATCTAGTAATTCTAGCTCTTGTAATCTAGATACATAGTATTCTTCATTGGTAATGTGACCTTTCAAGGATACCCTCAGGGAAGGAATTTCAACCTCAATAGGTAAGATAGCTTTGGATCCGAATACTAGGGAGAATGGAGTGGTGCCAGTGGGAGTATGCATGCTTGTGCAGTAAGCCCATAAGGCAAGATCTAGTTGTAGGTGCCTATCACGACCAACATCATTAATAGTCTTCTTTGGGATTCTAACAATGGTTTTATTAGATACCTCAGCTTGGCCATTACCTTGTGGGTAATATGGGGTGGAAAAATGATGTATGATATGGAACTCTTCACATAGATGGTGTACTTCTTTGTTTTTAAATGGGAAGCTATTTTCTATGATAATGGATTGGGGTACACCATACAGACCAATAATATAGCTTAGGATAAACTTGGATATTTGTGTGCCAGTGATGTAGGTTGTGGGAATAGCTTTGATCCATTTGATAAAGTATTTGGTGGTGGTTATGATGAATTTATGGTCGTTGGATGATGGAGGGTGTATCTTACCTATGAGGTCAAGTACCCATTGGGTAAAGGGCCATGGTGATGTAATCAAACAAAGTTCTTGTGTTGCTACTCTTATCAAATCTCTGTGTATCTGACACTATCTACATTTCTTTACGAAGATATATGAGTCTTTTTCCATTGTAGGCCAATAATAACCTAATTTCATAATCTTATGGGCTAAAGTAGGACCACTCGAATGGGATCCACATATATCCTTATGTCCTACTCACAAATTTGTTTGTGCTTCTTCAGCATCAAGACATCTCATTAGGGAGTTATCTAAGGTACGTCTATATAGGGTATCTCCAATGATGGTGTACCTAGCTAACTTATGCATAAAGGTTTTGCATTGGTTATTTGATAGGTCTAGAGGTAGTTTTTGTTCATTTAGATAGTCTAATATGTATTTATACCAAGGGGAAGTAGGACCAACAATTGTACACACCATCGCAAAATCAAGCACATCATAGGTGGGGAACAATAGTTGTTCAACCAAACACTCAAACTTAGGCACATTGTGCAGAATATCCAATAAGGAACCCATGGTTACCATAGCATATGTATCCCTATTCTGAATATGTGGTATTTTTTGAAAGGTAATGTCATCAAAATACTACTTGAAATTGTCAGCCATGTGCTTGTAGGGGGAAATTTTCTCATCCTTAGTCTTATAATCATCATTTACTTGCTGGACTACTAGCTGAGAATCTCCAAAAAGATGTAGACTCTTAATCTTCCACTGGACTGCCATTCTTAATCTTGTCACTAAGGCTTCATACTCTGCTATGTTGTTGGTGCAAGGGAAAGAAATCCTGAATGATTTAGGAATGGTATCGCCTTGAGGCATAACAAATAGGATACCTGCTCCTGAACCATGATTTGTATGTGACCCATCAAAGTATAATTTCCATTCGGTTCTAGAGTCAATTGTGAAGATAAATTCATCAAGAAAATCTGCCACTAAAGGATTGTCTTCCTTCATGGGTGCATCTGCTAACTGATCTGCAATCACTTGTCCTTTTATAGCCTTCCTCTCTACATATTGGATGTCATACTCGCTAAGTATCATAACCCAGTTAGCCAATCGGCCTATTAATGCTGCTTTACTTAGGAGATATTTGAGGGGATCAATCTTTGTGACCAACTTTGTTTGGCGATTGAGAATACAGTGCTGAAATTTTTGAGTAGTGAAGACTACCGCAAGATAGGCATGTTCTATGTTGCTATAATTTAATTCATATCCTACCAAGGTATGACTGATGTAGTACACTACTCTCTCATGACCTTGATCATTGTTTTGTGTGAGAAGAGCCCCTAATGCTAACTGAGTCGCTGAAATGTATAGTATCAACGGTTTTCCATATTTAGGTGGCATTAAGATAGGTTAAGCGAGAAAATAATCCTTGATTATTTGGAAATATCCCTAACATTTAGGTGTCCACACAAATGGTACTTCTTTCTTGAGTAAATGTTGAAATGGGTGTATTTTGTTTGCTAGTTGTACAATGAAACTCTCAATGGACTATAATCTTCCCTATAGTGTTCTTAGTTGACCAATGCTGACAGGAGGAGGAAGTTCTATGATAGCTCTTAACTTCTCTAGATCTACTTTAATGCCTCTTCTGGAAATGATATATCCTAGAAGTTTCTCTGATTTCAATCCAAAGACACATTTCTTTGGATTTAGCTTGACGTTGTAATTCTCTAGCCTCTAGAATATATTGTCTAGAAATTTCAAATGATCTGCCCCTGTTTCTAATTTAGCTATAATTTCATCTACATAATCTTCCATGAGAGTATGTACAAAGTCATGGAAAATTGTATTCATTTCCCATTGATAGGTAGCTCCTGCATTCTTAAGCCCAAAAGGCATAACATTCCAATAGTATGTGCCCTATGGACACATGAAAGTTGTCTTGTGTTGGTCTTCAACCATGATTTTGATTTGGTTATATCTAGAGAAACCATCCATGAGGGATAGAATCTCGTATCCTACTATAAGATCTACTATCATGTCTATGTTCAGCAAAGGGAATTCATCCTTAGGACATGCCTTGTTGATGTCTCTAAAGTTTATGCAAATAAAGATGACCCCAGTTGGTTTAGTCATTGGTACAAGATTTGAAATCTAGTCTACATAGTCTATAGTTCTTATAAATCCAACATCCAAGAGTTTCTTAAGTTCTGCTGTGACCAGTAGAGCAATCTATGGATGCATTTTCCTTAACTTCTATTTGACTAGATTAATACCTAGCTGTAATGGTAGATAGTGCAATATTAGGTCTAGATCCAACCTAGGCATGTTAGCATATGACCATGCAAAGTTTATCTATCTCTTTGCAAAGAATTCTTTAAAATTGGGTTGTTTTGTCTCTGTCAATGATGCTGCAAAGGATATGTGTCGAGGGTTTTCTTCTGTGTTTATGTTGACTTCAATAGACTCTTCTACTAGCATTGGTGACTTTTCTTGTTCAACTGGGAGAATATTTAAACTTCCATCCTTGGGTGCCTCAGAGAGGTTTTCGTCCTCAGATACATCCTTTATTTTGACTGTTTCTTCGTCCAAACGCACCTTATGGTTTTCACCTAGGGACTTGTCATTTTTCTCATTTTCATCATTTTTCTTTTTATTTTCATTTTTGTGACTAGAGGTGTAAATAGACTCCCTAAAATATGCTTTATCATCCAGTTATATGGTAAAACCAGATTTATGATCCCCTCTCGGTATGCCCTCTTGAAGTCCCATGAACTTAGCTATTGCTTCGTCGTTCTCAAATGTGTCTATGATGGGTGTACCTTGTTGATCCCATTCGATAAGTTTGGGATATATGAGAGGCATGTCATCATTAGAGTTATCAAAGGTGGAAGATGACAAGGTGAATATAGATTGGTTGACATGGTCACAATTTTTTTTTACTAACTCCTTATTATTTTTCCTAAGGGTAGGTAAACTATGATGTGGGACTATTGTAAGGGTTGAGTAGTTAGGAGATGGTTTGTCAGGTGCCCAAGATGCATGATCAAGGGTTTCCCAATAATAGTGCTTATGCCATTCTTCTTTGGACAAGTGCTTCCTATGATAAGGACTAGATGGTTTTGGTACGGGTTTTATCATTAGGTCCAATTCTCCAGATAGAGTATCTATGTTCATGGTACTGGTAGAGTAAAGGGAATCCCATTCGCAATTGCTTGAGTTGGGAGATTCATAGTAAACTGGGGGAAGTGGTTCATGAGATATCTCGATGTCTACACAAGCACTCACTTCCTCTTGAAATGGTGACAAAGTACTAGGAAACCCAATTCTAAGTGGTTGAAACCCTAGCCCTAGGTATTTTGGTCGTAGTGATATAGTGATTGGTTCATCCTTCCATTTTGATGTAGTCCTAACCCACTATGCTCGTCATAGCCTTCATTTTGCATTATCTTAAAGAATTTTCCATATTGTTCTTTAACTATTTGAATAGATGGTGAGGGGTATTCATTGTCTTCTTGGTACAACCAGGAGGTGATATAATCTTGATCCACAACTTCTTCACTTAACTCTCCCCATTTGGTCAATTTCATTGTAGGGAGAACATGAGATGTGACTACTGACTGTCTTCTATCTGGCATGGGTAGACCATATGACTTAGGTGGAACCAGCTGACTAACATGGTAGGATGCCTTCATGTAATATTCTCCACAACCTTTGTCTTGGATCTCAACCTTAGGAGTGGATGATGGTGGTTTGAATGAAATGGACTTGGTAAGATGTGATGGATCAATGTTTAGGGATAAAGTGGATGATGAAGCTTCTTGGTTAACTAGTACCTGTCATTGTGGAATTTCCCTTAGGCTTGTACAATATTGAAAAGGATTTGGATCACCATAAATTGTGATCTCGGTGCCATTATGCGATAATTTAAGACATTGGTGATATGTTGAAGGTACAACTTTCATTGTGTATCCAAGGTTGATCTAATAATAGGTTATATGAAAGGGTGAGATCCAAGACTTGGAAGCTGGTGTTCATAATTGCTAGACCAATTTTGATAGGGAGTGTGACAACTCCTTTGGATGATCTGTCCTCATCATCTTAATCATTGATGACTATACTCTTAGAGGTGTTTACACATTCTTCTGAGAGTTCTAATGCCTTAACCAATTTTAGGGTACACAGGTTCAAACCTACTCCTCCGTCTACCAAGAATCATTTTACTTTTGTTTGATGGACTAAGACTTCAAGATGTAATGGGTCATTATGATAAAAAAATTTGGTTGAGTAATCTTGTTGGGAAAATGTGGCATGATGTGAGTTGGTTAAATATTGCACCATTTCTTTGAAATGATTGACATCTAAGTCTATAGGAACAGTCGTGTTCTGTAAATATTTTTTGATAATGGCTCGATGCTCAGGTGATAAATTCAATAGTTCCAAAATGGATATATGTGTGGGGGTTTTTCCTAGTTGATGAAGGAGGTTGTACTTAGACTTGGAAGACTGTGTAGGTGGCTCAGAAGAAGGACCTGGAAGAATTATTTTATTTATACACATGTTTACAATACATTCCAAATTCTTCTTAATGATGATGGTATGGATGTTTTCATTCACATCTTGGAGGTGATTTATAATTGGTCCTTTACCATAGTCATACTCGGTATTGGTATAATTGGTTGATGGATAATTCTTGTTTCTCGAAATGGAGGCTTTTCCTTTTGTGTGGTCATGTAATGGGTCTGTGAAGACCTTATGATCACTGTTCTTGGTATTTTTCTACCCATTGACCTCTATGGTTCCATTTTCAACAAAGTCTTGTATAATATTCTTTAGTTGTCAACATTGTTGTAGGTTCGGTCCTTTTGTTTGATGATAGTCACAATAGGTGATGTCATCCCACCATGAAGGTTTAAACTATCCAAGATCATATTATCTTGGTTCCAAATGTTTAATGAGATCATTTTTAATCAACTCTTTAAAAATTGTCTCAATTGGTTGCCCCAAAGGGGCAAATTCACATGTAGGAAATCTCCTTTGTGGTTGTTGTTGTTACAAGTTTTGGACAATTTTTTTTGTTTGATCTGGACTATTCGTCATGTTTTGATTGGGGTTGTAGCCTCTAAGTGTGATAACTAGTCCCATATGTATGGTTTTAGCATCAACAATGTCATCATTTGTAACATTTTTGTTTCTAGACCAGAATTTGTTTGTATCATTGGGTGCATTTTGATGTTGAGCAATGGGGTTTCTACTTGGTACTTTTATTTCTCCTTTGTCAATAAGGCCTTTTTCAAGGATGATTCCCTTTTGTACCAATTCTAGAAATGAAGTACAACAATGTACCTATAAGTCACCTATGAGCTTTGGATTGATGTTTTCAAGGAATATCGTGACCTTCTATTTTTCAAGTATTTCAACTAGACATCTACTAGCTAGAATTCTCCATCTCTAGAAGAAAGTGGTGAAAGTTTCACCATATTATTGTGTTGTGTGGAACAAGGTAGCTATTGTTACTTAATTATCTATGTTAAAGGCAAAGTGTTTGGCAAAATTCTCAGCTAATTCACCCTAGGATCGTATGCCACATGGTAACTAAGAAAACCATTCCAATGCTATCCCAATAAGGGTTCACGGAAATAGTCTCATCAAGTATGTGAGATCATATGATATGTCCATGCATGTCCTTGAGAATTCTCTAATGTGTTCCAAAGGATTCTTCCTCCCATTATACTTAGGAAAATTTGGTATAATGTATCCATGGGGGAAAGGTGTCATATAAAGTGCTTTGTCAAATGGACATGGACATAGATCTTATGCTGAGATAGTTCATTTTCCTGACATAGACATGTTGTCCATCTTTTGTTGAAGCATTTGCATTTGGTTTTGAAGAAAATCTACTTGTCTCAAGGACATGTTGTTTGTGTTTTTTGGATCAATGTAGGTGTTTTTTAATGCCATGTTCTATGATGGGTTGTGATTTGGCAAGGGAATATATCCCATTAGAATGTTCTGATTCGGATTGCGGATATTTTCTATCTGAATGTTTTGATTTGGTATAGGAATCTTCCCTCTCTGAATGTTCTGATTTGGATTGGGAATATTTCCTATCTGAGTGTTCTAATTTGGATTGGGAATATTTCCTATCTAAATGTTTTGATTTGGTATAGAAATATTCATGCCAACTTTGGATCTCTTACCAGTCGTGTTGGTGCCAAAGGATTTTGATGAAGTTTCTCCCGCAGTAAATTGTAAACCTTGTGTTATGTTGAAATGGGTTGGGTTCACAATTGATGATGTTTGATTTGGTATGTCAGTTGGTATTTATGCAATGATTTGGGGAATAGAAACACTTGATGTCACAGTTTGTATTGGTTGAGTAGATGGTGTTTTTAAAGTATGAATATCAAATCCTGGTGGTAGTGTGGCACCTTCTACTAGCAAATTTTCTAGATATGATTTGGGATCATTTTCCAACAACTCATCCATAAAGGATGCAAATTTAGGATCTTGTACCGCCGCATCTATGTCTTCAATATAAATTTGTCCATGCGTGTCTCTAGTGACATTTTTTTCAAGCAAAGGTCTATGTGGTATTTCTTTCCTTGATGGTTGATTTGTGAAAGGATTGAAAAATTTGTTAGGGTCCAACATTGATTTTTGTTTCTTTTGAGACCTTGTTTCGACCATGAAAACTTGCTCAAAATACGGTAATGCAAACTATGTCTAAAAACTAGTATGTCCTATTTCTATTCTTTTTTTAAATTTTTCTCACAATAAAGGATGTTGCTAAAGACTTCTAAAATGATGTATACTAATATGATGTATGGTAGGAAAAAAAAATATGCAAAATCTTGAGTAGATTATGATGGTAAATGATTCTAAAATGGGTATAACCTACCACCTATGGAATAAGTGCATGCAATGATTTGAGTTTGACCAAGGAACCTAATTGTAGGACAAAGACTATTGACAAGGTGAATTTCCTAGACTACATTGTTGAGATGGAAAGATTCAGTGATATGACCAAAGTGACTAGGTTCAATGATGAGGAAAAATTAGAACATGAACATATCCAATGACGAGGAAAGTTATCTATTCTACGATATGTAATTTACTAGGAAGTATCTATATGCATGCAACTTAGGATGACTATGACTAAGATGTATATGACACCTAATGACGCAAGGTTTTGAGAAAAATATTTCAGTTTCTATCCAAGGTTGATCTTAAGAAACAGAAGCGAAAAATGACAGTTATGTTTTTGGACTTGGTTTGCAATTTTTTCAATTTCTGTTGATAGTCAAATATGGTTCACCTATCAGATGCGGTTCTATTTTTGACAAATGCAGTCTACAATGCGCATGTGGCGATTTAACTAAAACTAGTTTTGAATGTTGATAGACAGTTGCAGTTTTCTGATAGATTTGATTTACGGTATTATAGATGTGACTCAGTTGATCATATGCGACTCAGAATAAAGACTCTGTGAACCTAAACTTGTTGATAGACACATGTGGTTTTTTGTTTGACAAATGCGGCTTGTATATACACATGTGACTCCAAAATTAATAGTTGTGGCTCATAATATCTAAACTCTATGAAGGACTTTGTTGATAGACACATGCGGTAATTAAAATGACAGTTGTGACTCGCTAGGACATATGCGGTTCTGAAAATTATAGTTGCAACTTTTGTTGACAGTTGCGGTTTTTTGAAGATGATTTTTCGGCTGACTCTATTTGATGATCAAGTGTTTTGATGAATACAGCAAAAATAATCATAAAATTCAATGTGTTTTCAGTTTGTGATGATAGAACTATTAAAACTAGAAAATTTTTACAACCTACGATTTTTGGACAATGCTTGTTGAGTTCTTACTTGGATAAATCCAGCTACGCATATTCAAGGTAGATGACTAGTAGCTTTACCCCACTGGGTCTCCTCCACAACACTCACTTATATAGGGCAGCCAAGCTACTATACCCATGAAACTCCCATGGCATACATCTCATCTCCACACATGAACCGTAAGAATGTAAGACGACTTCACAAGTCTGAACCTGCTGCACCAGTAAATAGGTAGGATTTTGGAAAAACTACAACATGGTTTTTAGTAATGGCATTTCATTTGTAGGGCACCATTGAGTATGGTGAGAGACCATTTCCAATCTTCTCGTCGGAACAGTGAGCGTGATTTCTGGGGTTTCTCCCAGAAATCCATTTTTATATACCAGGTGGAAGTCGCTGGCTAAAGCGTGTTACCAGTCTAAGTCGTCTTGGGGTGAGTACTTTTTCTCACCAAGATAGGCCCAAGTTCTAAAGTCAGTAACTATTTCTCTTACACTCAGGATCACATGACTGCACAAGGGGAGAGGATACTTCAATATATCGAATTGTAAAGGGTGACAAAACGTGCTTTCGCACCAGACAAAGAAAACACTAATTCTTTTTAATCCAAATGACAAAGATTTATCTACCAAAAAAAATATTTTTAAATAAAACAAAGTCATTAGGTCTTGCATGCAAATTGATCAATAGTTTGTTTTTCTGTCTTTGGCTTTCATCCTATAGAAAATATTGGTTTTTGGTTTTATTTGGTCTTCTATGCTTCGTCCTGGAAAAAATAAGTTACTCCTATTAACATAACTGCAAACAAACATTAACGAAAAAATGAAACAACACAAAAAACTAAAATGAAAATGTGAATGTACAGAAGTGAATAAAAAAGGTGAAAAAAACTATTACCAGGAAGATGTGGTGTTTCAAGCCATAGATGAAGTGTGATGTTGACAGGCGGATGTAGTTAATGTTCACAGGTGGATGCGATGCAAGATGGAAGATGCATCATGGAATGGATTAGATGCAGCTTGCGAATATGGATGTGTCATTTATTTGAGTGGATGCGGTGTGCCGCATGATAACCTGCAAAATAAAAAAATGGAAAGATGAAAAGTATGCATGAATTTGAAGCGTGTTCACATCGGGTTCACCAAATGTAACAAAGATTTTTTGGAGGTGTTATACAAACTGATTAAGATGATAAAATCTAACAAACAATCTAAATAAAAACAACAAAGAATCAGTAAATGAACATAAAACAATCAAAACAAATAATTAAAAATATCTCACTGAATATGCGTCCACTCCTTTGAATTGTCTTGATTGTCCTTCTCCATTTTTTGTATCAATATTCTTGCCCTCAAATTTTCAATATTGATGCAAGCATAACCTTGCTGAATGTCTAAGAAAAATTTCGAAGATTAAATTTCTTCTCAAAAGTATTGATTTTGGGAGGAGGAATAATGATAATGATAAGCCATTTTATATATTTTGGGTTTTCAAACGATCAGTTCAGAGTCAAAGAGAGATCAACGGATGAGATTGATGAATTTCATGCAATGTGAGTTATGTGTCAAATAGAACGTGAGTTAGAAAATACTACAAGATAAAGATTAAATTAGAATGATAACTTAATCTTGTGTCAAGACTGTTCGAAAATAGAAAGAACACGAGTTTCAGATTAAATAAACAATTTAATTCTTGAGTTAAGAGTCTTTGAAAATAGAAGAAATAGACTTTGAATGTCAAAGACAAAGTTAGAACTTGAAGAATAAATAATTTAAATGCATACATGAATTAATTAATTAAATAAAGATATTTAATTAATAAACTCTTTAATGCATATGAGTTAGAACTAGTTAACCTACTAGTTGTGACAAATATTCCTTTCATAGAGACAATCACATATCGAACTCGGAGATAACTGTCAGATTTAAAATAGATCTTGAGTCAGAAGGTGAGTGAATGATTTAGATAACTAAACGATAGAAGAATGTGACTTAAATAATTAATAATGAGTTAAAAGTTAATTTAATTCAACATTCAAAACTGAAATGAACTTAATTAAATAAATAAAGATAATTTATTTAATTTGACTATTGAAAAGATGGAATTGAATAATTAAATAATAAATATTTAATTATAGTCAAAATATGACATAAGGGTGGTATTAATGAATTAATTAAAAAGGGGTATTTAATCAATAGAGGAAATATGTGTTAGAAAGGCAATTAAATAATTAACACTATTTAATCATGACCATGGATAATAGAAAATTATGTTGAAAGTAGTACTCGTAGGCCTAGACCAATTTTCGGTGTCTACATTATCTACCTTAGTATAATTAGTATGAACACAACTAGGAAATACCCTCCCTAGTCAAACAAAGCCTAAAAACCTTTACCCATTAAGTTGGCCATTCATCTTTAGGATTCTTGATTATAGAGGTTGGCTACCTTTTAGATATTTTCAGATGGTGTACTGGAAAAAACACCCAGATTTCTGAAGATCCAAACTTGTCATTACCCCTAGTCTGGCACTAATATGCCCAACCTAGTATATGAGTCCTAATGTGCCTTAAATTCAACACTTTTAGCATTTCAAAGTTGATTCTGAGATGCTACAATTTTATAGGTGAACCTCTTTGATTTCTTAATTTCTTATTCTAATTTACATTCATTTTTAGGTTATTTATTGGAGTCTTGCATATCATTAAGTTTCATAATTAGATCTTTCATGTTACTAGTCTTTCCAAGCCCTAGCTTGGTGGTGAACCCCTTTTTAGTCTCTAATCATACCTTAGGACAAAATATATATTTCTCTCATTCTATTATTGGATTGAGATCTCTAGGGTTTCCTTAGATTAAATAAGAGTGAAATATGCCCTAATCCTTGTGCTCCAACTCCTGAAAGGTGTGGCACCCTATTTACATTGTTACAAGATAAAATACCAAGAGATAACTATGTGATTACCTTTGTGTCTTTGAAAGAAAAATAAATTTATAAAGCTAAAGATATAGTAGTTTTCCAATACATGGTGGTCACTTCAATTCATCCTCCAAAGGAAGAAAAGATACCAATGGTAGAGAAACCCTCTCTTACCCCTTCATAAATTGAAACTAGTGCAATAATAAACAGAAGTACTAAGGTGTATAAGCATATACACCATGCCATTTCCCACCAATTGGAAGAAAAAATAAGACATTACCTAATGACCAAATTCCTATCCAAAAAATCTTGATGCATTACCATCCTCGCCAGACCATGTAATTGAAATTTATATGTCTCAACATAAAAAAAATATAATAATAACATATGGTTGATATTGTCCCTAAAACACCCACTATGATAAATTTGGACAATGAATATGAAGATTTTAAGATCCATGAACAAGTAAATAATCAAGTATCCTTGTTGTTCTTGAAGCCTATGAATTTAGATGGGGGAAACTATGATGGTCCTGCTAACAAGATTGACTTATCATGTGTTTAACCTAGTGTTACTCCTTGTACGAAACTCATTGTAGTCCCTTTGGTTGGTTGTATTCCTTCCATATATGTTGAGAAATATTAGGATGAAAATTATTTTATTTATATTGACTCACATGTGTCGTACCCTTTAAGTATTCTTTATGTGTTATTTGTGTTTTCTTATGCATGATGTGATCTCTCATATTTTGTTTCTTGATGTGGCTTTATGTTTGTGATTTTTCTTTGGGTGACCCTTGTTGCTATGTTGGCACAAGGATACAATTGAAACAAATATTTTGTAACATTTAGATCTATTTGTATCTTCATTCTTCTTTATTTCATAAAAAAATGTTTTTGTCTTATTTGTTTCCTTTAAGGGATGATGCAAGGAATTGATAAATTTAGGTTGCTTCCATGTTGACCAAAAATTTTTTATGTTCCCTCTATGTGTTACTCTTCCACTTTTTTTGTAGTTTCATGACTATTTGTGGCAAAAATGTCAATTCTAAGAATAATCAGATTACATATTATCAAGAGTATATACTCACCCTAGATTCATAGATCCCTTATGTGATATACTTGTCTTGTTTGTGTATTTTCGTTGGAAAAAAACCCCTTGCTATGAGTTAGATTTATTTATAAACATATCATTTCCATAGATATTTCTAAGTAATATCTCATTACCTTCTTATATTGTATTTATCATTTTACTCTATCTAAGTGCAATTGCTCACATATTGGTGTTTGTCAATTATTTTAAGTTGAGGGACATACATTCCATTATGTTCTTCACTTTTTTCACACATGCTAGACTTAGTGATACATTATATTGACATGTTCATCAGTTTTTTCTAACCTTACTATAATTATTGGGACTATAATTCTTGGTGTGGTTGACATGGGTACACACCTAGTGAAAATCGATCCTCAAAATCTCTTATATGTTTCTAATTTTCTACCCTTTTAGAATGCTCACCTAGTAAGTATCATAACTCACTAGCCTATGATGCCTTTTTCATGGTTCACCTAGAAAATATCAAACAATGTTAGCCTATGAGAAATGAATTCCTTGGGTATGGATCCTAGTAATATTTCTATAGAGATTTCTAGTATGTGATTGGCATACCTATCTTTTTTCATATCTACATTATACTTGCATTATGATGTCTATGATATGTAATATGTCTTTACCATGTATTCTTCATGTTTTCATTCTCCATTACATTTTATACATGTGTGTTCCTTTGTCCTTTTTTATTTTTCCATGGGATCTTGAATCCTAAGGGCTTGCACATTCGCCTAGATTCAATTCCATCCTATGTCTTCAATATTTCAATAATTGAAAACCTCTTGACATATTTTTACTTTGATGTGAGTCTGAGCATAAGTTTATACTATCACTAAAGTGGGGGCTAAATGTGTTTTTGTAAATTTTCACCTTTGAAAATTTTGCACTAGGTTTTTCTTCCCATATGTACTTCAACCTAATTATGCACCTAATTTCCTAATTATGCATTTAATGGCCAATTTTGAAATTTTATTACAAAATAAAATATGAAAGACAAAAGTATGAATTTAATATTTTCCTCGACACTTTGGATCATAGAAAAGGAGATATTTGGTATAGGGTTCCCTAAACCCTAAACCACTTAAGTTTGCACCAAATTTAAATATTTTTGTGTTAGTAATTTATTATTTGACATTCAAATTCTAATTGTCAGCTATCAAGATTTAGTTTTTGGGAAATTAGAAGAATTGAATATAAATATATAGTATTTTCACCATTTGAATTAAAAATAAATATTGAAGAGCAATTTTTATACTTCAAAATCATTTCAAGAGTAGTCAACAACAAAAATTTTATAATTATAGCATCATTTCATTATCTAAGCATCATGTAAGGTTTTATGTGAGTGTTTTCATGTTTGGCATGTATTTAGTTTTTGAGCACTAAAACTTGTAGGTCTTAAAATCCAATCAAGTGATGTTATAATCAATACTAGAAGGTGATGAGCATGAATTTTTTCCATCAAGGAGATCTAGTGTGGGTGGTGGGTTACAAAAAGATTGTCAATTTTTTGTATCATTAGTCTTTATCCCTCAAAAGGATACACTCTCTTTTATTATCAAATTTGTCATTGTGGAGATAGAAAAACCAATAGGTTTTTACTGAGGCAAGCCCCTATATAGCACAACCCCTCCCATCTCTTGATGTGTGTAGGTTGTAGATATAAAGTTAATTGGATAGATATTGACGGCTATTTTTTCAACAACCCTACAAGTTGTCAAGTCATCAAATCTAAAATGAAGAAAAAAATGGCATTATGATGAAAGGGGGTTCACCAAAATGATAAAAAATAACCCTATTTTCCACTATTCAATTCCATAAATGAGATCCAAACATTGAAGTGAATATCAACCAAAAGGTGAGTCAAATCAAGGTACGAATTTGAAAATTTCCCTTTTTATGTAAGGATGGGGGTCTAAGTCAAATAGCTCTTTGGGGAGAAAGATTAAAACTATCAAATAAACTCCAAAATGTAAGCTATAAAGTGAAAATGAAATAATGTAGTCAAAACTAATGAAAATAATAATTATAAGGCAGATCCGAGAAAGGGAAAATGTTGTGTACCAATCACCAAAACTGACTTTTTGAAGCACACTAAGGACTCATTTTCCATATGGTGAATGGATCCTTTCTAGAGCTCTATAAAAATTATTTTTGGGTTCTCTACTTTTGTGTTTGCACTCCCAGATTCCTAAGTTTCATAGTCAAAGAGTTGGAAATAAATCTTGTAGAAGATTTTTTGTGAGATGACAACTTTCCTTGCAATTTTGACAACTTTGAAACTTTATTCAATTTTTCTCTTCTAAGGATCTTCCACCTAAAACCTATAAACAAAAACATAAGAGGAGAAAGTTTTTTATTTTGATAATGGGGGGTTTTCCTTGGTGAAACCCCATTTGATTATTTAAAAATTGAAATCAAATCAAATAGAATGAAGGAAATGATGAATGAATAGTGCAATTCCACCACTCATCAACATTTAATTAAACCTTGGAATGTAAGTCTACAACTAACATGAACTTGTCTCAATGGATGTGAATCTTGATGTTGAAACTTGATTTAAAATGATGTCTTTGAATTCTTGGAAGGATCATGAACTCTACATCACCTTATTAGCTCAAACAACATCCATGATACAAGAATACTTTCACATGATAATGGAATCTTGATTATTGAAATAATCCTCAATAAATATGCTCTTGAATGCCTTAAAATTCTCTTGAATTTCTCTTGATAATGCTCACGTGAATGCTCCTAACTTTCTTGAAATTTTCTAAGATTCCTTAGATAAAACTTGCTAGGTGAACATAGTGAAATGGCCTCTTATTTATATATATTTTAACATTAATTCAAAAAATTAAAATTTATCACGAGATGACATTCTAAATATGCATTTGAAATCATTAAAATACCACCAAAAATATAGTTTAAATAATGTCCTAGGCCTAAGTGAGGACCCATTCACCCTATGGAGAATGGGTTCTATCTCACTTACCTAGGACACACATTCTTCAAGGATGAGTGTTATGTTATGGTATTAATGAATGTTGGGTTTCTTATTTGAAAATTATAATTAATTAGGCTTGGATTTAAATTAAAGGGGACAAAGGCATAATTAACCTTAATTAATTAATGAGGCTCTAGATAGGCATGAAATTGTAATGATACAACTTACAACACTAAAATAGGGAATAATTAAGTCCATTTTGTTAGCAAATTGTTGTCATTTATTTCAAAACGAGATCAGGTGTGATATGGAATTGGTCTTGCATGGAGGAAGTGTCGGCATTGATGTCAATTTTTTTTTCATTGATGTATGAGAAATATGGTGTGTTGTGGATTTGGTTTTGGATGATGGTTTGTAGATTGAATTTTTTTCTCAAAATGTTGCATTGTTGTCATGAAACTTTGTCATGATGTTACAGTGAAATATTCAATTGTTCATAAGTAAAATCTATGTCCAAATTCAATGTGGTTTTTCTAGGAGAATCTAATAAATGTGCTTTGTAGGTCCAAGGGGTGAAGGATGGTCTTAGAATTGATTTATTTGTGCCCTTGAACAAAATTAGTGTTTGGAAATTAAACCCTGGTGTTTGTAGTCATGATGCCTTAACATTATTTCTATTTTACTATTGAATACTTATTGAAGGTTGTAGATCAAATAAGTTATAACTTATTCCTTTAACTTTATTCAATGACCAACCCCATTACCTAGTCATCTAGTTATTTTTGTTGGTATGTTCGTTTGGAGATCTAATGGTTCACATTCAAAGCTAAATAATCCAACAAATATCACTAAGATATCATGCATCATAGAAAACATTTAGAAGTTAGCTTAAATTTTAGTGATGAGCGATGGAAGTCAATCAATGACCATGATTAAGTTGATTGGATTGTTATTGTAAGCCTACTGTGTTTGTGGAGGGTCTCAGTTAGGAATCACGGGGAAGTATGGATTGGTTGAGATAAAATAGGTCTTGATCAAATGATGCACATCGATGGAGGATATAACCTTGGTGGGTCCAACAATATGTGGCATCATCGCTTCACATTGATGTTGTGAAGTGATTTTTTTAGAGATTTGTGTTGTAGGCAATGATATTGGAAATAAATTAATAAGAATAAGAATAGGTGTCCATATTATATTGCATCATTGGGTGTTAGTGCATTGTGCTTACACATCCCTAAGAAATAAATATTTTAATGATGAGCAATGAGTGTTGAATTGTAGTGGAGTGATGTCAATAGAAAACACATGGAATAAGCTCATCAGCCCTCAAAGATTTAGTGGGCCCATTTTTAGTGTTAGCAGGATAGCGTGGGACAATGTAGACTAAATAGAAGGTGATCTAATGGTGATCGCTATGTGTTAATACATCATGGAAATAAATGGTGGTGGTCGTAGAAAATCAGTGATATATGATGGACTTGGTTCTTGATGGAAAGATATCTATAATTTAAGATCAAAGATAAGAGATCAGGCGATGATCTCTATGTATCTTCACATCATGGAAATGGGCGTAGATGTTCTAAGTGTTATGATGATATGCGATGAATATGAATATGAGATCAACACAAGCTGGTTAAAGATGATTTATCTAACAACCACATTTTAAAGTTGTGATGATGAATGAAGGATGCAAGATCATGGTGTGAAGGTAGTTGATAAATGGCTCAGATTTGAATATGAAGATGTCAAATGGCTGACTCCATCTAAATAAGGTTTTCTTGCTTGCAAATTGACAAGGAGATGGGAATTAAATGATCTACCTGATTCAATGACATATGTAATATGATTTGATGCACAAATAGCTATAGAGGCAAGGATTGAGATCAGATCAAATGTTTAGATGGATGGATTAAATGCATATCTGGTTCTAGGGTTTGAAAAAGAAAAAATGAAGGAAAATTATCTCCAATAGAATTTAATGTTGTGCAGCTCAATATAACTACATGAAAAGGGATAAGATATTTTGAACCCTATCAAGTAGATCTATAGGTGATGGAGAATCCTGAGGTAGTCATCATCAGTTAGATCTATGAAAAACACATGAAATTTTTTTCTAACTATAGTAAGTGTGTGCAGAGTGAGGAGAGGAGTGTGTATATTGTACAAGTGATTTTGAGCTCAAGAGGTGAACAAAGAATACACTTAAGAGAAGATAGCTACAAAAGGTATATGGGTGTGGATTGAGGAAGAATGATAATTCACTAATGAAGAAGGATACACACATGGTTGAACCAGTGGGGTGAAGAGTAGAGAAGAGAGTTGGTGTGGTAGTAACATATAGTTGAGTAGGTACAAAATAAGATATAACATAGAACTATGTTCTTAGTGAAAAAATTGTAATAATTATTTGTTATAAATCTAATAGGTTGGTGCCATTAGATAACTGAGTCAATTCTCAATTCAAGGGAATGGTGTCCCCTTAGGGTTAGTTCCCTTAAAATTTATAGGAGAAGGTTTCCTTATGAGGTTGGATTAGGATAGTAGCTCCTAGAGGAATTTTATCACTATGTTTTTTCCCATTTTGGGTTTGCCACATATACTTTTTGTTGTGTTGATCCTTTATGTGCATGTGTTTGTCATATATTTTTTTTTTTAATCTACACATATATATTGAAGAGTTTTATGTTCACTTAGGATAAGAAGGATAAAATTTTAGTATCTAAAGATTCACCCCCCCTCTTAGATGATTGTTGTGTTCTAAAAATTGGTATCAGAGCCCTAGGTTCCCTAGAAGAAGTTTAATTAGCTCAGGAGGTCCTTGGATTTGTGAATACAAATGGCTAGTCAAGAAGGTTCTTCTACAAACAAGCCAACTAGGTTCGATGGAATAGATTATGCCTATTGGACCTCATTAATGAAAGGATATTTGGGATCCCTAGGTTTTGATGTATGGATGTTAGTAGTGATTGGACACACACCACCAACCATACCTCCTACTAATTCTATAGCTAAAAAGGATTTTGAGAACAATTAAAAAGAATGGTTTTCCATCATGAATAGTTTGTCTAGATCTATGCACAAGAAAGTTAGGTATTGTAACAATACACAAGATGTATATGATACATTGAAAATGATCTATGAAGGACATGGCAAGGTAAAACTAGCAAAGCTTCAAATATTGAAAGCAATATTTGAAGGCCTAAGGATGATAGAGTAATTTAATATTTAATACTATCTTTTGAAAGTTAGTGATATGGTGAACTCTATCAAAGGGTATGGAGAAGAGTTGAAAGAATATTTTGTTGTATTGAAGGTTCTTAGATCAAAAAAATTCAAGTATGTTTCTAAGATATTAGCCACTGAAGAAGAAAGATAAATAGAAAAATTAACTCTACATGAGATACATTATATATTGATAGCCTATGAGATGAGGATGCGAGATGAAGAACCATCTAGGAAAGAAGTTGCCTTCAAGATTGTTAACAAGGAGAAGGATTTACCTCCCAAGAAAGACATGGAAGAGAAGATTTCATTTGAGAATGATGAGACTGATGAAGAAGAAGAAAATTTCATCATCAGAAATTAAGAAGAAGATCCATATAATACAAAGGTAAGTTTCCCTTTAAATGCTTTGAATGTGGTAAAGAAGATCATTTCGCTACTAAATATCCTTACAATAAGAAAGGAAACTCTGAACAAAAGGTAGATGATAAAATGAAGAAACCCTACTACCCCAAGAGAAGGAATTTTCAAAAGAAAAATAAAATCCTATAAATCCAAGAAGATAGTGATGTATTAGAAGATTGCTATAACTTAGATGATAAACAAAACTATGCTTTTGTTGTAAGAGAAAATGAGTTTCTCTTTATGGAAAAATATTTTGAGGAACAAAAAAATGAAAAGGAAGAAGATATTCATGAAGAAGGTGAAGAAGGAGTAGTTGAACTAGAAGGAGAAGTCATCTATGATCTATATGAGATTGATGACCTTGGAGATGAGATTGAAAAGTGAAAAAGGGAGAAAACAAAGCAGAAGAAACTTGCACAAAAAGAGTCTGATAAACTAAGCAAGGAACTAGAAGAATATACCTAAAATGTGGTAGACTTGAAGTTGAAACTATAGGAAGAAAAGAGATCATAAAATTTAATTCAATCCAAGCTACAATTTGAAGCTGACTGATGTATGAGGCTTGATGGAGAGAATAATCCTCTAAGAAGAAATTTAGAAAAGGAAAAAGAAAAAATAGAGAAAGGAATCAAGCTAAAATATGGCGGAAATATTTTAGATGAGTTATTAAGCACCCAAAAGCATGCGAACAAAGAAAAATAAGCTTTAGGTTTGGATAAAGGGAAAAGCTCCTTTTTTTAGGCTTCTTCAAAATTATATGAAAGATTTAGGGTAGAACAAAATTCAAAATCCTTCAAGGAAAGTGACTGGAAAGGAAGTGATTGCAATAATAAATCTATAGAGGTAGAGAAAGCTAAATAAGAAAATATGCTTAATGTAGACAAGGAGGATAACCGATCAGATCATGATCATCAAAAGAAAAAGAAAAATTTTAGAAGGATTGATGTTGATGGATTTGCTAGGGTGAGAGACACAAGAAGGAAGATATAGAAGAGACCCCCCCAACTAGCACAAAATTCTATAACCAGGTATTCTTCATATTTCTATGGTTATTGCTATACATGTAATTGGTTTGGTCATAGGGATAGATAATGTAGATTTATTCCAAAAACTACTAAAAACTTTGAAAGAAGAAATGTATTTGCTCCTTTACTTGATATGAATGTAGTTTGTTATAACTGTAATAAATTTGGTCATATAGCTAAAAATTATAGAACAAAGTTTACAAGACCAAATATTAAAAATGAGAAAAAGAAAGTTTTACCTCCCAAGTCAAACAAAGAATCTAAAATTAAGGAGGAGAAGGTAGAAAATATAGAAAAGAAAACTAAGAAGGTGTGGAAAGAAAAGTGAGAAGGATCCACATAATCAATGATTGCACAAACAAGCTTACATGCCAAAAAGAAAAATTATGGGTAATAGATAGTGGCTACTCCAAACACATGAATGGAGACAAAATTAAATTCATAAAAATTAAGAAATATAATGGAGGATCTTTGATTTTGGGTGATAACATTGGAGTCAAGATATGTGGTAAAGGCATTTGAAGCCTAGATGGTAAAAATCACACAAAAGATGTATTATATGTTGAAGGATTGAAGCAAAATCTATTAAGTGTGAGCCAAATGTGTGAAAATGGTTATAAAGTCACATTTTATTTAGGAGGTTGCAAAATCAAAAAAATGGAAAGATATTTATACAAGGATTGAGAACTTGCAGCAATCTTTACAACCTTCTTGAAGTGAAAGGTCAAAGTTTTTTGACATGAAAAGTTGATGAAATTTGGTTATGTCATAGAAGATTAGGCCATATAAACTTTGATAATTTTGTGAAAGTAAGTTCAAAAGGTCTGGTTAGACACATGCCTAGAGTAACTAAGCTTGGAAAATTCATACATAAAGAGTGTCAATAGGGAAAGAAAACAAAGGCTAGTTTCCCAATTAAGGAATATTCAACCATCAAACCTTTATAGTTGGTTCATAATGATTTGTATGGACCTATGAGAAAAATAGGAGTAAAAGGAGAAAGGTAATTTATGGTGCTAGTTGATGACTACATGAGAATGGAATGGGTGAAATTCCTAAGAGACAAGTCACAATGAATTGAGAGATATAAGATATTCAAAAAAATGGTTAAGAAGGAGATATGCAGAATGATCAAATGCTTAAGTTAAGATAGAGGAGGAGAATTCACATCAGGTAAATTTATTGAATATTATGAGGCACATGGAATCAAGAGACAATAATTAATTCCAAGAACTCCACAATAGAATGGAGTTGTAGAAATAAAGAATAGAGTTGTGCAAATTATGGCCAGGACAATGTTAAAAGAGACCAAATTAACAGATGTGGTTTGGAGAGAATCAATTCATACTGTAGTATTCATTTTGAATGGAGTTCAAATCAGAGTACATAGTGATAGTACCCCTATGAATTATGGTATGGAAAACCTACAACTATGAAGTATTTAAAAGTGTTTGGCAGTAAGTGTTACATCAAAAGAGAAGAAAACTTAGGAAAGTTTGAATCAAGAAGTGATGAAGGAATATTTGTAGGATATTCCACTCAAAGCAAAGAAAAGAATATAAATTCTATAACAAAAGACTAGACAAGCTCATGGAAACAATCAATGTCAAGAATGATGAAAGTATAAAACACATCAAATCTAATCAATACAATCTTGAAGATGATTTTATTTATGAAGACATTCTAGAAAATGATAAAGAAGAATCTAAGGAAGTATATGTTGAGAAGGCCCCTACAAATTATGTTCAAAAATATCATATAGCAGATCCAATAATTGGGGATAACAATGAAGGATTTTTTTCCAAAAGGAGATTTTCAAAGAAAAAAGAGCAAGTAAATTTTTCTCTCCTATCTCAGATTGAACCCAAAATGTTTATAGAAGATAGCAAGGATGAAAGTTGGATAAAAGCCATGGAAGAGGAGTTAAATTATATTGAACAAAATAAAACATGGGAATTGGTTCCTAGACCCTCAAACAAAATTGTAATTGGTAAAAAATGGGTGTTTAGAAACAAACTAAATGGGAATGGAGTTGTTGTGAGGAACAAGGGAAGATTGGTGTGCAATGGTTATGCATAAGTTTAAGGTAACCCTCATGTTATGTTTCAATGGTGACTTACTACTAAAGGTAACTGGTCACTTAAGTGGTCTGATTGAGCCCTTTCCTCCATGCTCTTACCGACCCCTTTCACCCAGCTTCTTGGTCTCTTTTTGCTACCTAGGCTTAAGCATTTATAACATCGAGGGTTGTACCGGTTGGTCCCATCTGAATATTCTACGTGTCCATACATGTTGTTTGGCTAACTGTCCGATCACGGGTTTTGATCTAGACCATTTCTCGCAAACCTCATAGGTTTTCCTCTTGATTTCACAAAGTAGTGCGACGTCTATGAGATGCTAACATCTGGCATATACGGAGGGGCGGGATCTTTTCCTGAGGTGCCATTGATGATAAGTGGTTGACTTTTCACCGGCGAAGGGATTTAATTATGGGTTTAATAATAATTATCCCTCACAGACCTTACATAAGCACGATAAATGTCTCTAAAGTACCATGAGGTCTGCGAACGGGTGACATGTGGCTTGTTTATTGAAGCGATGGGGCTAAGTGGCACCCACTATCTGGTTGCAACCTTCTATTTTCATGGGTAATGATTGGTTGTAGTTTTTTCGAGGTGCTGATGTGGATTTTCAATGCTCGATTGACTCAATCTGAGTCGTCTCACATGCCAGGTCCATTTTACATCAATGGTGCACTTTCAAAGAAATTACTAATCATCTACGTGATGAACTTTCACACTCTGAAACTTATTTTATTAATGGCTTGAGCTTTTCAGAGGATCCTCTCCTGATTTTCTCTAGCATGTGAATGATGCCCTCCTGATAGAAACAAATATGGTGGCTACGTCAACCACTTATGGGTCAAATTCTTGTTTTGCATTCAGTCAATTAATATCCCTCGCACCAATTCACTCTATAAATGCTTGCTAATTTACCTAGTGTTATCATTGCATTTTTTATTTTTTTTGTTTATAGGTGGTGGTTATTCTCCTATATTCTTTGAAGCTATTGCTTCAATGGATAAATATATAGGGTGTAGGAGTGCCAGGGTAGGAGCCAAGAAGTCACTAGTTGAGAAGGAGAAACCTGCTCCCAAAACACCTGAACTTGCTACTAAAAGTGTTGGCAAAAGGCTAGAGCATTGCACATCCCCTATTATGATTTCATCATATTTTGATGGTAATGGTTCCAAAACTGACTTGGAATACCGGTGTTACTTGACAACCTTGACTGAGCTCATGGGAGTGAACGAGGAGGCCCTTGCAATCAAACCAATAACTGCAGTGGCACCATGCCAGGTTGTTGGGTGTTGCAATGATGTGTTTGGAGGAAAGAAGGTGGCTCCTCTTTTAACTCAGAGCGATCACTTGTACCAGGGTCGTGTGTCTACTTAGTGGTTGTTGGTGTTGGGTCTATTGAATAGTGTTTTTCTTGGTGTTTCATCTTGCTGATGTGGACGTGTGTGTGCCTGGCACACTTTTTGTTTTTTCTCTGACTGGTTACTATGTAACTATTTTTTGATTCCTCAGATCATGCACTTTCCTATCCAATGATGACGAATTTGAATTTGAATTTGATTCTAAATGGAATTCAATTTTGAAATTAACAATGTAGCCTATTGCTTTGTTTCTCTCCTACCCTATAAAGGAGATTTCACAACTCATTGTTAGGGTCGTATTTTGGATCCTAAAAATTCTAAATATATGTATAGTTAGTTCTTTTTAATGTAGTTTTCTTGTAGGTTTTAGTTAATTTCTTTTTCTATTAAGTTTTCTATGAAGCAATCAAGCCTTGCTAATCTAATTATGGATATTCAAGCAATAAATGATATCATTTTGAAACAATTTCTCTCCTAATTGTGTGTCATAAGTTGTGAACGAGTCTATCAATGATATCTTCATTCACTTTCAATGGTATATTTGAATGTGTTATTCATTTTTTTGCTTTAGCTCAATGAGTTAATGTAATTGATTGAAAATGAGTTACAAATTTATGATTATACATTCAGGATTGCTAAGGAGTGTTGTTTTAAAAATTAGAATTAGCATGATGTAAAGCATTATGGTGATATGTCTACAATATCTGGATTACGCTTTGTATGAATCCTGCCCAATGGATGAGGCACTGGCTATTTTCTTCAAGATTACTATAGGACTATAATTCTAAACATGGTGGTCTAAGAGCTTAACACAAAAAAATATTAAACCCTATCTCTCTATGAGAGGAAAATCTTACATTGAAGTTTTCAATCCCATTTCTCTAAGATACTTGTTATTATTCTTTGGTCTGCAAATACCGAGAATAATTACTATCTCATTGCATATGTAGGGATTGTAATCTATAAGAGGAAGTGTTCTTACCAATCATAGAACATTCTTATGAACACACTTAGGTTTACCCACCTTGGTCTCACCGAGCCAAAAGTGTAGGAGATGTCAGTCTTTGACTAGATCTTGTTAGTTGGCCACTAGCCTTTGTGGTTTTTTATAATGGAGGTTGGCTACCTCTTAGAGAATTGAAAATCCTATGTGGGAAAAAACACCAAAAAAAGGCATTGATTTTGAAGAAAAAATTGCACCTCTAGAAAGATTAGAAGCAATTAGAATGTTTCTTGCATTTTTAGTGTATAAGGGATTCAAAGTATATTAGATGGATGTTAAATCTATGTTCTTAAATGGAAAACTAGAAGTCTATATATAACAACCAAAAGGTTTCAGTTATCAAAGGATGATGATTATGTCTATAGATTGAGGAAAGTGTTGTATGGTCTTAAACAAGCACCCAAAGCATGGTATTCCTAATTAGACCAGTACTTCCAACAACAAGGATTCAAGAAAGGATGTTTTGATAGCAATCTACATTTGAAATTTGAAGGTGAGCACATGATTATAGTTGTTGTGTATATTGATGGTGTCATTTTTGGTTGTAGAAATGACAAAATGTGTAAAATATTTGATACACACATGCAATATGAGTTTGAGATGTCAATTCTAGGAGAGTTATCATTTTTCCTTGGCTTATGAATTTTACGAACTGATAATGGGATATTCATATTTAAAACTAAATATGCTAAGGAAATGCTTAAGAAATTTGGCATGGAAGATAGTAGACTAGTCAACACCCCCATGGTCACTAGAAGTAAGTTAAGAAAATAATATGAGTCACCTAAGGAAATTCATACATTATATAGGTCAATGATTGTAATCTTGATGTATTTAACTACATCAAGACTAGATATTATTCAAGAAATATGTTTATTGGAGAGGTTTCATGCTACACCAATAGTCTCATGTCAATGTTGTGAAAATAATTTTCAGATGCATCAAAATTACTATTGACTATGGGTTATGATATCTCAAGAGCAAGGAATTTCCTTAACCACATATACAAATGTTGATTGGGTAGGAAGTGTAGATGACTGGAAAATCACTAGTGGTGGAGAATTTTTCTTGGGAAAAAATCTAGTTTCCTAGATGAGAAAGAAGAAAGAATCAATCACTCTATCCATGATAAAAGTAGAGTATGTGGCAGCAGCATCATATTGTACCCAAGTCCTATGGATGAAGTAGACACTTAATAACATCAAAGTGAAGTACAAAGAACTGATTTCAATTATTTGTGATAATTCAAGTGCCATAAATATATAAAAAAATCCTATGATACATTCTAGAACCAAGCACATATCCATAAACTATCACTTCATAAGAGAGAAGGTTGTAGATAAGGAGGTCAACATGGAGTATTTTCCCACCAAAGAGTAGGTAGCCAACATTTTCAACAAACCTTTTCCCAAGGAATAATTTGAACATCTTGTTGGTATGTGGCGACTGATCATTCTATACTGTACACTCTTCATGTATCCTCACCGGGGTCTGGGGCCAAGCCAAGCCCTGGGCAAGGGTTTGGGGACAGTAGCCCCCGAGAAAAATTTTTGTCCTGCTTTTTTGCGAAATTACCGAAAAAGGGAAAAAACCTCGATTTTGTAAAACCCTAATTTATAAAGGGTTTGGGATAGAGTTACAGTATCATAAGAAACAGGTGACTTTTCGCGATACTGTAATAGGGTTTTGCACTGGTTAATAATATCATTGGATGGCTGTGGTTTGGTGGATGTAGCCCACATTGGGTGAACCACGTTAAATTCTTTGTGTTAGTTTTATGTGTGTTTTATTTCTGGTTTATTTGATAAAATCTACATTTAGCTTTTAGATATCTACCTTTGAAAACCTAACAAGTGGTACAAGAGCGGGTTGTTTTCGATTATCATTTGCAGGAAAGTCTCACGGTTAAGTGGGAGCAATGGCAAATGAGGGTAAGATGAAGGTTGATAGGGAATGATTCTAGGGGGAGCTTCATTTATACTTCATTCATCCCTGCTAATGGAAAGGATAGATCAAGTCAGGTACCAATGGTTTTACAAATTTCTAATGAATTGATGGGTGTATAATGGTATCAAATTTCCAATTTCTCTTTGAATTTCTTATCAAAGGGGGAGTAAAATGTCAGGGGAAGTTTTCCATTTTCCATTGATATCAAAGGGGGAGAAAAGAGATGCAAATTCTCAAGCTATAAATAGGGAGAAAAGAGATGAAAAGGGGGGAGCATGGTGAGCAAGATAGAGAAAATCTGATCAAAGAGGAGCAAGGTTAGTGAATTTATTAGAAATTCCAATTGGTATAGAGTTCTAACATTATAGATTTCAATTGGTATTAGACCATTTTAGACAATTGGTATGATAATTTAGTTTTTCCATCAATGAAAAAGGGGGAGATTTTTAGCATATTGTTGTTATTGATGTCAAAAGGTGATAAGGTGTGATATGGAACTAATCTTTCATGAAGGGAGTTCTTGATGTCAAAAATTATATCATTAATGAATGATAAAGATGGTGTGTTGTGGATCTATTTCTAGAAGATGGTGTGTAGATTGTAAAACTTTCTCAAAATTCTACATTATTTTCATGCAAATTTATCATGATGTTGCAGTGAAATCTTTCGGCATTTATAAATAAAATCTAAGTCTAGATTTGACTTGGGTTTTCTGAGACAATCTCTGAAATGAACTTTTTCAGTCCAAGGGGTGAAGGATGAGCTCATAGTTGATTTATTTGTGCCTTCAGATAAAATAAGGGTTGTGTAGTAGTTATCCTTGAATTCAATGTGCTCAATTCATGGGACAACCCCTATGAAACTTGTCTGTTTCAAAGCCCATGTACTCTAAGAATGAAAAATGAGGCAATTTGTATTGGTCCTCATATGTGGTTCCCCATCCTCAAAAATTTATTTTGAGAATTAACCTCTATTAGTTCTTTGAAATTTTCATTTTAAACCAAGTTGTGAAAATTTAGTTCTGGGAGTTAGAAAATTTTCTTCACATGTAGGAGCTCTTTTTTTCATCGCTCTTACATATTTCATGTAGGAGCTTTGTTTTCCATCGCTCTTACATATTACATGTTGGAACACTGATTTCTAGCACTATTGCATATTTCATGCCTTAGTCATTTTCTGGCACATGTAGGAGTGGGGTTTTTTAGTGCTTCTACATCTCAAATCTCAAGTCGCATGTAGGAGCTTTATTTTTCATTGCTCTTACATATTTCATGTAGAAGCTCCATTTTTCACCGATTTTACATATGACATGTAGAAGCTCAATTTCTTAGCGCTCTTACACTCAAGTTCCCTCCCACATGTAGAAGGGTTGATTTTCACCACTTCTACATATGATATGTAATATTTTTATTTTTTACTGCTTTTACATGAAACTACCAAGTCCTCCAAAATGTAGAGGCACTTTTTTAGCACTTTTACATGTGATATGTTGAAGTGTTGTTTTTTAGCACTTTTACACAAAATATAATTTCCTTCCAAAACATTCCAGAGCATTGTTTTTGAATGCTTGTGCATCAAATGCAGGTCCTCCAAGATGTAAGGGTGCTGATTTTCAATGCCCTTGCACAAAAATAAATAAATCACTGATGCTCAAAAATCATCCAAAAATGCATTTTGATCTTTATTTCGCTTGGTTTTCTCATTTTTTCTTGCTCCATTTCTCACATCCATTTTCTAGTTTTCTCACTTCCACTTTGTTCTCTGCCATCATTGCATTCAAGATTCCCAAAACCATGAAATTTCTCATATTTACATCAAATATGCAATGCCTTGAAAATTTCATTAATAACATTAGAAGTACAACTAGAAAGTTCTTCCCATGTTCAATTTTTTCAAAGAAGTGTTCATCAAGGGTTCAAGAATAATTTGAAGACAAATCTTTATTAATAGGTTCAATGAACAAAATGATGGATTTCTAGCTTATTATAGATTTGAAAGGCACCAGAAAGCCTTCAATCAAATTGGAGGAGTATATCTCAAAGAATCCTCGTCATGTCCAAAGTACACTCCAATGCCAAACAGTGATGAATTTCATGTCATCATGAAGGTTTCATGTTGAAAGATGTTGAAGAAGGATAAATTTTTCCTTAGATTAGATTTCCTAGTTTTAGCATTTTTCCTACTTTATGTAATAGGTTTCGACAAATGTAATGACATGTAAACCAAAGATGTTTTCCTATAATCATGAATGATATTTTTGAATAAGTCAACTAGTTAGTTAGGTTCAATTTTCTTAGATTTACTCTTCTGATTTTCCTAAATTTTCTCTCCTCTCCCATCTATGAATAAGAGAGGATTCTATTGTAATGATGATCTTTTATCTTTTGAAACAAAGTGCTTCCCTTTTGAGAATAAAATACATGAAACTTTGTGTTCATCTTTGTGTGTCTATTTTGATCAATAAAGAAGAAATTTTCATAATAGACTTTGTGTTGGATCAATTATCTTTTGAATTTGATTAAAGATTGGAAGCGATTAGTGTGTGAGATCTAAGGGCTTTGAATAAATTTGTGTAAACTTTATGTTGCACTCTTTATTTGGATTTGTGTTTATGATGTTGTTTGGATAATTATTGGTGGATTATCTGCACGATTTTTTTCTTGTAATTATTCATGATATTCTTAGAATTCCTATATCTAAGATGACTTTGTGCTTCTAATAATACAATTGTTACATCTATCAAAGATCCATCAGTGAAAATATATGGAATTAATTTGTGCCTTTATGATATTTTCTTTCTTATTTTATTGTTGATTATTATTATGCTGGTATCTCTAAGCTTTGCTTTGACAAGATAGAGATATTGGAATTATTTCTTTGTTTTTAGATTAATATTTTATTGAATCAAAACTATCAACCGTGAATCATTGTAAAACATATTCTTTGAAAAAAGAGAGAAATATGAATGTGACACACCCCCATCTTGTAATTCTAATATACATGTTTGTGAATATTTAATTAGTTTTACTTAGCTTCTATAATTAGTACGAAGGTTTTCTCCCCTTTCTGAGAGGAGAGATTACATCTCACATAGATGTGGTTGAAATCAAGGTTGCATAATCTATTGAAAAGCGGATTACATAATTTTCACCCAAAATTTTTTTGGCGACTCCATTGGGGACATGATACACATTTAAAATCCTCACACTTTCATTTGAAGTATACCAGTGTCCTTTTTTATTGTAAGTTTTTCAAGCTTTCACCAAGGACATGTAAGTAGTTGTTCAAGGTCCTTGGGGAAATGCATTTGGTCAGTTGAGTCTAGCTCTACCCCTACATGCTCTTCCTAAAGGCTCACAAAATAAAATTCCCAAGTTCTCTGGTGATGGAAAACAACATCCTGATGAGGAAATTATTTTTTTCTACATTTCTTATGGAGTTCATGGTTTTGAACATGAAAATCTATCTATGAGGTTGTTTATGGAGACTCTCCAAGGTGTCGCTACAGAATGGTTTTATCATCTAGTGCCATGTACCATCACAAACTAGGGAACTCTCATATCCAATTTTGAAGAAAGGTTCAAACCTCATGAAGACTCTGATGTTTTATTGGCTTAGCTCATCCAGTTGAAGAGGGAATCTCACATTCTTGTGTGAGTTCATTGCTCACTTCAACAAGTTGACATGAAGAATTCCAACTGCTACTTAGCCTATGACTGAGAATTTGAAAATTTTCTTTGTAAATTCCCAAGTGGCCAAGGTTGGTTTCCTATTGAGAAGAGTAGACCTATCTACTCTTGCAATTGTGTAGACCTTGGCGACAAAAAATAAACATGATCTCATTCTTGCTGAGCAAGTAAGAATTGAATCAAATGAATCTGAAGAAAGCCCTTCTTTGGAGTTATTTTCTTCCATCACAAGGATGTATCCTGTGTTGCAAAGGTTGGAAAATGAGTTACTTGTCCTAAAAAATTAACTAGCTCAAGGTGTGTTTCCTGTGCATGATAAGGATGTACCAAGGAGTTCACTTTCAAATGTTGCTCATAATTTTAATGTTGGGAATCAACACAAGTTATATTCACCTATGAAGAGGCTTGATCTTGAGTAACCATTAGTAAAAGCAATAGTGAAGCATCCTGACTCCAATCCAAGTGATATTGCTATTCTTTTCCAAGAAAAGGAAGCAAACATACCTAGCGACTCCCAATTATGGTTTATGCAGTCTCAGAAAGCCATTGATAAAAAGCAAAAGGATGAAAGTCATTTTGCTAAAGTTTAAGTGAATGGATAAAATATTGTCTTGAGATCTAAAAATATGTACATGCAAAAAGGTCTCGAATCAAGTTTAAAATAATGCATCTGTATTTCAAGGTCATGAACTTGAACACATGTTGCATAAAAGAACATGCCAAAGGCATGATGAGGACCTTAGAAATAATTCAAATTTTCCCAAGTCTGAAGATGGTGAACAACATATTGAGGTGTGCAGTGCATTCATATCTTCATCTAAATCACTTGAAGGATATAATTCTAATCAACATGAGGTGTAACATCCCGCTACGCAACCCTGAAGGTTAAGAGCCAAAAGAGGATGAGATAAAATTTATTTTTACATAAAATCTAGCATACACATAAAGTAATTACTAACTCGATAAAATGGTAACAAACATCATCAAATATATCCTAAATGACATACTAAAGGAGAGGACTAATCCACTTTCCAGAGAAAATCCAAAGGGGAGAAAACTAAACAACTCAAGAAATTTTCTTTGGAACTTGCTGCTCTGCTCTGGAACCTACAGTTTTGGAGCCCGATACTACAGAACTTGCAGTTCTGGAGCTCGATACTATAAAACCTACAATTCTGGAGCCCAATGCTCTGGAACCTATTCCTGCAACATACAAGACAGCAACAGAAGGCTTCGGTACTCCGAAACCTTAGCAAACAAAAGCATGAAGGAAGACACATATTTATAATTCAATTATCTACATGAAAATTAAGGAAAGAAAAACCATAATACGGAGGATTCTAATACCAACACCGAAACCCATAAACCAAATAGAAAACATCACATTTCTTCTCATGATTAAATGAAATTAAATGAAATTATGAAGGCTCACAAAAAGGATTAACAAAATCATTTAAAATCACTGAATGAAATGTATCATTCTCTTGAATGATCAATTACATCAATTAAAATCACATATATATATATATAAAATCTCATGAATAAGACCATTCAAATCTCAAATCAATTAAACAAAATGAGATACCAAAAATGAAGTCACGAAGAGATGCCCAAAAAACCATATCAAGACATACTGGTAAACCACATATGACCGAAGGGTGTGCCAAACATATGGTTGAAAGGTGCTCCAGACATTACCATTAAGTAACTAGATGGTATGACATCAACTCGGAAACACTGCACTACTAAGATACAATGGGAAAGGGTAGGGGACATTTGGCCTGTATGACTAACTCTAGTTACCACCATCGGGGAATAAGAGTATTCTCAGGACTATTAGTCTAGGTGGAGTTGATACTCAGTACCTGCATCACTCCAGTTACACATCAAGGTACATGTGCATATAACATATATCATGTAGCTGAAACAACATCAATTATCAAAAAAAAATCATGATATCATATGCCTCTCGGATATGAGTGTTATGACATCATCCTTTTCTATCCATAATCATACAAAAGCAATGATATCTAAGTATGTAATATAGCATATTAACTGATCATGATAACCATCAATGTCTAATCTCAATATGATAAAATTTATAATTCTAAATAAAAATTAAAATACCATCTTACCCATGCTAGAGTTGGAGAGGTGTTACATCCTCCTTCCCTAAGATTTGACTTACTCCTAGAAGTCATGTAAGATCAATATGCAGCCATATCACAAATTAGTACTCAAAATATAATAATCATCATTAATCGATTGTACTTCATTCCAAGGATGAGGAATATAATATTCATTATTCATCAATGAACGAAAAAGAAAGGACATCATTTTAACATTCACCTTCATAAAATTAGTATCAATAAATTGACGTATGCCTTACTCATAAGGTCTTAACATGAAACAAAATATCATGGTTAATCTTGCTAACATCACATGTATCATAATTCTCAAAATAAACACTTATTTTAACACTCACATTCATTCAAAGATAAGTTAAAATACACATTAGTTTCTATTAAGAATAGGGTAAAGAAGATGTATAAGCACTCTATTCTTTCCAAAACACCATTGTTTGTCACAATTTTTTTTTTCCACACACTTCCAATCTCACACATGTTAGAACACATTTGGCATCATTTTCAACCAAATATAATAATTTTCTCTTTATAAACCAAAACAAACCAACTTTTGAAATTTTCATATGAAACCATATCGAAAATGAGACATGAATTTACACTTACATACATGATTATATCATTGAGAATCACATCACAAGGCTACACAAGGGTCCATCTGGACACCGGTAAGCAGCATGCTAATCCATGATACAAAATCCATGAGCTAAGAGCCAAAATCCATACCTCACACTCAGTGACTTAATGGTGTTAGGCCACATGCACATGGTGAGACCATCCAAACAAAACCATAATGACATATCTCTTGTATAAGGAGGTTAGCCTCCAAGAGATAGTCATCACACATAGCTAGTTAGTGGATCCTAGCTATATAATAGCCTCACATACCCCCATCCTCAAGGTTCCCTACATCTACTTCCTCGTATACTCTCAAGTGAGTCTATCTCTCCCATACCCAATGAGGAATCAAATTACAACACAAGACTGAAATTTGAAAACAACAAGTAGGAAACTAGTTTAGCCACCAAAGATCATAAATAAATATCAAATAAAGATTCAATTTCAGCATTAAAGCAAGAAATGTACATCATTTAAACACTAAATCAAATGTAACCACGAGAGTTACATGCAAATAAAGATCAAAAGCATGGCTACACCATCACAATCAAATATAAATAAAGTGTTGGCCTTCACAATCAAGAGAAGATCATCAATAACCATAAAAATTCCACAATCCTTGAAATTGCACTGTACAACACTATGTGACTAGATACTAGCCACCAAACAAGGAAGGAGGAAACAACATCTAACTATTGCAATAGCCCCTCATGTGGTGCAGAGTGAGCACACCAACCAAATGGAATGAGGTGTACTCATAGGCTACACCTTGCATCGCATCGTCACATGGAATGGACTCACCAAGTGGCCCACGCACTCCTTGGTTGCATGCATGGGATGTGCACCTTGACCCCATCTTGCATCACGTCTCAGCGTAACATGGCATACACCAGCTAGAGAAGGCATGTACTGGTCATATCCCACATGGAAATGAGTTTGTGGCTCCACAAAAGTAGGCATGTGCAGAATACACCCTGCATAGTGATACCTCGTGGAGAAGGCACACACAGGTACTCATCGTAGCCAAAGGTATACATGGCTAGGACATACCCATATGCTAACCGACCCAAAAATTGTCAAAAGCAAGCATGATTGTCCCTCTATGAGTTTATGAGGTCCCATTAGGCTCATCACAAGTAGGCTAACAAAATAAAATATAATAGTGCACCTTCACGTGTCTATGCACGTGACATCGTATCTATTGCATCATGTCGAAACACGAGCAAATATGGTATATCTATAAATGCATATATGAGTATATCAATATGGGGTTGCCCAAGTCTCACATCTCACATAGACGAGGTTGACTTGCTAATGCTCGCTCAACACCCCTATAGGCAGCCAGGCAATACTAACAAACCAATGCTGCTATACTCAAATCTGGGAAATAGGCTAGCACATATGGATCAAGTACCTTGATCCATCATAAGGGGAAGTAGTGAGTACTTTCCTTGGGATTGGTTGAGCTGAGACTACTCTGCATCGCAACATGCACACACTACACACCCTATCCAACAAACTTTGTGACTTCTACTACCCGTTCATGGACTGAGGGATGAGAGAACCAAAAGGACACAATCTACGAAACTCACTTTAAGCTACTCATGTATATATATATTTCAACCACACATAGGTTGGCCCTCATTCAGGTAACAAAATACAATCACACATAAAATGGTGTGGTAAATCCCACACCTATGATACAACATATTCCTCATGGATGGGTACACAGTATCACCATCTATGGGCACACCATGCAAGTATAGGTATTCACAACACTCGGCCAATGCACAATTACTGGTTTATCACATTTACAGGGAGGTACAATTACATACACAATTCCATTACTTTTCAAAATATCACATAACACAAGTACATTTATTTCCATAGCCAATGTGATTCCCTTTCCAAAATCATATCATCCATGGATGGGTACCCTATACCACAGTCCCACGGGAACACAACTCAAGCACATGATATTCACAATACTCAACATGAGCACTAATATAGGATGTTAACATAACAGGGAGTACCTTTTCCAATTCTTCTTACCACAATAAAACAATTATCCACTTCTAATTATGCAAGATCAAAACAAAATTCCCAAGAACCTATACTTCCAACATCAATACAATCTTCTATTTTCAAAAAAAAAATATCATTAAACATAATTTTGTAATTACAACATTTATCACATACAATATATCATTGTGCCACGTGGAGTAAATAAAAAATTCCATAATAATTATCACCTTCACAATTATTTAGTGGTAAATCACCTTATTACACACATACATTGACCACACTTATTTCCTATACATAGTACAATATCATCGTAATGTTTACTCAAGACAAGGTATGCAACATTATCATTTCATCATGCATTAATTATTTTGCATTTTGAATCAAAGTACACTAGTTTAAAATCTACATGATTTTGTAAGACTCAACAATGCAGTTGGGGACTATGGGTCCTTTACCCAAGGTTTGATCTAATAACACAAAGCTTCACAAAAGAATAAACATTTTCTCATAAGAGGTAAGCATACAATGAATTTCATCATCACATAACCACTTTCACAAAAATGCATCAATCATAAGAGAGCATGCAATAATCTCTATGAACTAACCAAATGATCATTCACTATCTATTACCACATTTATAATCTCAATAAAACATACAAAATCAACTCGAAAACCACATAGGGTCATTCTATCAATCACTAGCACAAGGAGGTAAAGCACAAGAAGAGAATAAACATAAACAAAACTTCTTGGCACCCTCACAGTCAATTAGACATTCCAACAACAAGATGTAAGAAACCAAACAAGGGTAATTTTAGGCAACACATGTCACCTGCAACCCAACAACAAGCTAAGGCCCAAAATGCCCACTCACAACACAGGATATAGGAAGCAATCAATCTCAACCTCGGGAGACTCTCAACCAAGGGAATCATTGCAATCTCGTAGGGTAAGGAAAGGCCTAGGAGGCATCATTCCTCCACAACAAAAGACAAGGTTAGGCAACTCAACCCTCTAAAACGCTACACAAAGGCACTCAAAGCAAGAGGTCCTATGGCTACCTCGCTACAACTAGCACTTGGAAGCACACATCAAGCACATTGCAACCACATATGCTACAACCACACTCAGGGACAACTTAAGGGTCATAACCCTTTACACAATGAAAGAACCACAAATCAAGAAGGAGACCAATCAAAACAAACTTCTTGGTAGGCTCAAGGGTCTAACTAACCCTCACCAAAGCATTCCTCAACAAAACATGCAAGGGGTAGGAAACAACATCACTTTTTTCCATCCACCACACCCAACACATGAAGTAGGTATCAACCAAAAATAGGGATCCCAGTGCTACAACATGGGCTCTACCTTTAACTCTTCCTCTAGCTCTACCTCTAGGGGCATCCTAAAGGAAACTAGGAACACATCAAAATAGGTCATCACTAGGATGATCTATACATCATAATAAGGCATGAAAGCTAGTCAAAAAAGACTATGGAAAATAATTTTACAAGCTCATGCCACACACGCAAAACACAACATAGCATAGAAGACTCATGTATGCCAAAGCTCCCAGTGTGTGAATATGGGCTCTGATATTAGATGTAACATCTAGCTACACAACCCTGAAAGTTAAGAGCCAAAAGAGGATAAGATAAATTTTTTTTTTACATAAATTCTAATATACACATAAAGTAATTACTAACTCGATAAAATGGAAACAAACATGATCAAATATATCCTAAATGACATACTAAAGGAGAGGACTAATCCACTCTCTAGAAGAAAATCCAAATGGGGGCAAACCAGACAACTCCAAAAATTTGCTTTGAAACTTGCTGCTCTGCTCCGAAACCTGCAGTTCTCAAGCCCCATACTACAAAACCTACAGTTCTCAAGCCCCATACTACGAAACCTGCAGTTCTAGAGCCCGTTACTATGGAACCTAATATTCTAGAGCCTGATGCTCTAGAACCTATTGCTGCAACATACAAGACAACAACAGAAGGCTCCAGTGCTCTAGAACCTTAGCAAACAAAAGCATGAAGGAAGACACATATTTATAATTCAAGTATCTACATGAAAATTAAGGAAACAAAAGCCAATAATAATCCCCATAATACGAAGGAGTCTGATACCAACACCGAAACCCATAAACTAAATATAGAACATCACATTTCTTCTCATTAATCTACATGATTACAACTTCACAAGAGAGTACAATGTGCATAATGAAAGAGGTATTAATACAACAGCATTTCCATTATCATGATACAACATCAGATAAGATAAATACTCAAAGGCATGAACATGAGTGCGATATGTTAAATCAAATACATAAGAGAGAGATTAACTCCAACCAATACTCCCAAAACCTGTACGTCGATCCCCAATGGTGGTGGCATCACCTCCCTACCATGTGGACTCAAGAGAGACCACCCCACTGTGCTCAGAGGTAGTCACAAGGCCCAAGCAAAAGCAACAAGATGAGGGTAACATAAGGCCAACACTCACATCAGACATGGAGCAAACACATCATACAATGCATAAAGCAATTATAAAAACATGGAGTGGTTCATACCATACATGTCAGGTACTACTCAAGATGACTAAGGTGTAATATACCAAAATACAGACCGGATAAGGAGACTCAACCATGCCCAAAATCGACACCTCGTAGATGGATAACTCAACACCCTACAGGTGGATAGGCCTTCTCGAATGCATCCTTAGAATTTTCAAGAGCTAAAGGCCATGCACAAGGAGTCATTATATTATTAGAAATTTATACCATTGTTTGATTCAATCACCACATGCATACAATAACCAAGCTACTAGTTTCCTTTATAGCCACTTACAGACCACTTTATAGGGCCACACTAATGACCTCGACTTAAGATCATCTCGTTTAACCAAACGAGGGATCCAAATAAAAGAGAATAAAAGGGAAAACCATAATTTTTTGTCCAAGAAACCATTTTAGACAGCCAAGATAAAATTGCTGAAAGAAGACTAATTTAACAGCAAAAATATATCATGAAGAAGAGGCATCAAAATTAAATAGAAATTCAAATTGTCTGGATCGAATTTATGAACTAGACCCAGTTCATATTTTTCTGTTTCAAATTGAAAACCACCTTCAAATTTTTATTTTAGAATCAAAAACAAGGTGTTGTTTTGAGAAATGTCATTTTGACAAATTGGGCAAAAAATATATACAAAATCAAAAGTGCCCGGAATTCAAATCGGACATAGACCCAGTTGAGATATGGGCATATAAAAATATAATGCACTATTATTTTATAAACCTATGGCCAAGAATAGGGTGTTGTTCAAAAATGTCATTCCACCATGCTTGACAAAAAATCATTAAAAAATAGAAAGTGTCTGGATTGAAAATCAGACAACAACCCATTTGAGATAAGGGTGTTTCTACTTGGAATATATTATTATTTTCACTTTATTTCAAGTGGTGTAAGAGCAGAAAGGAAAAAAAATTTAAACAGATGGCAAGAAAATCATGGAAAAATAAATGTGCTCCGATTAAAAATCTGCCAAAGACCCCATTGGGGTCTTGGCAATTCTACACAAAATCCACTCCTAAAATTCATTTTCATTAAGAGGATAATGAGAAGCAAAATAATTTTTAACACATGCATCATTCAAACCCTAAACCATAGAAAAAAATACGAAATGGAGTTCCTCCGAATGATTACAAAATATAAATGCTCAGAATTGCAAACAAAATTGAAGGCATACCTCTAGCATAAAGAAAGGCACAAATCACTAACCCCACTAAGATTCAAAAAAACAACAAGAAGAATACTTCAATTTCTGCCCAAATTGAGGTGGAGAAATTCTTAGTTTGCAAGGCATGGCTAGCTTCCAACTTTGGACAACAAGGGGGAAATGGTATGTTGCCAACCACAAACAACTACCCACCATTTTCTTCTCAAATCAATTCCCACAAATCTGCTACCCAATTCTTGGGGTTTACTCCATTTTCTCCCAGAAGCAATTTTCTTCCTCTCTCCCAAAAGAATCCTTCTCCAAAATAGTTCAAAACAAAATATATATCTATCCAAGACAAAGCTACCCCTTTTTCTTCACAAATTATAACTCTCAAAATAATAAAATGAAATAAATCATTTAATTAAATAATCCATTAAAGCTCCCCAATTAATTAATTAAATCACAAAAATATACAACATTCTCAAATTCCCAAGAAATTAATAATTTAAATCCAATTATCAGAATACATGAGCTCCCCAAAATGATTAAATGAAATTATGAGGGCTCACAAAATGGATTAACAAAATTATTTGAAATCACTGAATGAAATGTATCATTCTCTTGAATTATCAATTAAATCAATTAAAATCACACATATATATATATAATCTCGTGAATAAGACCATTCAAATCTCAAATCAATCAAACATAATGAGATACCAAAAATGAAGTCACGAAGAGATGCCCAAAAAACCACATCAAGACATACTAGTAAACCACATATGACCAAAGGGTGCATCAAACATACGACTGAAAGGTGCTCCAGACATTACCATTAGGTAATTGGATGGTATGACATCAACTCAAAAACACTGCATTAATAAGATACAATGGGCAAGGGTAGGGGAAATTTGGCCTATATGACTAACTCTAGTTACCAACGAGGAATAAGAGTATGCTCAGGCCAATGAGTCCAGGCAGAGTCGATACTCAGTACCTACATCACTCCAGCTACATGTCAACGCATATGTGCATATAAAATATATCATGTAGCTGAAACAACATCAATTATCAGAAAAAAGGGATCATGATATCGTAAGCCTCTCGGATATGAGTGTTACGACATCATCCTTTTTTATCCATAATCATACAAAAGAAATGATATCTAAGCATGCAATCTATCATATTAATTGATCATGATAATCATCAATGTCTAATCTCAATATGATAAAATTTATAATTCTAAATCAAAATTAAAATACCATCTTACCCATGCTAGAGTTGGAGAGGTGTTGCATGAGGTTGTCATGGTTGATGAATCAGTTGTTTAGTTAGCTGCTCGTAAGAAGCATTCAATCTTTGATTGATCGATGGGATGTACCATAAGACATATTGCTTGGTTGGAGGCTAATTGGAAGATAAAGGTTCCAATTGTACCTGAGCATGAAGATAAACTTGAGAATGCATCTAAAGATATATTTGTAGATGCGCAAGAGAAGTCTGAATTCAATGATTCATTTTGGAGAAGCAATATATCTAATATATTTTTAGAGATAGTTGAACCTATTCATCTCTTTCAAGAAGTAGTGCCTCAGCTTCATTTACATGTAGTTGCTAATGATCATGGAAGACATTGCAAGTTTTTGAAGAAAGATAACTATTTTGTTGAACCTTTGAAGGGTTTCATTTGAAAAGGTTTCATTGATGGCTAGTTTTAATTAGGTAGGTTTTACCTTTTCAATAAGTGCATTTGCATAATTTTGTGTCTTGTTTTGTAGATTTTCATTGTGTCAATCATGCTCAAATCTATTGCCCAATGGATACTAGGCACTTGGAGATTCTTGATTCTACTACCTTCTTTTTTTTTCGCGATCGAAGAAAATTCCCTAGTCAAAGCCAACTATTGTCCTCAAATTCAAAACACTCAATTCATGGGATAACTGCTACTATGAACCCCTAAACCTGCATATGCACAAGAGAAACAAAACACATTAGTTTTTAGATCATATACATGCAAACGAGTATGAGAGATTCCCCATAAAATACATCTATTCAAATTAAATTAGGAAGGAAGAACACAATATAAGAAACTAAAATTTAAACTAAATCCTAATTAAGCTAATAGCATGATGATCTTATGGGGGAATTGGTGCCAATGAAGTGTTGCAATTGGCCCCTTCTTGATTCCTGAGTAGCAACGGTATGTGATGGAGAAATGGTCAAATCTCCAAAGAGATTTGAGCATAACCTTGTTGCAAATCTTGAAAAGTGATGAATGGTTCATTAAAATGGGCAAAATTGGCTCTCAATATGAAGAATTTAACTTTGCATATGATTGTGGATGAGAAATGAGGAGAGAATTCTCCAATTTATAACTTTCAATCTGGAAGAGAAAGCAAGGTTTAAGCAATGTGGGACAAAGGATAATCCAATGGCATTGTGCCACTTGTCCACATATTGTTGGAGGAGGAATGAGCACATTTTGGCCAATGTGCATGATAAATGCATAAATTTGAATTTAAAATTGTGAGATGAATTGTTGAAGAGGGAAGGGAAATGAAGTTAATGTCACTTGGATAGAGGTCAAGGACATGTAAGAGGTCTTAAATGCCTTATTAGAAGGACTAAGTCCAATTGGCCTTTTTGAATTTAAATGAGGGAATATTCCCTTTTGATGCTTTGTGAGGGAAAATAGATGAATAAATAAATCAAAGTATTTGATTTATTGTGCAAGTTGCATTCTCTAGAGAATTTTAATGAAAGGGTTTAACTTAATCATGGTTTTGATTAACTTAATGAAGAATTAGATGATATGACAATCTAGACTTAGATTTATGAATTAATTTAAGTCAAGAATTGAGAGGAAATGAGTTATTAAATAAATGATTTGATTTATTTAATCAAGAAGGAGCATGTTAGATTAAATAAAATTAGGTTTAATTTATTTTAATTTAATAAGAGGACTTTAGAGAATTTAATCAAATAAAATGATTTATTTAATTAAACAGGGATGTAAGGTTAATTAAATTAAATTGATTAATTTAATCACTGAAAGAAGACTTAATCCAATAAATAATGATTTATTAAATTAAGAGATAAAATGTGATGAAATGTTGAGAATATGATTTTAAGTGGAAATGTTGTCAGTAAATCAGGATCAGGTGTGCCAAAACGTACTTGTACATTTTCCATGTCTACATTTTGCCCCTCTTTGAAGCATTGTACTTGTTGCATTGATTCAAAGAATAAACTGCTATGATCAAAGGTCCAGGATTCTCTCAAATTTTTTCAGATGCTCCACTGCTGCCCCAGTGGAAGGATATTGTTGGATACTACCCCCTTGAGAGATCGGACAAAATTTTTTATGTTTTGGATGATCTCGCGAAAAAGATGACAAGGTGCCCAGTAGGCTAGAAATGCCTCAGAATGCCAAAAAGATACATTAAAATGCCAAAAGGGATGCAAAATGACTCTCGGTTGGACGAAAATGGGTTTGGGGGACCAAAACCCTTGCCAAAAGGTCAAATTAGGTCAAAAAACCCTAACTTTCAGGCTTAAATAGACTTTGAGAGGTCACTTTCAATACATTTGCAATCTTAACCTTGAAAATTTTGACACTTGAGCCCTGAGACTTGGTTGCAATGGTGCAATTACAGCTTCCTCTGCACATGTCAGAGCGGGTATGAGTATATTAGTGACCAATCCTTGCAGGACCCATGGTATGTACCCCTATTCGACCTTTATTTTTCTTGTTATTTGTGCATTTATTAGGGCTTAGGTACGGTTGAGTTGGCATGATGTGATATAGTGCCATAAAAAATTCACAAACAGGTCCACGCAATCCTATATAGGACCGCTTGTGCATAGAGCACCACGTGGCGTAGTTTGGAACATTACAAACTGCACCACTTTTGTTGTTTCAAAAGTGAAATGCGATACAGAGAGAAAATTTTTCTTAGGGAAACTAACGTGACTTCTTTCCTTGTGCAAGAGAGGCATGAGGTCACTCATTCAAGGGAGCACTAGTGGCCAGTGCTTGAGAGATTATAGGATATGCACATATTCCTTTAGGAGCAACTTGGGATGCTTAGTTTGTGGTTCATTGCTTATGTTCCTCCTATTCGAGCGCATCTGCATATGCTGCATGCCCTGGCTGAGCGGTGGCATAGCAAAACGTTGTCTTTTCATCTTTCTACTGGCGAGACCACCATTACTTTTGAGGATGTCTGGTACATCCTATGACTACCGATTCATGGAGAGTGAGTGATCTATAATTTGGAGGAGGGTAGGGATGACTCCTTTAGTGTCATAGGTGTGGATAAGCTCATGCTCTACGATGGTCAGATAGATTTGGAGAGGTACCGGGGTACAACCCCTACTTATAGCTTGATTGTGGCTGCCATTATTTTGTCCCTATAGCTCTTGATCAGTGTGGCTAGTATTTCAGTCCGTGTTGGGGACTAGCATGGTAGCAGATATGCACTCACTGAGTTTTCTTTGCTTGAGGACCAGTACTGTTGGCCTCTTTGTACTGGGACTTGCACAAGTTTGCCTATTTGGAGGGTCAAGCCCTTGGGGCTGGATTGACTCTTCTACACATTTGGGCCTGAGAGCGGATCCTAGTGCTTCGCTCATTTGTGACACCGATTGTTCTAGACATTGATGACCTCGTGGTGTGGCAATATGGTGGGGTGAGGATTCACTTAAATCACATGGGTACAGATGGCATAGCCCATTGGCCATAGGTTCTAGATGAGATGATAGTGTTTGTATGGAGGCCATGGATGGGTATAGTTCCATGGAACGATGATGCTAAGCAACTTTTCTTTGCTCGCCAAGATAGATTCATGCAAGGCTAGGAGCACACTTTGATAGAGAGGTACCTTCCTAATAGGGTAGCCAAGCAGTTCGGTGAGGTGCAGGATATACCTGATGGCTAGTACATGGCACTCTTTTCCCGCATGACAAAGGAGATAGCATGGGGATTGCCTATTCCAATAGATAAGGTAGTTTCCTCATTCAGACAGTTGGTGGCTCGATCGTGGGCATACGATCAAGGGCTAGCAGATGTAGGGTGACTCTAGGGTACAAGGCATGGTTTAGACCACCAGTGAGATTGATAGTTCCTAGGACAATGCTTCCATGTCGGAGGCCCAGAGGTAGGTCAATAGGTAGAGGTCAGGGAGGTGTACCACCTCCTCAGTAGTCACCTCTAAGGGATTAGGTACATTAGGTAGCAAGAGAAGATGGGAAGCCCCACACAGCACCACAGCAGCATCCAGTAGTACTGTCTATCATATGGCCAGTGGGTAAGGTAGATCCCTATGACACACTGATTCAATATCTATAGGGCTAGGTACAAGTTATGATAGCTAAGCAAGATGAGGCTTGACAGCAAGTTGCTGCAATTATAACGGAGAGGGACCTGACACGATCCAAGAGGGATCAGGAGATTGGATGATGGAGGCAGTTAGAGAGTGTCTCCTCCACATCCTGAGGCTGATCATTTGATATTTGGGAGTAGTGAGAGGCCATCAGAAAGGTCAAGTACTATTGGCAGCACTACCGACAGGCCGTACCATTAGCCAACAGAGTGCCAAATTTCTCCCAGTAGATAGGGAGGTGACCGACAGAGGATCACGTTGAGAGGTAGGCAGGGGAGGGTGAGGGCCACAGTCAGTAGGGCTAGGCCCCTTTTGATCATAGGACAATTTTTTCCATTTTTTGATATACAGGTTGTAGTATTTTTGTCTTTTTGTACCATGTATTCAATGTATACTTGATTCGATTTGTATCATAATAGTATTTTTTGATGATATATATGAGATGATTCACCCTTTATGATATGTATGGTGCACATGTATGATATGGAGATGTATAATGTGAAAATGTATGATGCTATGAGATGTTTCTATTCTTATGCTTATGTGATGCAATGTATGTAATGGATGCATTTCTTTTTGTATATTTTCATGTTTTTAATGATGTAATGCATGTTGATAGTGGTGTAATGGTATGCAAATGGTAATGGATGCAAATGATTATTTATGATGCAACGCTTTTCTTAAGATGTTTAGAATAACAACTTTATATTATTCTTCATAACTTAAGATAATGATATGATGCAATGTGTTTTTATGCTAATGATCATATGAATGCAGGGTGTATGCATTGGTGATGTTTTGATCACTATTATAATACCATGTTAGTGTAGAAGGAAGATAGATGAATTTAGAATTAATGAGTTAGTTAGAGTGGTGATGGTGATTTGCATTGCTAGGAATTGGGATTTTGAAAGGGGCAATTGTGTTACGTTTGATAACACACACACATAGGTATGATGCATAAAGGTATAAAGGACCAGGATGGCATGATACCTAGTGTGATGGAATTTGACTCGACAATCAGATAGGAGTAATTTTGTTCACACTTAACATACATAATTTATTCAAGATGTAGTTCAGACATTCTAAACATCTTAGACCAAAACACAAGAAAGCCATCTTTCCTATGTGGTCAACAAGATACCTAAAATATCCTCCCTACAAACCAAATAAAACATGCATGATTAAGTTATTTTACAAGTGTATCCCACAAGCATAGAAGATAAAAAGATAATGATCATTGCCCCATACCTTTCTCTCTAAACCTGATTTTTTTAGGCATCATGGAGAGGTCCTTGGAATGAGCGCAAAATGAGATCAGTCAAAAAATACCAAACAAAGTAAACAAACAAGCTAATGTTCTTCGTACCACTAGCCAAGACTAAACTATTGTGGGGTACTTGATGCTTATGTCCATCGTAGGAAAGCTTCATCCTAGGACATGTAGTTATCAGGGTTTTGATGGGACTGATTTGGGTGATAAACTATTGACACTCCGAGTTGACCAACTTCCTTTCTTATTGACTTAGACTTCCAAGACTTTGATTATTAGGTGTTCACTTTGGAACCTACTAGACTTGCTTCTGACTGACTCACCAAAGGGTGAAGGCGATGATTGATTTTATTATGAGGGATGAAAATCATGGGTGAAAGCGAGATGAAATGGATGCACCATTTTGGTTTTTTTCAAATGTTTTGAGGCCATTTTTGGAATTTTGAGATGTTTTACAAATGTTTTTGGTATTTTTGAGATTTACGATGAATAGACTAACTTAAAGACCTATCCTAGGGGTCTCAGGAGCTGATCCATAGATTAGCCTTGCCTACATTATACACGTAGAGACCACATAGTTTGATTGACGACAAACTTGACTTAATGAAAAGATAGATGGGCAAACGGATTGCCAATGCAATAGACGCCTAAGGACTGACCTAAATGTAAAAATAGATGGGAAAACGGATGGCCAATGCGATGGACGCCTAAGGAATGACCCTAACTATCTTAGGGCATGATAAAAGATCAACCTTGCCTACATTCAAGCTTGGAGATGACGTAGTTCGGACAAGGTGAAAAACTGACAAGACTCAATGATGAATTTTTGAAGACTTTATGATATTTTGACATGTTTTTGGATTTTTTGAGTGACTTTTGAGAAGATTACGAGAATATATATGAATCTGATCCAATGCATGTGGGAACATGCCCCTAGTGTGGTGTGATACACTACTTTGATAAAGGCAGGACAAACTAACCTTAGGAATATGCCAAGTAGTACCACGGTGGAATATGATATGGACACCAACTCAGGCTATGGTATGGGTGCAGGCGAATGGGTGGATAGATGGATGGATGGATGAGCCATGCAAATCCTAGTGGATAGAGTGTTTTATTTACACTTGGTGCTTGTTTGCCAAGTTTTTACCAAGGTACTTGTCCAAAGTGCCACCGAAGTGGTTTTCACTAGAGGACGATTTTTTTTCTTTACTGTTTTCAATCCCTTTTCTGATTTTTTTAGGATTTTCTATTTTTTGACACCAAGATGCCTGTTTTCCAGGTTTTCATCAAGGTAACCATTTTTTTAGGACCTTTTATTTTTTATTTTTTATTTTTTTTGGTTCCATACCTTGCAATTGTTTAGGCATAAATTTTTTTGAGGTGCGAACTGTTCATGGGCTCCTATAGAGGTTTGCCTTTTGGTGTCAACAACTAATATACCCCTAATTTGTAGCTTGTGGTGATGATGAAGTGTCCCAACTAGTTAGGCTCAAACTTTCCTTTTGTATCCGGGTTAGGCATATTCTTTTGATTCTCTTTTAGCACAAGGTCACAGAGTTGGAAGGTGTGTTGTCTGATCTTCTTATTGTGGCTCCGTTTCAAGCGATTCTAGTAGACCTATAGATGATTTAGGGCATCCATGCATCATTCATCTAATAACTCCATCTCATTCAGTCTTGTAACCCTGTATTCCTCATTTGTGATGAGGTTTTGCAAAGATATTCTCAAGGATGGGAGCTCGATCTCAATTGGGAGTATGGCCTCTGATCCGTAAAGCAGGGAAAATGGGGTGGCACTTGTTGGTGTGTAGATGCTAGTGTGATAGGCCCATAACATGGGATTTAAGTACAGGTGTCAGTCACAACTAGAGTCATTGATTGTTTTCTTGAGGATTTTTAGAATGGTTTTATTTGTAGCTTCTGCTTGGCCATTTCCTTGTGGATAGTATGGAGTGGAAAAGTGATGTTTGATTTTGATTTTTTTGCACAAGTCACAGACATCCTAATTCTTGAAGGGTACCCCATTATCAGAGATAATGGATTGGGGTACACCATATCAGAAAATGAGGTAGTTCAGGATGAACCTAGATATTTGTTTTCCAGTGATGTAGGTCATGGGAATTGCTTCAACCCACTTTTTGAAATATTCAATGGAGTGATAATGAACTTATGGCCATTAGATGAGGTGGGTGAGATTTTTCCAATGAGATCAAGCCCCCACTGGGAAAAGGGCCAAGGTGTAATAATGGGATGCAGTTCTTGAGCTGGTGTGTGGATGAGATCTCCATGTTGTTGGCACTGTAGACACCTTTTGACAAAGTCATGTTCCTCTCTTTCCATTGTCGGCCAATAGTATCCGGTTCTTAGCAACTTCTTAGCCAAGGTCATACTACTCAAATGCAAACCACAAGTTCCATTGTGTACGTCAATTAGAGAATTCAAGGCCTCCTTAGGTTTTAAGAAACGTAGCAAGGTTACGTCAACACTTCTACAGAAGAGAGTTTCTCCTAGGATGACGAATCGTAAGGACCTTTTGATGAAGGTTCACTTTAGGTTCGAGGTAGTGTCGGCTGGGAGGACTCCTAATCTTAGATAGGTGTAGATTTCATGGTACCAAAGATCACCAGGACCAACGAGTTCACATGCATATTTCGATTCTAGTACCTCAAAAGTGGGTACGAGAAGCTACTCTACCAGGAATTCGCATTTCGAGACGTTGTGAGGGATATCTAGCAAGGATCCGATTGTTGCCATTGCATCTGCTACTCTATTGTTTGTCCTTGGTATCTTCTCAAAGGTGATGTAGATGAATGATTCCTTGAGGCTTTCTACCACCTTTTTGTAGGGTGTGAGCTTATCATCTTTAGTTTGGTATTCCCCATTGCTTGGTTAATGATAAGTTGTGAGTCTCCATAGACCTTTAATGCCATGATTCGCCACTATGTTTCAATCTTGAGTCCTATGGTTAAAGCCTCATATTCTACAATATTGTTTGTATAGGGGAATGCCAATTTATATGATCTTGGTATACAATCTTCTTGCGGGGTAATGAAGAACACATCGGCTCCTAATCCATGTTGCGTGTGGGAGCCATCAAAGTACAGTTTCCAGTGGCCGACTACATTGAGATTGAAAAGAGACTCATCTGGAAATTCTGATACGAGTGGGTTGTCTATGTAGAGGGGAGTTTCTGCTAGCTGGTCCATAATAACTTATCCTTTGATCACCTTTTTTTTGGCATACTCAATATCATGTTTAGATAGTATCATTACCTATTTAGCCATTCTGCCTATAAGCATTGCTTTCGACAATAGATATTTCAAAGGCTCTATCTTGGCAATTAGCTTAATTTGATAAGCTAGCATGTAGTGTCTGAACTTCTGGGCTGCAAATACCAGTACCAGGCAAGCCTTTTCTATTTATGTGTAATTGAGCTCATGCCCTATCATTGTTCTGTTGATATAGTAAATCACCCGCTTGGTTCCCTTTTCATCATGTTGGGCTAAAAGGGCACCAAGGGTGACTGTTGTTGCTGAGATGTATATAATCAATGGTTTCCCTACAATTGGCGGCATCAACACAGGTGGTGTAAGTAGATATTCTTTGATTTTGTTGAATTATTTTTCACACTTGTCGTCCCACCTAAATTCTACTCCCTTGTGGAGCAGATGTGAATAGGTGATTTGCTTATCTACCAATTGTGCTATGAATCTTTGGATGGACTGGAGTCTACCTTGTAATCCTCTAAGTTGCTTTAGTGTTCTGGGTGCTTCCATATCAAGGATTTCTTTTACTTTTATAGGATCCACCTCTATCCCTCTCATTGAAACTATGTACCCCAACAACTTTCCTCATTGTACCCCAAATACACACTTCTTTGGATTGAGTCTAACCTTGTATTGTTCTAGCCTATCAAATATTGCACTTAGAGTTTCTATATGATCCTATCTCTTCTTTGATTTGGCTAGTATGTCATCCACATAGTCTTCAGCAATTTTGTGAATCATGTCATGGAAGATCAGTGTCATGGCTCTTTGGTATGTAGCTCCTACATTCTTTAGCCCAAATGGCATCACATTCCAGCAGTAGGTGCCCCAAGGACATGTAAAGGTTGTCCTATGTTTGTCCTCCTTTTCTATCATTAGTTGATTGTATCCCGAGAAGCCATCCATTAGGGATAGCATCTCATGTCTGGCCATCATGCCCACTATCATGTCAATGTTGGGTAGTGGAAAGTCATCCTTAGGACATGCTTTGTTTAGATCTCTAAATTCCATGCAGATGCGGATGCCCCCATTCAGTTTTGAGACTGGCACAAGAATAGATACCCATTCTAGATAGTCAACTGGTCTTATGAAGCCAACATCTAAGAGTTTTTGTAATTCTATCTTCACGAGCAGAGCTATCTGTGGGTGCATTTTTCTTAACTTCTGTCTAGCTAGGTTTACTCTAGGGTGAACGGCCAAATGATGAAATACTACTTCAAGATCTAAACCTAGCATGTCGGCATAGGTCCATGTGAATTTCACATTTCTTTCTTTTAGGAATGCTGCCAACAGTTCTTGTTCTTCTGTTTGAAGTGTTTGAGCATAGAATGTGATTTGCGGTTATGTTTCTGTTCGCAAGTTGACAGGGTTGCACTATCCTTCCAGGACTGCTGACTTTTCTTGATGTAGAGCAGTAGGGGGGAGATTGAATCCTTCATCTTACAGTGCCTCAGAGAGGTTTTCACCATTGGATGCATCCTTTATTTTTACTATTTTGTGGTTAGAGAGTGCCATAGTGTGGTTTTCACTCAATAACCCCGAGCTTATTCTAGATATTTTCCTTTTGCGACTGAAGGACTCAATCATCTCCCCATAGTATGCTTGGGTGTCTAATGTGATGTTGAAGCCTACCTTATTATCCCTAGATAAGACTATATCCCTTATTCCCATGAATTCCAAGAGCGCCTCATCATTTTTGAATGAGTAGAGAATTGGTGGTCCTCGTTGATCATGATCGATGAGTTGCGGGTGTACTAAGGTTATTCAGTGGGTTTGTTGGTTTCACTTAGTTGTGGAGGAACTAATCATTAGCAGGGTGGAATCCTCAAAGAGCCTAGGGAGACCTACTATGGTATCATCATTTTCACTACGAGCACAAACATCGGTGACGTCAAAAGTGAAGTTATTAAGTGGGATACCTAGGCATACAGGTGGTCTAGGAGTGGTTGTTGTTACCTGAGGGGAGGACCTGACTTCCCTTCTGGGAGTACCTCTACCACATATGGTTATAGTAAGAGGAGTATACCCAAGGCCAAGGTTTTTCATTCTTCTTTCTACAATGATGGGCTCCAACCGTCCATCACTGTTTCTTCCAAGGATTTCATTCCTATTATAGCCCATACCAAATATCATTTGTAATCCTCTGTTAGTTTCATCCATGGGTAGGGTAGGGGTGGATTTTCCATCTTGGTATAATATGTTTGAGCTGTCCTCCTCATCCACATTCTCTCGACTGAGATCCCTCCAATGGCGGAATCCAGAAGGTTATGCCCTAATAGTGTGGACAGGTGTTTCAACTAGCTGAGGTTGTCCATGTGACCTAGGAGATTGTGGTAACTCTCCTACAAAAAATGCATTCCTTTTCATTCTATAGTCGCCAAATCCATTGTCCTGGATCATATTTTAAATCTTGGATATGTCAGGGATGGTGGGTGTCTTTGTCGCAAAAGTGGAAGTGAGGTTGGCTAGGTCTATGTATAATGTGGACGGTCCTTTATCATTTTTTGGTACTTGGGGTATTTTATAAAACTTGGCTTCCAAGTTTTTATAGTAGGAAAAAGGTTCGGGATCCCCATATATAGTGACCTCCTCATTCTGATGTGAGAACTTGATACATTAGTGATAATTTGAGGCCACTGCCTTCATTCTGTGGATCTAGGGGCATCCCAAGAGGATATTATATGGTAGGTCTAGGTCGAGGACCTAATAGGTGGTTTTCATAGTTTCTGGTCCCACTTGGATGGGGATTCTGATAGTGCCCTAAGACACTCTTTCTTGATCATCATATGCTCGTATCATGATCCTTTTTCTTTTATTAATGGAATCTTTGGTGAATCCCAATTTATTTATGAGCTTTAGAGAATAGATGTTAAGGCCTGCACCTCCATCCACCAGGACTCTTTTGACTTTCTTCTTATGGATGAGCACTTGAAGGTGGAGTGCATGGTTATGAGATGGTTGCAGGGGGAAATATTGGTTTGAGAATGTAAAAAGATTTGGGGTAATGATGTTACCCACCATATCCTAGAATTGCTTTGTGTCAAGGGTGGTGGAAATATGGTGGATGCAACTAATGTCTCATCAAAGATCTTCCTATGGGCTACAAATATTTTCAATAGTTCCATGATGGAGATTTGGTGGGAGTTCTCTTTAGCTGGTTAATGACATTGCAGTCATAGGGGATGGCTTTAGCAATGGGGGTCTTAGCTGGTGCCCCAAAGATGGTAACTTTTTTGCCAGGTGTGGTGATTCCACAGTCATTGTTGGCTCCCTTGACATTTATGACCATGACCATTTGATCAACACACTCGACTATCTCCTCATACACTAGATTAGTACTAGCATACTTTTGCTTGCCCTTATTATTCCCTTGGTTGTGGTTAGGCATCAGATTCGTGTATATTTTCAAGTCTTGGTTTCTGGCTAGCTGCTTGATATTGATGATCTTATCCTTGATGAGGTCTTGGATGATGTTTTTTAGCCTTGTGCAATTGGTGGTGGTATGTCCTTTGACTTTATGGAAGTCACAAAGGAGATTTTTGTTATACCATGGTAGCTTGGTCATGGGTTCCACATATTACTCCAAGTTAGAGACTTTGATTAGATTCTCTTTGACCAGTTTCTTCATTATGGACTCAATTGATTCACCAAGAGCCGTGAAATTTCTTTCGGAGGGATACTTGCCTCAGGGAGGTGGTTCTCCTTCATTACCCAAGTTTTTGATTTGATTGGTGGGAGTTGGTTGTTGCTGTGCTACAACCGCATTAGTCTACACATTATTATGATTATGCTTTTGTGGTTGGTGATGGGTTTGGGTGTTCTGCTTAGGGGCACTGATGACCACTTTAGCATCAACCATGCCGTTGTTCGTGATATTTTTATTCCTCAACCTTTTTCGAGGTTTATCATTGTAGTTGTTAGACGAGCAGTTATCCTGTGGTGGACTGAATGTTGGTGCACCTCCTCATGCAGTAAGGGCTCTTTCAATGTTCAATGTCTTTGGGATCAGTTGATCATATGATGCGATGCACTACATTTTCAAGTAGGATGCCAAGTTTTCATCTAGATTGGCTATGATGGTGAAAAATTGTTGTTCTTCTGGCATAGACCACTTGCTCTGATTGGCCTTAGATTGCCATCTTTGGAAGAAGGATGCAAATAGCTCTCCTTTTCTCTGCTTGAGTGTGGATAGTTTTTCCAAACTAACATCCACACCCATGTTGAAAGCATAATTCTTAAGGAAAGCTTCTACGATTTCCTCGAATGTTTTAATGCCCATGGGTAGGTGAGAAAACCATTCCATGGTTGGACCAATCAGACTATGGGGGAAGAGTCACATTAGATATGTGTCATCATATGTGACCTCTATGCAGTGCACCTGAAATTCCTTGATGTGGTTCTCAGGGTTACCCATTCCATTATACTTGTAAAATTTGGGGATCTCAAATCCCTTTGGGAATGGTATCATGGTGAGACTTCTGCTGAAAGGGTAAGGGCATAGTTTTCCTGGTGTTCTTGTTGTTTTTCCTACTTGTAAATCCAACACTTTCTATGAAAGCAGTTTGATCTGTGTTGTGACATCCTTGCTTGGGTTGGGAGGTGGAATGAATGAGTTGTGAGGTGTTTTATGGGTGGGAAGAGTACTAGTGGGCATTTGTTGCAAGCTTTGTTGTGTGTTCAAAGCCTATTGGTATGCCTACATTTGTGTCAACAATGCTTGTTGCTAATCTTGTTGTTGTTGTTCAAACAATGCTTGTTGCTAGTCCATTTGTTGTTGTTCCCATGAAGCCTATTGTTGGTCAAACTATTGTTGTGCTAACAAAGCTTGTTGTTGGTCTAGTTGTTGTTGTGCCAAAAAAGCTTGTTGTTGGTCGCGCTATTGTTGTGCTAATAAAGATTTTTGTTTGTCTTTTTGTTGTGCTTGAAAGTCTTGTAGGCCTTGTTGGTAAGCTTATAGATGGATTGTTTGTAGTTGTGCTTAGCATTGGGCTTGTTCCTATTGCTGGGCTTGTGCTTGTGCTTGAGCTAGAGCTTGGGCTTGTGCTTGAGCTTGAGCTTGAGCTTGAGCTTGTGCTTGGGCTTGAGATTGAGCTTGAGATTGCGCTTAGGCTTGAGCTTGAGCTTGGGCTTGTGCTTGTGCTTGTGCTTGAGCTAGAGCTTGGGCCTATGGTTGTGCTTGAGCTTGCTACTTTTGCTTGAGTACTCTCTATTGGTTGGCCTTTTGAAGGATTTAGATTAGAGTGGTGAATGGATTTTTTCGTGTTGGCTTTTGGTGGGATTGGTGGTTGAATGAGAATCATGCTGACCATTGTGACGGGTGAAGGGATTATGGTGGTGATTGGGATTTGGGTTGTTGGGGGGGTGGTTGAGATGTTTGGTCCTTGAGATGGTATACTTTGGGATTTTTGAGGACCAATTGATGTAGTGGCTTGAATGGTTGCCACTTGCTATTGTGATGTTGTGGGCAAAAAGAGGGAACTTGATGTGATGTTCACATTGCTTGGTTCCAAGAAACTATCGATGTTGAGAGGAGGAAAACCCAATCCAAGAGGTGACATGTTTGTGAATGGAAATGGGGGAAGAGATGGGATGTTACCTTGGAAAAAAGGATTAGCAACATTGATTGTTCCAAACAAGGCCCCTTCTCCTAGTGGTACATAATTTTGTATGTTTGATTGATAGGCTGGTGTTGCATGGAATGAAGATGAGCCAGTGTGGTTATGGAAGGTGAGTGAGATATATGGGTGGGATGGATTTTCTGGGACAGAAGTACCCGGCATGGTGGTGACGACTGCCTCTTCGTTAGCCACAAGGTGATGCCTTTACAATTCTTGAAACATGGCACTCCCCTTGTTTACATTCAGCGAGGTTGGTGTGATGGTCGATGTGGTGTGAGGTATTGCTTGATTGACATTTAACATTGGGGATGCATTTGTAAGAGGCACATCTATACTAGTGCTTGCATCAAGGTCAGAAGGGAACTCGATCCCTCCTCTTGCTAGCATATTTAAGTACTTGAACATGGCACTAACAATTTTGTGGTTCTCTATATTTTGAACCATTTTTATCATTTCAGATTGTGTCATCCCCATGTCTTCGTTCATGATGTCCTCTTGATGACTCTCCTCTTGAGGATTTTTTGATGATAAAGGAGAGTTACTTGGTGGATTTCTTGATCCCACTAGGTTTATTTTAGAGGTTAACTGACTCATGTCCACTGAAGTTGATATTTCATTGATATTCTCCATGTTCTTCTTGTATTGATATCTTGTTTGGACCATAAAAAATAGGGATTGTTTGATCCTAACCTTTGAGGCCCAAAAGAGAAGAACTAGGGAAGTTAATTATCAAAGAAGGTGGTAATGATGATGGGATAAATGGATGGAATGAGTGAATGAAACCTTTCAGAGAACTTTTGAAGGCTTATGCTAAACTTGTAAGGACTTAGATTGATTATGATGGTTTGATTGGGTGTATTGAGTCAAACAAGATTTTAGTGAAGTTGTGGTCCCTAGGAAGTTGTATTATCCTAGGGGAACTTGCACAAGCAGATGAATTGGCTAAGTGTGTTAAGCCAATTTAATTGTGAACTAGGAAACCTTAGGAAGTTGTGTTATCCTGGAGGTAAATTCGACCAAAGGTTTGACTATTTTGGCTAGGTGTGTTAAGCCAAGATAGGGTGATGTTGGTTTAGCCCTTTAAGTTTAGCATGAGTAATTTTTCTGGAGTTCACAAAAGGTTTTTTGATGAAATGAGATTTGGTTTGATGGAGGAATGAATGAGGATGAAAACTTTGATCTTGAACCTTCACCTAGACACGACTCTCTTTACAAAACCTCGGTATTGAAGAACATGCTAGACTTCTTATGGGAGGAAAGCAAACCTTTCAAAAAGTTCAAGATTTTTTTGATAGTAGAATGCATACAAAGTGGGATTATTCCTTGAAGCCTTTTTGTAGAATTTGTATACAAGTCTTTCTCTTACTTCAAGGAGCATCTCAAGGCATTATTCATGGGTTTTTAGACTAATCTTCTTGAACTTTGGTTTTAGGATTTTGATCTTGCAGGAAATAATTGGGAGCAACACATATGAAGTTAATTTTGTCCTTTTATCTTGGCTTTAATGAATTCATTTTTATCAAAAACACTTGCTTGCTTATGTTCCAAACTATATTTCAAATGTCCCACTTTCTTTCTCATCCCACAAGGTCCATTGTGTGGAAATCAAGGAAAATAGGGAAAAAGTTTCTTATGTTTAACCTTGTTGAAAAAAATGATGGTAGAATTTGTACACTTAGAAACCTCTAGGAATATGATCCCTAGGGAAAGCAAGAGTGTCTAAATTTGTCAAGAATATTTTTTTTTCACAAGGGGTTTGAAATTTGAAGGTTTTGTGAATGTTTGTTTTCAAGCACTTCTTGAGAACCAAGCAATGTGTTCTTTTCTTTCACGCACTTTTACAATCTTAGGATGATGAGGCAATATCTTGTTGGGTTCCCACTTAGATGAATCTAGCTATACATATCTTATGCAAATGGCTAAATGCTTGACCACACTGGCTCCCCTCCACAACACACACTTCTCGGGTCATCCAAGCATTCGTACCCATGTATCTCCCATGACATACCTTCCATTTCCACAACAAAACCACATGTATAACATGGGGCGGCTTCAAAGGACATGACCTTTTGCACCAACAAGATAGACAAGGTTTTGGGCTTTTTTAAAACAAAGGGTTCTAATGCGGGCATTCCGTTCGTGGGGGATTATCCAACATCGGCGACAGTCCATTTCTGTCCATCTCATCGAAATAATCCTCGTGATTTTTGAACTTTCCTCAAGAATCCACACTTATATATTAGTTGGATTGTTCCCTTGGGTGAGTACTTTTTCCCACAAGGCAGGCCCTCTAAGATAAACAATAGCGAATAAAGATATTCGTAGTTCGATCAACCTTTGTTTAAAAACAAAAGGAGAACACTCACAATAAGTTTACTCAAACTCGCATGTTTTGTTCAATTGTTAAGTGCCCAAATTGAAATGTGGAGGCAATATTTTTAACAACCTAGTATCATGAAAATGTTTTTGATTCTCAAGATCACTGTGAAGTGCGAGAAAAGTGCATACACATTTTAAGTGATATCAACTTGTGAAAATGATTGCAAAACATTGAAAACACTTGTTCATTTTAGACCTCAAAACAATGATGAGTTCTTTTTAAGCACTAAATGAAATGTGAGATTGCCTTGTTCAATTTTTAACCCTTTAAATAAAATCTAGTATGTTTATCTAAAGTTCTTTTTATCCCCTTGGCAACTTTTGAAAATAAATTTGATTTGTTTATTTTAGAACCCAATGGAAATTTAGTGTCTTAAGATCAATGAACTTATCAAATTCTTTAAAGAGTGTTGAAAAACACTTTAGTGTTTAAAAAAACTTTGTACAAAATGAGCATGAGCATGGTGTCATAAAAAATATTGCTTGTTCTTTTTAAATTCAAAGTGAATTTAGTGTTCCTAAGGCCAAAGATTTTTAACAAATTTATTAAAGAGTGTTGAAGAACACTTTAGTGTTTAAAAACACTTTGGATTTGGTGAACATGATGTCATGATGAACTTCTTCCTTTTCTCCAACCTGCAAAATGACAGAAAACCAGACAGAAAAAAGACAGAAAACAAGGTCAAAGATTAAAAAAAAACCTAATTTTAATAAGCACATGTCAATTTTAAATCCTGCTAGTTTTTTGTGGCATAGTTTGTAAAAGCGGTGGAGTTTGGAGTGAAAGAAGTGCTATATAGCGTCACGCGACTCACTTTGGGCGGCGCTCTACAGAAACAAAGAGTGCAAAAGCGGCTTAATAGAGGTAAGCGGCAAAGTTTGGAAGCGGCCTCATTTGAAAATTTGAATTTCTCAGGCGGGAAAGTGAGAGCGGCCGAGTTTGGAGAAATCGCGGTGTGATATAGCACCGCCATGTTGAAAGCGGTGTGATATTGCACCGCGAGGGGTGAGCACGGTGGAATTTGGAGATTTGAAAAAATGACAAGCGAGGACAAAACCTGGTGAGGTTTGGGAATTAAGCACAGGTCAGTATAGCACCGTGCCTCTGCGAGCGGGGAAGTATTGTGCCACGGTGCTGAAAGTGGTGCAATATAGCACCGCGTGGCTGAGTTTGTTGTGTCTGCAAAAAAAATTTATAAATTGTAAAATTTTTGAAAAACACAATTGAATTTTTGATTCAAGCCCTCCTTATAGCGCCAAAATATGAACCCCTAAACCTGCATATGCACAACAACAACAAAACACATTAGCTGTTAGATCATATGCATGCAAACATGTGTGAGAGATTCCCCATAAAATCCATGTATTCAAACTAAACTAGGAAATGAAGAACACAATAAACTTAAAATAAAAGAGATTCAATCCTAATTAATCTAATAGCATGATGATCTTATGGGGGAATTGGTGCTAATGAAGTGTTGCAATTGGCCCTTTCCCAGTTCCTAAGTAGCAATGGTATCTGATGGAGAAATGGTCAGATTTGAGCATAACCTTGTTTCAAATCTTGAAAAGTGATGAATGGTTCATTAAAATGGGCAAAATTGGCTCTCAATATGAAGAGAGTAACTTTGCATATGATTGTGGATGAGAAATGAGGAGAGAATTCTGCAATTTATAACTTTCAATTTGGAAGAGAAAGAAAGGTTTAAGCAATGTGGGACAAAGGATAATCCAATGGCATTGTGCCACTTGTCCACATATTGTTGGAGGAGGAATGAGCACATTTTGGCCAATGTGCATGATAAATGCATAAATTTGAATTTGAAATTGTGAGATGACTTGTTGAAGAGGGAAGGGAAATGAAGTTAATGTCACTTGGCTCAAGGTCAAGGACATGTAAGAGGTCTTAAATGCCTTGTTGGAAGGATTAAGTCCACTTGACATTTTTGAATTCAAATGAGAGAATATTCCCTTTTGATGCTTTGTGAGGGAAAATAGATGAATAAATAAATCAAAGTATTTGGTTTATTTTGCAAGTTGCATTCTCTAGATAATTTTAATGAAAGGGTTTAACTTAATCATGGTTTTGATTAACTTAATGAAGAATTAGATGATATGACAATCTAGACTTACATTTATGAATTAATTTAAGTCAAGAATTGAGAGGAAATGATTTATTAAATAAATGATTTGATTTATTTAATCAAGAAGGAACATGTTAGATTAAATAAAATAAGCTTTAATTTATTTTAATTTAATAATAGGACTTTAGAGAATTTAATCAAATAAAATGATTTATTTAATTAAATAGGGATGTAAGGTTAATTAAATTAAACTGATTAATTTAATCACTGAAAGAAGACTTAATCCAATAAATAATGATTTATTAAATTAAGAGATAGAAAGTGATGAAATGCTGATAATGTGATTTTAAGAGGAAATGTTGTCAGTAAATCGGGATCAAGTGTGCCAAAACGAACTTGTACATTTTCCATGTCTACAGCTACCAAACTTGTCTATTTCGTAGCCCACATAATCTAAGCATGCAAAATAAGGAAAGTTGCATTGGTCCTTGATATGGTTCCCCTCCTCAAAAATTCATTTTGAGCATTAAACTCTATTAGTTCATCAAAATTCACATTTTAAAGGGTATGTGTAGATCATTATGGGCGAAAATGTGGTGATATGTAAGTGATATGATAGCCCATGTAGCTGACGACTTTTTTTTAACCCAAAATTGATGAGACAAAAAGAATTTTTAAAGGAGATTCTCAGCTTTCCACCAATATAAATTATGCTTTACTTTGAATTTAATAAATAATTATTATTCATTTTCTATTTCAATTATGACTAAAGTCCTGATTGATAGGATGATTTAAAAACATCTATATCTTTCAAACGGTATCACATTTTTTGAATCTGAAACATGCATCACATTCTATGCTTTGCATACTATAGCATTAAAAAAAAAAAAAAATCATGAAGTTTTCACCAAATTAAGGTGGTCAGACACACGAGTTTTTATGTTTTTTAAAAGTTGTAATAAAAAAAATCGTAATTAATCATTTACTTAGAAAAAAATTACAAAAAAATATGCATCACATCAAGACATGAGTCCTCTACTTATATATTAAATCTTATAAAAAAATATTATCATTTTATTGTGGTTAGAGTGATTAGACAACACCTACGTCTTATTTTTCCCTTGGAATTTAAGTACTACTACATTGAAATTTTAATTTTTCACCAAATAGATTTTTTCTTTTAAATAAACCTAGTAGTTTAGAAACTACATTAATTTTTCTAGATATTCTATTCTTACATATTTTTGAAATAATATAGATAACTTATTCAATTTTTTACGTCAAGTTTCATAACTCTAATTTTCTGAATTTTCATCACCACTTAAGGGCCTATTTTTTCCATGATGATCCTGCACGTACCCTAAACCAAGTTGTGAAAATTCAGTTTTGGGAGTTAGAATTTTTTTTGCACATGTAGGAGCTATGTCTTTCACCACTCTTACATATTTCATGTAGAATCTTTTTTTTCAGTTCTCTTACATATTACATGTTGGAGCATTGATTCTTAGTGCTCTTGCATATTTCATGCCTTAGTAGTTTTTTGGCACATGTAGGAGTGCTTATTTTTAGCACTCTTACATATTTCATGCCTTAGTCATATTCTGGCACATGTAGGAGTGAGGCTTTTTAGTGCTTCTACATCTCAAATCTCAAGTCACATGTAGGAGCTCTATTTTCACCACTCTTACATATTTCATGCAAAGGCTGTGTTTTTCACTACTTTTACATATGACATGTAAAAGTTCAGTTTTTCAGTGCTCTTACATTCAAGTGTCATTCCCACATGCAAAAGAATTGATTTTCAACACTTTTACATATGATATGTAAGAGCGTTGTTTGTTACCACTTTTACATGAAACAACCCAAGTCCTCCAAAATGTAGAAGAGTCTTTTTTTAGTGCTTTTACGTGTGATATGTTGAAGCACTATTTTTTAGAACTTTTACACAAAATATAATTTCCTTCCAAAACATGCCAGAGCACTATTTGTTAGTGCATGTGCATCAAATGCAAGTCCTCCAAGATGTAAGGGGACTGATTTTCAGTGCCTTTCCACAAAAAAAAAAAAATTCACTGATGCTCAAAAATCATCCAAAAATGCATTTCGAGTTTTGTTTCGCCTGTTTTGCTAATTTTTTCTCACTCCATTGCTCACATCCATTTTCTATTTTGTGCACTTCCACTCCATTCATTTCATTCAAGCTTCCCAAACCCATGAAACTGCTCAGATTTACATACAATATGTAGTGCCTTGAAAATTTGAGTAATGACATGTGAAGTACAACCAAAAATTTCTTCCCATGTTTTAGTTTGTTAAAGAAGTGTTCATCAAGGGTTCAAGAAGAATTTTAAGACAAAGCTTTCTCAATAGCTTCAATGAACAAAATAATGCATTTCCAACTTATTCTATATTTCAAAGGCACCAAAAAACCTTCAATCAAATTGGAGGCTTCAATCTCAAAGAATCCTCATCATCTCCAAAGTACACTCTAATGCTAGATAGTGATGAACTGCATGTCATCATGAAATTTTTATGGAGAAAGATGTTGAAGAAGGCTATTTTTTTCCTTAGATTAGATTTTCTAGTTTTAACATTTTTCATGCTTTATGTAAATAGGCTTTGACATTTCACATGTATCATTTCGACAAATGTAATCACATGTAAAAAAAAGATGTTTTCCTATAATCAAGGATTCCATTATTAAATAAGTCAACTAGTTAGTTAGGTCAAATTTTCCTAGATTTTCTCCTATATTAATCTTTTGATTTTCCTAAATTTCCTCTCCTCTCCCATCTATAAATAAGAGATGATTATATTGTAATGATTATATTTTATGTTTTAAAACGAAGTCCTTCCCTTTTAAGAAGAAAATACATGAAAATTTGTGTTCATCTTTGTGTGTCTATTTTGATCAATAAAGAAGAATTTTTCATACTAGACCTTGTGTTGGATCAATTGTCTTTTGAATTTGATTAAAGATTGGCAACAATTAGTGTGTGAGATCTAAGGGCTTTGAATAAATCTATGTAAACTTTGTGTTGCACTTTTTATTCAATTTTGTGTTTACAATATTGTTTGGATAATTATTGGTCGATTATCTATAAGACTTTGTGCTTGTAATTGTTCATGTTGTTTGTGGAATTTTTGTATCTAAGAAGAGTTTTTTCCTTCGTGAGATCCATCGATGAAATCTACATAATGAATTTATGCCTTCGTGATATTTTATTTCTTATTTTATTATTTATTATTATCATGCTTGTGTCTCTAAGATTTTCTTTGACAAGATAGAGATATTGGAATTATTGTTATGTTTTTAGTTTAAAAGTTTTATTGAACTAGAACTATGAACTGTGAATCATTATAAAACATATTCTCTTAAAAAAAAGAGAAGTATGAATGTGACACACCCCCATCTCATAATTGTAGTGTACATGTTTGTGAATATTTAATTAGTTTTACTTAGCTTTTGTCAGTAGTAAGAAGGGAGCCTCCCCTTTCTGAGAGGAGAGATTACATCTCAAAAAACTATGGTTGAAATCAAGGTTGTGTAATCTATTGAATAGGGGATTACATAATTTTCACCCAACAATAGTTAAACCCTAGTGATCACAGTCATTGTGCCCTAACAGTCTTTCTATTTTATTTTTGACTACTTGTTCAAGGCTGTAGGTCACATAAGTTATAACTTATGCCTTTAAGTTCATTCAATCATTGGCCACATTACCTATTCATCTGGTTGGTTTCATCGATATGTTCCTTTGGAGATCTAGTGGTGGATTTTCAAAGCTAAATAATCTTATGACTTGAACTAAGATCTCATGCATTGTGGAAAGCACCTCAAAATTAGCTTGAAGTTTAGTGACGAGAAATGGAAGTCAATCAACAACCATGATTAAGTTGATCAGATGGTGCCCTCCATTCCATTATGTTTGTGGTGGGTCTTGGTTAGGTCTCACATAGAAGCGGGGATTGGATGAGATCAAACAAGTTTTCATCGAATGATGCACAATGATAGAGGACAAAACCTTGGTGGGTCTACCAATATGCAGCACCATCGCTTCACATTGTTGTTATGACATGAAACTTGTTTAAATATTTATATGATGGGTGGTGATAGTGGAAAGAAACGTCAATACGAACATGTGTCCAAATTCTCTTTCATCACTGGGTGTTAGTGCATTGTGCTTACACATCCTTGAGACACAAAGATTTCAGTGATGAGAAATTATTGATGATTTTCAATGGAGTATGATGTTAACAGAGGACACATGGCATAATCCTACCAGCCCAAAGAGATTTAGTTGGCCCACTCTTACTGCTAGTGAGATAGCGGGGAATAGAATATATTGAATAATGGAAATGAATGGTGGTGCTCACAAAAAATCAGCGATATGTGATGGCCTTAGTTCTTGAGGGAAAGAGATCTATGGTGTATGATCAAAGATAAGAGATCAGATGATGATCGCTATGTCTCTTTGCATTATGGAAATGGATATGTATGTTCTAGAGTGTTATAGCAATATGCAATGACTATGGAGATGAGATCAAGGAAAGAGATTTAAAGACTCTTTATTTGACGATCATCTTTTAAATTTTCAATGATGAATGAAGGACACAATATTGTGGTATAAAGGAATTTGATTGATGGCTTAGATTTGAACATGAAAATGTCAAATGGCTAACTCTATGTAAACATGGTTTTTTGCTAGTAAACTGACATGAAGATGAGAATTAAATGATCTACCTACTTCAATGATATATGTAATATGATTTGATACACAAAGCAGTAGAACAGATGGCTACAGAGGTAAGGATCGAGATAAGATACAATTATTAGATGGATAGATTAAATGCATATCCAATTGTAGGGTTTGATAGAGATAGAATGAGGGAAAATTATTTGCACTAGAATTCAATACTGTGCGGCTCAATACAATTGCATGAAAAGGGAGAAGATATTTAGAACCCTAAAAAGAAAATTTGTAGGTGATTGAGAATCTTGAGGCAATCATCATCAGTTAGCTCTATGCAAAATAGATGAGAATATTGTCTAAGTGTTGTAAGTGTGTGTAGAGTGAGGAGAGGAGTGTGTAGAGTGCAAAAGTGATTCTGAGCTATAGAGGTGAATACAAAATACAGTAAAGAGAAGATATTGAGAGAAGGTTTATGGGTGTGCATTAAGATAGACCAAGAATTCCTTAAAGAAGAAGGAATAAAGCCGAACTAGTGGTGTGCAAATTAGAGAAGAGAGTTTTTGTGGTAGCAACATATAGTTGAGCAGTTGCAGAGTAAGTTGTAACATAGAATTGTGTTCTTAGTGAGAAAATTTTAATAATAATTTGAGTTGTAAATATGATAGGTTTGTGCCATTAGATAACTAAGTTGGTGCTCATTTCAAGGAATTGGTGTATGCTTAGGGTTGATTCCCTTAAAATTTGTAATAGAATTGTTTCCTTGTGAAGCTGGATTAGGACAACAACTCTTAGCAATATTTTCTCATTGTGATTTTTCCCATTTTGGGTTTTTCACATATACTTGTTGTTATGTGTTGTTCTTTTATGTGCATGTGTTTATCATATATATTTTATTTTAATTTTCATGTTTAGATTAAATATTTGTATCTTCACTTAGGATAAAAAGGATAAAATTTTAGTATCTACTAATTCACCCCCCTCTCAATTGATTTTTGTGTTCTAACCCATTTTAATAAATAAGGTCCTAAAATTAATGTGAATATGTAAAATACATATTACAACACTAAATTAAGGCATAATTAAGCTCATTTTAATTAGTTCCAATGTATGTGTGAAAAAGGGAGACTTTTTCCTATAAAAAAATCTACATTTTCTAATCAACAAATGAAGATCCAACAACCAAACCAGGAACATACGAGCTACATTATAGCTACCACATGAATCCAAACTTAATTTTAATAATTAGGGTTTAAATCTAGGATACAAGGTACCTTAGACTAGTAAGATTCAAAATATATTTATAGGATAGGTACCTTTGTGTCTTCTCTCATCATTTCTTGGAACTAAAGTTTGTCTCTACACTCAAATGGTCATAAATCATAATAGAATGCTACATTTTCATAGTTACATAGTTACAATATTAGCTCACAATGAAACTGACAAAGTGTACATAGTGTAACTACACTTACTTTGATTGAAGATTTATCATATATAATGAATACACATGCTATGTACTTCGAGTGGTGTCACACTTTTGGTCAATTTATCAACAAACCTTAATTTATTTCTAAATAAAAATCAATTTGTTCAAATATATGATCTCATAAAATTCATTCTAGCTAATTTGTATATGTACACAACTTTTCCAACAAAAAGTGTTAGATAAATGCATATGTAGCACCACTTTGAAGCCAATTTATCGAAAAAAAAAATTATTTGAAAAACTTGATGTTTTGACAACTCCTAGTCATGTAAATAATATTGTTTTAAAATATAAAAATACCCTTTTGTAGATCCATAAGTGTAGTTTTCAAATATATATATTAACTATTATTTTAATTTTATAATTTACTTTTACTAAAAGTAGGTTATCAACACAAAAATATTAGGTTAATTACCATGTCAAGAAAAATAATAAAACTTATTAAATTGTTTTTGAAAGAATATGATACACTAGATAAAAGTATCTATATCAAGATGATATAATTTTTTTTCTAATTTAGATAAATAATCAATATAAAAGTTCGCGTCAAATGGAAATAGTTGTTTTTCAATACACTCACATTTTAATATTTATTTAAAAATATATTTACCAAAAATTTTTAAAAATATCTATGCACTAAAGTTTAAAGTTATAAATACACAAAAAAAATTGAAGGAAAAATAATTAATTTACTATATAAAGATTGACATCTCATGTAACTTCATTTTTTAGCATTTTATCAGTAACAAAATTGTAGTGTAAATTTATTAAAAACTATATTCAAATATTTTTTATTTTTACTTTTAAAATACAAACATAAAATATACTAAAATATACTCATTTTATTAGTTTACATAATTGCAAATTTCAAAGTTACATATATGTCATGTTTTAGTGATTCAAGTTTGAAATTTGGATTAGTGTTGGTTGCTTCCTTTATAAAGTGTGACACAGTTTTGTGCTTTTACCCTACACTTACTTTGGCCAAAAATTTATCATATATAATAAATACACATGCTTTGTACTTCGAGTGATGTCATTTATTCACCCACCCACTCGCTCGACTAGGAAACTATAATGACCATGAATAACTAATGGCTAGGTTTGACCTTAATAAAACATAACAAGATTCCATTCCAACCAATAATGTAGCATTCAAGTGATCTAACTGATCGTACATGTTAATCCCAACCTTTAGTTTGTCCTAACCCAAGGAATAAAATAATTTCCTGATTTCAAGGAACATTAATAACCACTTAAGGATAACTACCAACATGCTTTACATAACATCACATCCTATCAATGAACAGATATAACATCAAGCATGATATTATTCCCTTTGCACTACGAACATCATAATTCATCCAAGAATATAAGCAATTATTTGTTCAACTCTATATTATATATATATACTTTCTAGATAGTTTACATAACTAGGTCATATAATCATAAGAAAATTATCTGTAAATATATAATACTAATAAGATGTCATAAAATCACTTATATCCAATATAACTATATGCATAAGCTTGATTTAAAAATATTAAAAATAAATAATAACTTGCATGAGAACTTGCAAAAAAATGGTAAACATGATATTAAAATAGAAAATAGAATGGATAAGAATACTAGCATGCCTAGTAATAAATCTTCCCAAGAAGAACTCTGTTGGTTGTACTCTGCAATCTAGCCTATCTCCAATCCGATTCCTTCAAACACTCAATACTCTGTCTTCACTAATACTAAAATTTCACACTCACAAAGAAACACTCAATATTCTTACAATAATTATCTCAACAAATAAATAGCAAGAATGTAATCATAAAATTGCCCTGAGACTAGGAACTATTGACCCCTATAAATACAGATTCAAGGAGATACTTCACACTACAAATTAGCTTTGGTGTTTTCCACCTTTCAAATAGAAAATAACTCTAATGCAAGTCTAGTGCTCTACAAATTGATTAGGAATAATTGGTCACCTTTTTCCAATTTACTAGCAATTGAAAGAATCAATCATTTGACACATGAGAATTTTGAATTTCATACAAATTCTATTTCTTGGCCATGTTCTTGAAATGAACATGATGGCACTCTCAAATTTTGCACATTTGAGATGTCCATTTCAAAATTTTGCTTTCTGCACTTTCAGAAGTGCACCTGATGAATTAGTCCTGACTGACCCACTTTGGAGGCTTATAATTAAAAGTTTGTTGATTGTCATGCAAAACCCATTTGCAGACATATTTAGTAGACACATGTCAACGTGTGTATCAGTTTTCAACTTCCCATGATGAGTTCTGATAGAGTTTCTAAAAGTGAAGTTGGAGGCTTTTCACATTGTTCTGTTGTTTGCAAACTATTTATTTTGTGAAATAGCTTCCTGTTTGAGCTTAGTTTTCGCAACTAGTTCACTTTGATGTCAAAAAAAATGTTGTTCCATATTCTCCATATCAAAATGATCTCGAGTGTCAGTTTTCAGAACCTCATGATCTGATTTGCTAATTTTAGCAGATCGAAACCAAATGCAGTTTGTTTTGTTTTCCAGTTGCATTCCTGACAGCCTTTCTGAATGGTCAATTTTGATTGTTAATATCTTTTGATCAATGATGATTCAAGCAATTTCATTTTGCACACGTGCTTAGGGTAATTAAATGTGTCACTATGTCTAATGGCAGCTCACCAGGGGTTTATTTTCTATTTTTACAAATTGGCAGTTGAATCAGTTTTAATTGGTGTAGAACAATAGTTGTTTCAGAAAAGCCTGACTGGGCAACTTTGCCGATTAATATCCGGTTCCTTAGGATCTGTTTTTTTGAATTGTCTTTTGCATTACATTATTAGATCAAACATGTTCATTATTTCTCAATGAAAGGGTCTCAAGATGAGTTCATATGGGTTAATTAATTGTTTTCTGATCGCGACAGGGCCAAAAATGGTGTTCCAATTTTTTTTCAAATTTTGCAATTCTACTGACAACCCATTTCTTAGTTTGGTCTCAAACCTCTATAGCTCCATTTTCATCAAGAACGGAAGTCATTTGGTATATTATTTTAATATACTTTTGTTGCAGCAAACGTGTCCTGAGGGCCAGTTTACAAAGGAGGTACCTAAGTTTTAAAAGCTGGAAAAAATTGGAGGAAATGGGTTTTCTTTAAATAATTGATTATGGGTGCACACAAAAAATCTCGACTCCAGGTGTCCCGGTTTGCCCCGAATCAATTTCTTCAAATGACTTGCAGACAAAATTAATTTTTTTGCCTAGTTCTAATGTTTTAAATGCTTATATTTAAAACATTTCATAATGGTTTTAGGGCATAAATATTTTCTAACATTTGAATGGGAGGAGAAGAAATTTTAATTCTTTCATCCGATTGGTTGGACGCTCTCAAAACAAATTTTCAAAAGTTTCAAAGTTCAGGGCAATTGAAACTAAGGCCATGGAGCAGAGGATTGTGGAAGCAGGCAAATGAAGGATGCTTCTCCTGGAATTAACTCATCACCTACATAGTCATTTAAAGGATTTTTTATGTTGTATTTGTGATAGTTTCAATTTTATACCAGCTGTGAGCATTGTGGGCAAAATCAAGCTACAATCACGTTTTTTGTTTTCATGGGGATTTTTAAAGACATTTACAAGCTGGGAAATGTTAGTGCAGCTTCTAGAAAGATACCTCAACCATTCTTAATGCATTGGAAGCTTTTTAAACAAAGATTCACATGTTTTTGAGTATCTGGTAATGCCAAAAATGCCATTTCATTTGTAAAAACGACTCCAACATTTTCAAAAAATGTCACAGAATGTATTAAAATTGTTTGAGGAAATTCTATTTTTTGTGTTTTGCTGCCATGCAAAGGCAAGGAGATCCATCAAAGCATAAGGAACAGGATGGCACAAAGAACAGAAAAGTGGAGGTTGGAGAGGGCGAGCACTGCTCAGGGACGAGCAAACAACAAAGAGGTATGCTTGCGAGATTGAGGGACTTGGCAGGTGTGGCCCTGTGAAATATTAAAGGTCCCTCTTTTATTATACAAAGTGAATGTGGGGAATAAATTAAAACCTAACATTTGATTTTAAAATTCTTACTTAGGTAAGTATTAACGACATGGGTAGGTTTTTCTTTAAAGCCCAGGTGCAATTGGGTGAAAATTACAGTAAAACAAAATGAAAGTAATTATTGAGACTTTTATTTTAACATGGGTGAAAATGAATACGATGGAAACAAAGTTATAATTTTTGCAAAGAGTTACATGGTTTGTGGTTGAAAATAGGGTGGGCCCGGGTGAAATAAGGCACAGACAAATATAAAAGATGCCCATTTAATATTTTAACGGTGCATCATATAAGGTGAAAATATTTTAATATTGCCCTATTAAATAGTGGGATTTTACATGTCTCGGGTAATGAGCAAATATATCTAGGAGAAATTTTCTTATTGTGGAATATTTTAAATATTTGCTGCTCAAAAACATTTTAAAATGAAAATGAAGGGCACAGGTAGTATTTTTCCTTATGGATAAAGTGATTTTATTAAATTGATCATTTTATTTATGAGAGGTGAATAATACAAAGGCATGGTGAGAATTAAAATGAAGGCTCCATTATAAAGTTAAATACTTTATATTGGCTTGAAATTGGAATTAAAGTACAACATTGTAATAGAAGAGGAGAAGATATTCTTTTCAGATTGATCAATAGGAATGGAGTTGTCATGTGTTTGCAACATATTAATTTTAGGGCTTCTCTTGTTTCCTCCATTCTTCTATATCTTTTTTTATTCTCTCATTGTAAAGGGTTCTGAATTTTTGTATTGGACTGGGTAGATAGAGATTTGTATTTTTTGAGTCATTGTTTGAATCTGTAAGCTGTAATTTTATGAATCCAAGAGTAAATACAACCAATTTATGCAATTAATATCATGAAGGTGTTTCCACATTCATGAATGTCATTAGATTTATTTTCCATTTTTGTACACTTTCAGTTATATAAATTCAATAATACAAGGTGTTCTTTGAGTTTATCATCTCAAGCTTCATGAGATTGTTTTGTCTGTTCATTGTTATGTTTCAAGGAAATGGTTAAAATGCTTTGAGCAGGTGATTGTGATTTCAGGTGTGCAAATGAGATTTGATAAGAAGAATCTGATTGATATCAAGAGAAGGATTGTTGGTGCAAGGCACTAACAGTTAATGCAAAGCATTAGCAAGTTAAATCCATTGGTTGAAGACTGTTTGCTAGAGAATTTGTTTTATGTGTTTGACTCCATGGCCCAGAACTGGCACTGATCTATTTTTCAGTTTGTGCATCTCAGAAACAATTTTAAATGCAAAATCATTTCTAATATTACTATGTTATTGTGTGTTCTGCTTTCCAATGGCTGGGAAAGGGTTGAGCTACTAAGAATTTAGCCAAATTTAAAGTTGTCAATGCTTCCCTTAATGTTGTTCATTGGGAATTATCTGCTTTGTATAACAATGTCAATGCATGAGTGAATTAAGTTTTGAGCATTGTTTAGGTTTACACACCTTGGTCTTGTAGAGCCAGAAGTGTAGGAGATGTCAATCTTTGTCTGAATCTTGTCAGTTGGTCACTAGCCTTTGTTGTTCTTTAATATAGAGGTTTACTACCTCTTAGAGAGTTTCAAAGCCTAGTTGGGTTGTTATTTTAAACACCAATAGAACACATGCTAATTTATTGAGTCAAATGCTCTTAAAAACGGATGCACCATTACTTTCTAGTTTCCTACTTCCTCACTTACCCTATTCATGGAATTTACAATCCTCTTACTCAACTAATTATGGCACCTGAGAAAGTTGTTATTTTAACAGTCATATTTCATATGCACTTCTTTATAGTTGCAAGCTTCAATTTCCACCTTAGCTATTGTGGTCGATTTGACTTAGTCTATCTCCCTTTTAATTTTTCCCATGTGTGGCTTATATTACATGGAATAACTTTATCAAATAAATGTATTATCATTGCATTAATATGACACTACATTAAATTTGTGCATATTTCAATTTTACCTTATGTGTTGTCTTTATACCATATCAAAATTGTATTATGTGTAGAATTAAACTTATTCATTATGTACACCATCACATTATATATGCAATTGATGTTTCACTATATCATACAATATATAAATTTATATATATTAATATATATATTATAATAGCTAATTATTATAATATATATATGTATTAACATATTTATTTAAAATCATTCATTTTTCAATCCTTACACATGTATATTTATATATATATATACATGTATTAATATATACATATATATGTATGTATATACTATTTAATTTAATATTTACATATATACATATATATTAATTTATATTATTATCCTAACACCTTGGGATACATATATCGATAAGTATATATATAGACTATGTGTGTGTATATCCACTTGATTTCTCACATGTCTAATGTATCCACATATGATTATATGTAGGTATTTCTACCTGCACATTCTTACACATGTATATGACCATATACATGAGTTGTCATATGTATACATATATACATTTAATGTATATACTTATCCATTCATATATATATATATATATTAAATACACTAAGTAGAACATATAATTAATAAAAAAAATTGATCACTGGCACAAATCATCTTAGCAACATAGAGAATAAAAAAAATCACCCAAGCATTCCTATCCACAAGAAAACTATAACCAAGATTTACCTACCAACTCAAAGTACATACTAACTTGACTAAGCTTGACTATCCTAAGTCGTGAACGTGTGTGTTAGCTCAAGTAGGCACATTAGTGGTTGTCTTACAAATTTCCTCTCTTTGTTGATACTCTCCCTCTCCTTACTGGAGGGCTTGATTTTTTCCTACATCCAACTTAGTGCATCGTAATGAAGTTATCCAATAACATAAAATTCATATATATATTATTCCATTTGCATCATCAAATAATTTTAAAAGCAATCACTTCATAACACATATTCATTCATCTCATTCATTCATTGAAATATACAAAAACATAAATAATGCATTAAAACATATTTATTCATAAAAAGTAATAGTAACTAGTAAATACATAATGAGGTGTAACAAGGACAATGAATAGGTTGAAGCTTGAAGGTGAGAACACTCAGAAAACATGTCATTAGGTTGTTGAAAATGGCCAAAAGCAATATTCAAACCTAGATTCCATATTGTTCTTCTATTGGAATCAAAATTCAATCACTCTAGCAAACTTGATTAAATATAAAATATGCTTGAAAACCTATAAATTTTAATGTAGTTTTGTAGAATTCAATTTCATTATGATCTTTATCCAAAATTTTGAAATAATAATTCATGTTTATATAGTGGAACTTAGGATAAATCAAATTTTAGGCCAACAAATCTAAATCTGGATTTTTTGGGATTAAATTACCACGAAGATCCAAATGTAAATTTACATCTCTAAAATTAAAGATTGAAAAACATAAGAAATCAAGATTTTTGTCGGGTACAATAGTTGGTCTAGGGTACAGGGCACCCTAGATTGGCCTTCTCATACTCAAAAATCTTAACATGGGTATTTTAGGGTCTACTTTAAAATCATGAATGTTTCATAGTAAGGGACCTTTTCAATATTAATTTGAAGATTTTTAATTGATAGTACATGTTTTAGGGTAGCAGAGACACATTCTCCTAGGTTTATATAAAAATTTAGGGATTAGGGAATGTGTAAATTCATTAATTTGAAGGTCAATCAAATTAGTTCTAAATAAAGTGTGAAATTATACTTTTACCTAAGAGGGAGTACAATTTTTGATGCTACATTTACCCCCACTTTAGTGGCCATATGCCATTACATGCATATGCAAGATGAAGTATAGAAATTAAATCATATCATAAAAAATATATTGTAGAGGATGTAGATCATTTTCCAAATGAGAGACTAAAGTCCACTATGTAGTAACATACAAAAACACATTAGTCCATTGCATCCTTCAAATTCATATAGTTATAAATTCAAAATCCATCCTTCACATAAAAAAAAATGTTAGTCCAAAACTTCTAAATAGAATGAAATTTGAGGGTAGATGTATGCCCCTAATTTTTCTTTCTTTACGGATGTGGAATCATGGTATAAATCTAGACATATCAAATATTTTAGGGTGTAATGAAAATTATTTCAATAGGGTGATGAGATCATAATGTTAGGGATCGAAAATATATAACATGAAGAGAGTAGAACTATGATCCCAATGCAATAGATGACATCAAAATTGGAGTTCACTAGCTCAAGCTATGTTGATTTCAATATAGTATGGTATGAGAAACATATTACTAATTTTAATTATAAGTGACGATAAATTTAATTTTTAAGCATTCATTTTCACATTTGCAATTTGAGAGTTGAGAGAACTACCATCATCAATCCTAGGAGAAAATATGCAACAACAATGACTATACAGAGCTTTGAGACTCAAGGTCTTGTGGGAGCATGCTACATGAGGTGTGGTAGCATTAGAGGTGAGTGATATTTTTACATTCCATTTAACTTGAACCTTTATTTTATGTACTTTAGGGTTTTAATGAAATTGAGGTTCCCTAGACCAATTAGGCACCCTAGAGCTCTAAGAGCGCACACAACCAAGATGGGTGCCCTACTCTAGCTTGGACACCCTAGAACAACATGGGCATCCTTGAATGGGAATATATTTGTAAAAATTTAATTTTGATATTAATGTTTGAATGCTAGACTAATGATGATTCTTTCTTTCTTCTTGAAAAACCCACTATGCATGTTGTAGCACTTAGGACACTTGATTTTATTACTCTAGGAGAAATACACACAAATCTCTATTCTCAAGTGGTGAAAACTATGCACCATAGGTCTTTAATAGGTGTACACCATGACAATGATGTGATATCATGATTCCATGCTTATAGCACTTATGGAGCGATTGAATGTAGATGACCATCACATTAGAGGATTATACCATATCCTTAGGTTACGTTTTCAAGGGAGGAGTGTTTGATATGATGATATATGGACCTATCAGGAGGTTTTATATGATCAATTTATTAATACACCACCCTCCATACACCCATGAGGGTAAGGATCCTATTCTCTTACTATGGATGCTACACATAGGTGCAAATGTCTCACTTTTTTGGTAGATCATAATTGTTACTATAGCCCTCACTATGTCACTATATGAATGAGGAAAAAAGCTTCATGGGGGCCTTGTATATATAATACAAGAGATGGAGATGAATTATATAGTGTATTCCTTGGTGCAAAGCATGCTAGCCCACTTATATTATTATCTCACTTGGTTTGTAAACTATGCATCATGCATCCTCACAATGTGTATGCTACTTTAGGTATGGAATTTTGAGCACGTCATTTATATGAGGCCTACATATTATCCCATGGAGGCAAAATTGACATATCCATGAGTTTTTATCTATCCATTTAGGATAACATGGTAGTACAAAGACCTAATCTACTAGTAACTTTCAACCAATTAGATGTTGATGACATCATTCAGAGGCCATACAGGACCCTACAACCTTGGGCAGGGCTACTAAAATAGCTAGAAAAAATGCTTGAGGATCTCCTTTTTCATTGAATGGTAATTACTATATTATCATTCCATTTTATTATGACCGGGTGATGAGATAGTTCATTCACCCCTAGGTGGAACCTATTGTTTGATTGATGCATTTGATATCCACATGTAGTGCTATGAAATAAGACAACATACCTTGACCTACAATCACATATTTCCCTTGAGTGGCTTGAATGATGAGGAGTGAGTTAGGTGTACTACATTTGATGTAGATGATGTTGTCTTTATTGTTACATATAAAAGTTCATAGGAGACCACAAACCCAGATCATGTATTCCTTGATTACCATCCTTCTGGAAATCTTGAACCATGGCCAAAAAATCAAGAGGATAATGAGGAGGAGGATTATAGCTAGCGGAAGGAGGTACTAAGGAGAATAATGAGGCTAGAGATTCCATTGAGGAGAGACCTACATCTCATCCTTGTGTATCATGAGCACATCCTATAAATCCTGAGAGACCATTCACCTACAAGCATGGGAAAAGTAGTAGCATAGCACACACCATGCTCCCAACATTTTAGAGGAATCCAAGCATGGAAACCATGGTGGCATACCAAGATCCTAATTTGTGAGCTGGCAATCTAATTGATATGATATGTTATTATTTATATTTTTTGTTGTTTGTTAGCTATGTTTATATTTATGTCATTCTCTAATTTAAATATTTTATTCTTTCTCTTTATTTTGGTTGGTACACGGTATTGGATTGACTTTATGGGTCAATTTATTATAGAGATGGTTCCTGATATTCCCCACTCCAGCCCGTTTGAGCCAAGAATAGTCCATTCCCAAGTACAATGTGACATGTAAACTTATTCAAGCCTAGGTCATGATGAAATATAACATATGAGGACTTGATAGGTTATCATGAGGATTTTAGAGTTGAGATAGAACGATTCACTATAGAGAGTGAGGTGCAGCCCATCCTATGGAAGGATTTTAGCAAGGTACAAGTGGAGAGATAAAATCTCTCGAGTATGACATGGAAACACTCATGGTTGAGACTGAGATAAGATGTGAGTTACAAGATGTACTAGCACTAAGTATCTCTAAGATTTACTCCCAATCTATGGTCTCATATTGACAACCATGACTAGGTATTGAGGAATCTCATATCCATAGGCCTATTAGATGATGATGATGTATTATTTGTATGACACACCATATTTTATCATTTTGGTGAATATCATTAATAAAAACACAATAATATATGTGTGTGTGTGAAATAATTTTACTTGATTTTTTTATGTGTTATGTGTTTTATGTATTTCTATATTTATCAGATTAGATGCTATTAGGATCTATTAAATAATATGGATGAGACTATTTATTAAATTCTACCATGATTTAATTTAAGATATTTAATTTATATAGTCCATATTAATGAGTATGATCTAATTTAACATATCACACAAATTATTTTATACTATACATAAAAAGTAATTATTTAACTATGAAAGATTAATTCTAGAGATTCAAGACATGCAAATGTTTGTCAAGAATGAAGTAATGCAAGATAAAATAGAAAGAATTTATCTACTTAATATAAAAAAATTACTTTAAAATACCACATACTATTTAAAATGAATATTTTAAGCATAATATCTATTCAAATGTGTATCATTGATAGGTTCTCTAAGAGGTGTACCATCTAGCCCAAAAATATTGTATGCTCTAGATCCATAATATTCATCAATAATATAAGGTCCCAACCAATTTGGGCTAAAAATTTTGTAGTTCATTGTTTGTAAAAGAATTATATAATTTAAAGGTACCATTCAAATAATATTATTTTGGAAATTCACATTTAAAGCAAGTAAAAGAGGATTTTGATTTTTAACTCAAAGTCTTATAAAATATTTTCTATAAAGGAAACATGAAGTCCCATACCAAAGAGAAAGAAGAAGAAAGAGTTTCATGTGCATGCAAAGGATGGAAAATATGTCAAAATAATTTTAATTTTGGTCAAGCTCGATTCTCTCTTCAGTTTTCTAGGTTTTCATTTCTTTAGTCTTATCATATGTGGCTTTCCAAAGTTTCATATGGTACAAAAACTATCTTAGACCTCCATGATAACCATAATGGAGTTCCACTCATTTTCAAGAATCTTTCACTTGGTTATACTGAGCAGAAGTATTGTGGAGTTAAGACTAGGGCATATATTGGAGATCAAAGGTGGTGAAAATACATGTACCAATATGGAGGATCCATGTAGCAAAAAAATCCATAATTTTTTTTATAAAAGATACCTTTTGATGTACATACGTATAAACTTGGAACCACAAAGTTGTTTAATATTAGTTGTATGAAAAATTTCAGACCATAAAGAGTAGTAATTCATTGATAACCATAGCAAAAAATTATGTATGGAGTCATACATTCATGAAAAATAAAAAAGGAGGTTTACAAGATTGTGTAGTTTTTTATATTTAAATTAATCCCTATCAACATGGTGCATTTGAAGAAGTAGCAAAAGAAACTCATGAAAAATAGGGTTTCAAAGTGCAGATCATAAGACCATCAGTGCTAGCAATTGATAGTGAGATAAAACATAGTCACTTTGATACAAAGAGGGTTGTCCATGAAAGGATAGTTAAGAAAATAATTTAAGGGGTAGCCAACTAGAACCTAGGATATTCATTAATGTGCATGACAGTCATAAAAATGAAAAGGTTTTTGAGGACTCACATTCCATGGGAAAGCTAAGAAAATTCATTGAATATGTTGATTCACTATGAATAGGAAAAGTGAAAAAGGGCAGGATAGTTTCACTCATTATACAATTAGGGAAGCTTGTATGCTCCAAGGTTTTATAATGCCCTCTTGAAAGCATGAGCCAAGTTTTTGTAAGAATCTTCTTTTGAGTTTGTGATGTTTCCAAGGGACAATGTATGAATGATGATATGCTCTCTAATAAAGCAGAGAGCTAGTGATGGACAATATATTTAAGGAAAGTTTTTCATAAGTAGAGGTGATAGTCATAGAGCTTGATTTTTATTATAAGAGAAATGATATTATGAATTCATCTTCAACATTGGTATCTTTAGAGGGAACTAGTTCTATCATTTTCAGCTCTACTATATTAGGTAAGACCAACAAATCTCAACCAAACATTTTTGAGGGTACAACAAAAATGGTTTTAGTTGTCTTTTACAGAGGTGTAGTAAGAGTAGGTGTTGCAAGAAAAGAACATGTGAATATTGCAAGAATTATTTAAGAAGGATATTTCTAAATATGATTACCAATAATATTTTCAAGGATTCTTTCTAGTAAAATAAAATCATGACCCCTTTCTATTAGATTATATTGTTGAATTTTTTACATCAATTTAAATTTAGGTTGAGGTTGGGCCTCACTCAAAGCTTATTATTGCAAAGTGTTAATAGTCCCTATAAATAAATACTTAATAAATTCATAGTTGATGAGAAGGAAATTTTTTTTAGGGCAATTCTCTTTTCATATAATGGAAAGTGGTTGACACGATAACTCAAATATAATGGTGATAGATAGTCCTCAAATCATAATAGATCATGTCCATGTTAGTTGTCACACAATGATGGACTGTACATTATACCAAGGGTTTTTGTAAAGAGATCCTCCATATAAGTAGATGCATATGTGTAGTGAAGTCCACATAATATTGAACTTTTTCTTACATGGGAAAGATCTAGGTTTGAAGGCCTCCTAGAGAAAATACCATCAAATACAATGAGGTTTTCATTAAGTCAAAATAACTCAACAGAAGAGTATTCCCCAAGAAAGGAATGAGAAATAAGAATAAATTGTGCTAGTGAGCATAAATGTGTAATGTTGAAAAAAGTAATCCTTTTTCACACCGGTTTGATAATTGACATTAAAGTTGAACAAGTGGTATCTTGGAGTAGTGTTGTAATGTCTTGTAAAAATTCACACTATTTGAGGACCCCTTTTTAACTAGATCATATCTTAATTGGTCCTTTTCAAAGGTGTTGTAAATTTTTGTAACACACTTTCATGCTTTTCTAGGACTTATTAACTTAATAAAGCCTAATGAGACCCTTTTCAATAAAAATGTACATAATTTCTAACTTTTTCAAGTGTTGTAAAGTGTTTTAAATTAATTTCACACTTATCTAGGTGGTCCTTATTCATTTTGGTTAATTGGAGTTATTAACTCTTTTTTTATTCAAATTTAGGCCTTAATTTTGACACCTCCCGAAGATCTTTCCCAACAATCATAAATTAAGTACCAAATTATCTCCTTGGGAAAAACATGGTCCTAGTGAACTGAATGGGTCCTCCCTTAATAGGAACCCCCTTTCTTAGTTGATCTCGAATGGGTTTTTGGCCTTCTTTCAGCTCCCCAAAGCTTTTTCTTGTAAACTTAGCCAGGACCCATTCACCTTTGGTGGTGAATGGGTCATCCCTTAATGAGACCCTAATTTTTAAATTTCATTCTAGTGGGAATTTAATTTCCTTTCTTCCCAAATTTTGTGTTGGCCATAATTCTTTGAATTTTAGGGTTAATCTCCTAATTAGTATAAATAAAGGGTCAATTCACATTAATTCTCCTAGAAAATCAACCTAAGCAATCCTAAGCATTCGAGAATTCATAAGGCATATTTCAAGTGCTTATTATAGAAATTCAAGATCATATAATCATTTCAAGGGTTTAATGCATTGATGTGTGTTGAGATAAGAAGTTAATGTTGCATTGCAAATCTATTTAAAAAGAATCATTCTACATCCAAGATCTACATTCTTCATGGCCACTACATGATTGTTTGTAGATTTGCATCACAAGACAAAATCCAAGGTGACATCATTTACATTATTGCATATTTCATGCTTCATTTCCTTATTTCATCATTTGGTTTAATTAACTATAAGGGTTTTGACTGAGGCAAACCCCAATTCACTAAAAAATCAATAATTTTTCTACCCTTGAGTGTGTAATTGCAGATTTTATAGGTTGAAGATCAAGTTGAGCAAGATTTACAACAAAATTGTCAAAGCTGCAAAAGTTTTCATTCAAAGTGCAAGATGGAAAGAGCTCTATAGAATTAGCTACAAGCTTCAAAACCTTGATAACCAAGAAATTAAGAGTGAAAACATCAAGGTACAAGATCCTTATATCAGTTTTTCAAAACCCTAAAAGGACCCATTCACCACTGAAGGCAAATGAGTCCTCCATAGCTCAAAGACAACAAATTTCTAACCAAGTACACAAATTTTTATGATCTAAAAACTTCCCTCATAGTTTCTATAATAGTTAGGTTGCTTTTTTGGTTTTTATTAGCATCATAGTTTACATATCTTGAGGTGATTTGGTGCCTTGAAAAATTAGAAATCCATCTCATTGCTCACAACATTGGGTGGATCCTATTTTTTTTCACCAATCATTTTTGGTGAATCTGTCTCATTCAAAATTTCAATTTTATGAATTTTCAAGTCTCTCATTGCATTTAAAGTTAAAATTTTGCATTCATTGCATTAAATTAGGCTTTTCTTCTTTTTCATTGCAATCTTGCATAACATATAGGGTTTAGATTTGCATTGTTTTGCACTTCTCAAATCAGAAAAATACAAAACCAAAGAAGTCATTTTTCATCTAATTTAGATCTCATTCAATTACATTTGAAAAAATAAAATAAAAAATATTTCAAACTAGGTCTTGCATTTCACCTTTCTATTGCATTTTTGTATTTAATTTCTTGAAAAATCTAAAGTTGCATTTTACTATCTACAACCTAGAACTAAAATATATATCTAAGAAATTACAAATCATAATTTATTTTTTAAAAAGACCTTACCAGAGCCCATTCACCCTAACTAGAAAATCAGTCCTAGTTAGCTATAGATCTATAATTTTAGGATATTAAAATATTAGATATTAGTTTCTATTTGGTGCATTCATCTTGTTTTTTTAGTTTACTGATCTTCTGTTTCATCAATTTCATTATATTTAGCTTAAAATTGCTTCATTTCAGTGCATTGCTAAAAGTTTAAAATTGTATTCAAACATTCCATTTTTAGCTTATTGCATTGTTCATGAATAATTTGCATTGCTTAGACTCTAAAAATTGAATTTCATTCTAGGTTATGGCATTTTCCATTCTAGGGTTTGTACACTAGGGTTGTAAAACTTGTATGAGCTTTACAACTTGGTGTCATATTTTCAATACTATTATAAGATGTAGTTCAAATCTCATGTCATATTGTGATATCTCACTCACCATGGATCTTGGGTTTTCTACCTCTCTTTCTAATAGTGTTGAGAATCAACCCTCCATGACTTATAGTTTGCATTCTTCATTACCCATTACTTCACCTCCTACATCCAGTGTCCTTAACATTACCAACACGTTCCCTACCATTACTACTTCCACTCAAACTTTGGGGTCTACTCCAAGTCAAAGTATAATTCCAATCCCATACTCCATAATAGAAATGTCCATCCCTACATACACTAGCACATAACCTACACCAACATTCCAACCTACCACAACATTCTAACCCACAACTACCTTTCAAACAACCACAATAGTCATACTAACTAGTACCGTATACACTTCCATGGGTATTCCCGTAGGAATTCCTTCCACCTTGGTGCCTTAGAATAAAATACCCCCTCAACAATCCACCTTCAATAACCTACAATTCGCTATCCCTCTTCATTCATACACCACACCACCATATTCCCCTCAAAATTATAACCAAAATGATTCTCTCATTAACTCACTCTTGGAAAATTTGACATCCCTTCAACAATAAGTGGCAAAATTACCATAGAAAAATAATGGTCGACCTTTACAATACATCAAGTCTACCCCATTTTCTCTTGAAATATTAAGAGCACAAATGCCACTAGGAATAGAGGTCCCCTGATTTGAGAAATCTGATGTGAGAGGAGATCTTTTAAGATATTTTTTTTCCATCACAACCTTCTATAGTGATTTCACCTTTGAGGATAAACTATTGGCTAAGTCATTCCATAGATCTTTGAAGGATACTATGTTAGAGTGGTTTTAATCTTTACCAAATAATTCAGTTGGTTCATTGAATGAACTCATTGATGCCTTTTTCAACCACTTCCATATTCACATGGGTCCCAAGATAAATCTTTTGGATCTAATGACATGTAATCAAAAAGAGGATGAGAAAGTGACTGATTTCATAGGAAGATATCAAACACTTTATTCATAAGTGAAAATTAAGATTCCTAATGTCGACCTTAAAAGAGTGTTCATTGCCAACTTACAATAAGCTGCAATGAAAACTTTAAATATTAAGGTTTCCATCTTTTGCAAAGTTATGTATAGCCCTTTGTGACAATAAAAAACCCAACTAGTAGTTGTGATGTGAAAAATCCTGCTAGCCACCCTAAAAAGTCCATATACACAACTCAAAACAATTATCAACCACTTAAGAAACATAATAGGGGATTTTTACAATTAAATCGTCCTCAAAAAAGTCAAAAAAATAAAATAATCAAGTGGTTGCTATAAAAATGACAACTCCTTTCAAGGATAAGGAAATATAATTCAATCCTTTACCCGATACCCTTCACAATATCATGTTGCATTTTATTGAAAAAAATATGCTTACCTTACCTCCTATTAGAGAACATGATCCTACTATGCCATTTCCTAAAGGATTTTGAAAAAATGCTTATTTTCATTACCATCAATCAAGTAAACATAATACAGAATACTATAAGCATATTAAACATCTTGTGTAAGACCTTATTGATTCTAATCATCTACTAATTAGAGATGTGAATGATCAAGGAAATAAATTTGTAGCTCCTAATTAAAATTTGTAAATCTTTTCAAACCCCATGCCTAAACACAATATTTTATTTTTCAAGGTTAGTGAAACAAAGACTGATGTGACAAAATTTTGACATGAATGATGAAAATACAAATACCATTGAACAATATCCCATGAATTTGATAAAATTTATTGAAGCTAAACCTCATAAGGGCATGACTAAAAAACCACTTGATGTAACACCCCTTTGTTTTTCTCTTATGTTTAGATTACGATGGCTTGTTAATTTTTTTTATCGCTATTTATAGAACGATGTGGATTATATGTTGTGATGTGATGTTACCTTATTTATCATCTGACATGCCATTGATTAGCATTATGATTATTTGGAATAACATGGTTATATGCACTTGAGTAGAATTGTCAATTTTGAGATTGTGTATTGGTGAAGGGGACGAAATTGCATCACTCGCTTGTGAGCACCCTATGATCCCATGATTCCCTCTTCATAGTGTGTTCTTATTATTATGTATATATGCATGTTCTTTATATTCCATGGTTACAATTTTGTAGGTATAGGACATCGACTCCACTTGGTTTCACAGGTTTGAGCATGTCAACCCAATGTTTAAGTTGATTGGGAGGTAGTAGCTAGGATAATTGTGTCAAGTATTTTACCATATTTTTAGTGTGTTGTCAAGTCTAGTTGGTTTGTCTTGTTCAAAATTTATTTATTACTGGGTAATTTAGAAATTCTTGTATGGCAATTTAAAATCTGGGAGTTTCACATTTATTTGTAGAGGGTTCAATTTTTGTTTAATCTATGTTTTGGGTGGGGGAGTTTAATCCCCCACCATTCCCCCTTATTGGAGGAAGCACTGCCAATGGAAGCACCCTCCACATAAGTGGAGGGGGTTCTGCCATGGGCAACACTCCTCCCATTAGTGGTGGGTTGGTTGGCTATACCTAGTACAGTCTGGTGCCCAAGGTAATTGTGCTTGTTTTTATTTAAAATCTCATCCGCCATGAATATTTATTAATTGTGTTTGGATTTTTATGATTTAAGTTTTAAATGTATATTATATATATTATATATATATATATATATATATTAAATATTTAGTATATGATTAATATATATATATATATATATATATATATATATATATATTACATATATATTTTAAATTAACTTTATCTAAAAATGGGTGCATGCATAAATGCACAAGTGGAAGAAATTGGTTGAGTTATCTTTAGGTGAAATTATATTTCTTTTAAAAGTAATCAAGGAATTTGACTTTCTATAAATTTAGAATTTCCCTTCTCTCGATGTGAAGAGGGTTTAAGTTTTTTTTAATTAATTGATTTATTAGGGAAATTATTTTGACTATAAATTGATTGTAGAAGGGATATGGATTTAATATATCTAAAATTGGCTAATTTCCTATACGATTTCCTTTCAAGTTATTTCCTCTATTTATTTATTTTGGGAAATTGGTTTAGAATTGTTTAAGTCTTCAAGTCGTAGTATGTAGTTTGGGGTTGTGATTTATTTTATGTCAACCCAGTGTGTTACCATTGGGTTAGTGCATTTTCTATTGTCTGTGATTTCTCAGTTTCCACGAACAAGGATTTGTGCCTCCTTTTTTTGGAGTGGTTTTGTTCCACGTGTTGAACTTAGGAGAGTGATTCTTATGGGGTTTGGGATATGGGAAGATCTGTCTGGTAACCTATGCACCTTTGTGGTGACACTTCTCCTAGGTTTTTTTTTTTTTGGTTCACTGGTGTCTCAATTTATTTAACTCAAGAAGCATTGTAATTTATGAGTTGGTAGTGTACTATATTATGATAAGTTTAGTTTTGTGTTAGTCTTTGTCTAGTGGTAGGTGGTCTTTCCTAGGATCCTTGTTACTATCTTCTAGCATGGGGGGTGGGCCTTTTGGTACCACTTGGTTGGGAGGAATATTCACCCTACAATATTGGGTCCCCTTTATCTTCAGATCCTGATTGTGAGATTTCTAGTTGGAGAGATTGTGATGGTACTAGTGGTTATGTTCATTTCTTGATGTATTTTATTTGTTTAGCATTTTTACTTAATTTACTCCTCAAATGTATTCAAGGAGAAATCTTGTAATTTTTAATAGCTAGGTATGATCTTCCTCATTCTGGGAATGAGTATTGTAACATTAATTGTAGCTTAATGTAATCTGGATCTTGATATATTTTTATTCTTTGTAATGTAAATTAAAATCTTGGATGAATGTATTTTAATTCTTGTTAGTAATTACTTAAATGATTTATGTGAGTATTGAATATGTTATGGATTTAGATGGAATCTTTGTTTTGTGCCTTAGAGGTTGTTATGTTAGTTAGTGCATCTTCCTTATTAATATTGCACTTAATAATAATAATAATAAATTATACGCTTTTGTAGTTGCAACTTCCTCTAGGGTTACGAGGTGGGGCATTACACAAAGGTATCAGAGCCCCAGGTTCATACACTAGGTAATCTAGATACATTTGAGTCCACTATGTTGTCCCTATAAATCTGTTAGTGGAATTATTAAGTGATCATGTGTTCATGGCTTGACATTTAGCATGATGTACTCTGTGGAAAAGAGTAGCGTGAAAGAAAATTGATAAAAGGTTACGAATGGAAAGTAATGATATGTATTCCATGGGTTATGGAATTTGATGCTCCTATGGGATTATGTATGTAATTGTGCCCCTTGTAAATGTAAGGAACCAGTGAATATGTCTTATTTGAGTGTTGTGAATACTTTGTAATTGCTTTGTGTATCCATGTAATGGTGATACTTGGTACCCATCCTTGAGGAAAAAGTTGCATTTTGATGTGGAATTTACCATACCAAAATGTGTGTTTGCATGTTTATTACCTGATTGAGCGCCAACCCATATGTGGTTGAAACTTATATATAAGAGTAACCAAAAGGTAGTTTCATATATTATTTTTCTTTTGGTTCTCTAGCCCCTCAATCCATAAAGGGATAGTAGCAGGCACAAAGTTCCTTGGGTGGAGTGTGCAGCATACGCGTATTGTGGCATAGAGCGGTCTTAGCTCAACTAATCCCAAGGAAATGTACCCAATAATTTCCCTTATAATGGATCAGGATACTTGATCCATATGTGTTAACCTAATCACCACATATTTGAGTAAAAAAATATAGGTTTGTTAGTGTATGTGTGGCCTTCCTTAGGGACATTGATCTAGCATTATCGAGTAAACCTCGTCCATATGAGAGGTGAAGCTTGGGTAGCCCCATATTGATATTATTATTTTTCATTATATATTCATTGTATTTGCACATGTTCTGACATGATGTAATAGATACGATGCTACACCTCATTGATGTTTCGACATAGTGTTGTTGATCATGTTGTGATATACTATATTTTCACGTGTTTCGATATGATACAATAGATACGATACCACACCCCATTGATGTTCCAACATAGTGTTTGTGATGATGTCATGTTACATGATGCCATGTGCTAAAACATGTGAACACACATATGAGATTGTATTTGATAACCTACTTGTGTGATGAGTGTTATGGGGCCTTGAACACTTGTAGAGGGATCCTCATGGCTGCTTTGACCATGTTGGTCGGGTAGCATATGAGTAGATACTAGCCATGTATACCTTTGGCTACAACGAGTTCCTACGCATGTCTTCTCCATGAGGTATCATGATGTGGGGTGTGTTATGCACGTGCCTACTTTTGTAGACCCACAGACACACTGCCACATGGCATACAACAAGTATGTGCCTTCTCCGGCTGGTGTATGACAATGTTGAGTGGTGACATGATAGTCATGGATACACTCTAGGTCATGTGGATGGTGTGCTCACTCTGCACCACATGAGGGCTATTATTATAGTTGGACATTGTTTCCTCCTTCCTCATTTGGTGGCTAGTATCTAGTCACACAATGTTGTATAGTACAATTTTAAATATTGTGAACTGTCTTTTAGGTTATTGATGATTTTTAGTTGATTCTGAAGGCCAACACCTTGTAATATTTTCTTTTCAAGGTTTAGCCACTACTTGTGATATTATTTTTTTATAACCCTAGTGGTTATATATTTGATTTAATGTTGGAATTACATGTATGTATTGCCTTATTCTTGAAATTGAACTTTGATTTTCTCTTCTTTATGACTTTGATGGCTAAGCTATTAATCTTTATTATTTTCTCTGTCAGTAATGTGTCATAATGTGAATCCTCTCCAAGGACGTATGAGGTGGACTTGGTGAGTGTATATGAGGAAGTAGACATAGGGAACATTGAGGATGGGGGTATGTGAGGCTTTTATGCAGCTAGGACCCACTACTCACCTATGTGTGAAGACTATCTCTTGGAGGATAATCACCTTATACAACAAGAGACAGGTCATTGTGGTCTTTATTGGATGGTCTCACCTTATGTGTTGCCTAACACCATCAAGCCACTGATTTTGATGTTTGGTTTATGTGATATGGTTATTGGTTCTTGGTTCATGGACTCTTGTATCATGGATTAGTATGGTGCTTTCTGATGTCTAGATGGACCCATGTGTGGCTTTTTGTTGTGATTTTTGGTGATGTGTATTGGTGCGTATGTGTATTGGTGCGTATGTTTAATCATACGTATGGTGCTTTATTTATGAGTTTCTATATGCTAATTTTTCCTTTTGGTTGTGACTCCTTTCTTGGATGGTGTGTATAGGATGACTAGAAGAGGTGGTCATGGAGTCGATCATCTAAACACTACTTTTTTGAGTCCCCACGAGAATGATCGTGAGGATCACTTGGGTCCTCAGTTACATTCTATGCTTGAGGAGATTCTTACCTGGCTTGGCCCTAGACAGGAGGGTGGTCGACAAGAATTTAGGGAAAGGGAAAGGTTCCCCAGGGGGAGAAATATTTTTGTAGCAAGACTTATGATGGACATTTTGAGGGCACGTTCTCCACTCAACAATCATTCTTATGGAGGTATGGAGTTTGATAATTGGATGATTGTGTTCCTTTTGACAGGGCATACCCAGTAGGCTTTGGTTTTTGGGGTGATTGTATTTCACATAGGAGGATTCAAAATTGGTTATGAGACTAGCTCTATCATCCTGACCAGTCAACTCAAAGCACATAGGTTGCAATGGGTAGAGGTACAGGATGTTACGCTTGTGATCGATAGGGCCACATAGCTAGAAAATCTCCTCAGAGGAACACACCTAGATTCAATCAAAGATCCGAGGCTACGGAGCTAGCAAGGAATGACGTAGGAAGGACTCGTGGAACAATTGAAGTGGTTGATAATCACTAGATAGAGCATCAGGGTACAAATGTGGAGATTACTAGTAGTGGATAGGAAATTTTTTGAAGAGCTCATGGAAATCCTATAGTATAAGAGGTCGAGGAAGTTCCTTTATTGTCTTTTCCTCTACTTTGATACTTGATATGTTAGGATATGTGTTTTGAGACTATGTTGGTTGTTTGGATTAAAAGTTTATTTGGCTTAGAGGATTATGACTCGGGTTATATTTTTTTTATGTTAAGGTATGGAGTGGTTTAGTTTTGGAACCATTGATCATGTGTGATTATATGGAGTCTATTCTAGGGGTATTTGTAGGCTTCCAGGAGTAAGCCAGACCCTAGGGGCAGAGAATGTAACACCCCTCTATTTTTCTCTTATGTTTAGATTATGATGCTTTGTTATATTTTTTATCGCTATTTATAGAGTGATGTGGATTATATGTTGTGATTTGATGTTACTGTTAGAAATAAGATATGCACCCCATCAGATTTGCAAAAAATTAGACTATCTGTTGCAATATTGAAACTCTTTCCAGACATGGGTGATCTATAAGGAAAAAGAATCTCCAGGGTGAGTTGGTTCTTCGTATGATGATCCTATTCTAAAAATTTTCTTGGGAAAAGGATAGAGATAAAACAAAAACTTAAAACCTATGATTTTGAAATGACTTTTGATATTAGATGGTGAACTAATGACTATTATATATTTTCCTCACAAATAGTGCTCAAAAATCAACAAAAATTTCACAACCTCTTGTGAACCTCTAAACCTGAATATGCACAAGAGCAACAAAGCACATTATTTGTTAGTTCAAATTCATGCAAACAAGTATGAGAGATTCCCCATAAAATCCATCTATTCAAACTAAACTAGGAAAATGAAGAACACAATAAACTTGAAACAAAAGAGATTCAATCCTAATTAAGCTAATAGCATGATGATCTTATGGGGGAATTGGTGCCAATGAAGTGTTGAAATTGGCCCTTTCCCAATTCCTAAGTAGCAATGTTGATTGATTTGAGCAATGGTCAAATCTCCGAAGAGATTTGAGCATAACCTTGTTTCAAATCTTGAAAGATGATTGATGATTGATTGAATTGGGAAAAACTGGCTCTCAATGTGAAGAGAGTAACTTTTCATATGATTATGGATGATGGTGGATTTGAGTATAGTAATTTTACTCAAATTGTGGATGGATGAATGAGAGGTAGAGTCTCTCATTTATAGATTTCCAAAATGGAAGAGAGAGTGAAAATAGGCAATGTGGGATCATTCAACATCCAATGGCCAAGTTCCACTTGTCAAGAAGTGAATGGTTGAGGAATGAGCACATTTTGGTCAATGTGCATGATAAATGCCATTAGATTCAAATTAAAATTTTGAATGTGACATTTTTGGGGGAGAGAAGAATGGAGTTAATGTCACTTGGCTCAATGCACAAGGACATGTAAGAGGCATTGAATGCCTTGTTGGAAGGACCAAGCCCATTTGAATTTGAATTCAAATTGAAGGAATATTCCCTTTTGATGCCATGTTGAGAGAAAATAGGCAATTAATAAATCAAAGTAATTGATTTATTGTGCAGGTTGCATTCTCTAGAGAATGTTACATAGATTAAGATTAAATTAATCAAAGATTAATTAATTTAATGAAGAATTAGGAGATGTGACAATTTAGACTTAAATTTTTGAATTGATTTAAGTCAAGAATTGAGAGGAAATGATTTATTAAATAAATGATTTGATTTATTTAACTCAAAGAGGAATATGTTAGATTAAATCAAATAAGGTTTAATTTATTTTATTTAATAAGAGGACTTTAGAGATTTTAATCAAATAAAATGAATTATTTAATTAAACATGGATGTAAGGTTAATTAAATTAAATTGATTAATTTAATCACTGAAAGAAGACTTAATCCAATAAATAATGATTTATTAAATTAAGAGATAGAATGTGATGAAATGCTGAGAATATGATTTTAAGAGGAAATGTTGTCAGTAAATCAGGATCAGGTGTATTGAACAATATTTGTACATTTTCCATGTCTATACCTCTCAAGAACAATTTTTTGCATAAGTAATTTGCATGAAGGTCTACTCAAAACATGACATGTAACCTGTATCCTTGTACTTTTCTGCATCAAATAGTGTAGGACATAACAAGGACTTCTTAAACTGAAATCACAAGATAAACATCAAATTGTAACTATAAATAGACACAAAATGATAGGTAGGAATGTTGTTTTTTATTCACCGTAGGAGTATGCCAAAAGTAATCTCCACTGAGTACAAATAGTTTCAAGCTCAAAAATGTGTAGGAGAAAAAAATAGACTGAACTAGAAAACCCTAAGTTTTCTCCAAAGATATATGTCTCAGACCCTAATCCGAGCTCTTGAAAAAAACTCAAGGAAAAGGTCCCAAAAAAAATGCAACAAGTCAGCAAAAAATAGGAAAGTCACACTTTTTGCATGCATCAACCGTTAGGCTTCTAAAAAAAGCAAAAAACTGCTTTTAAAGCAAGATAAACACCTTATTTCTCCAACTAAAAACTCCAATCCGACCAAGAAGAAAGTCACTACTCAAATGCTAAAAATAACACAAAAACAAAGCAATTTATAAAGCATTGCTTTGCTTCTGCTTTACATGATGTAGTTTGATAATTATTCCATTTTACAACTAAAGATTTAAAAATCTTTTGCATATATTACCTTATATCTTCTTTACAAGTTTTGATTTTTCTATAAAAAATTATAAAAATACCATATTCCTCCTTGCATGTTTTCATTGGTTTCTCCAAAAACAATAAAAATAAAATGAGCCCTAGGCCTATTCTTAATCCTAAGGAATATTGACCTATTGAATCTTCATAAAAATCATTTTGATTTATATCCCTAAGGCAAAACAGTTTAATTAGTTTCTAAAAAATTAATCAAAAAATGTGACTAAGGCATGAAGCCTTTCCCAAGGTATGACTATAGAACAAAATGCCTTAGCCTTCACTAGTCGACCATCATAGCATATTATTTTAATATTCATGAATTTCCCTAGCTTAACCAACCACCCTAAAGCTAACCTAGGGACCTAGGAAACCCTAAAGATCAAAACTCCATGAATGCCCTAAAATTCGCATCATTTCACTTTGTCTTTTGAGAGGAAAATTTTTGCAAGAGCCGCCACCATGAACTAGGGTTTGATAGTTTGGGGTGCTTGGAGCCTTTAGCTTGGTCGACTCATCCATACATAGGCTTTGTAAGTTTCTTTCCTTGTATTTTGATGGCTTCTCCATTGTTTTGAAAGCTAAAATAGGCCATAAGGCCGCGACCTCTCTTCTCTCAACTATGATTTTCTTTGCATCATTATCTTTGTGCTTTTGTGGGCTTCAATGAGCTGGGCGCAACCTGTGAGTTCTTGAACAACAAAAATAAGGGCAAGTTCTTTGCTGGATATTGTTTATGTATTTTCCTCCTTCACACTACAGCCTATGAGCTTTATTTTCTTCAAAATGGTTGTTATTCTTTAGAAAAAATCAGGCCTCTTAACTGGCCGCACCATGGGTGTTTAAGCTGAAGCTTATTTTTATGAACAAATTGTGCATTATCTCCTTGATAGGCCACGACATGTCATTAGTTGACTGATGACCTCCCAAATGAAGAAATGTGAACTCCAAGCATACTGTGCTTTGATTGTGTTTTCCTATGCAAAAAATCTTAAGTGGCTCTCCTTGTTTGATGAAACAATAACTGTAACTCTCCATTGGGCTCGACCCAAGCATTATCAAGCATTTTTGTTTTATAATGTAGAAACCCATTTGGGTATTCTAGAAACTACACTTTTTTTTTTCTTTGTTTTTAAAACCCTCATATGGGTGAACTGCAAAATGATGGTAAACCTACATTCCTTGTGAAAACCCCATGTGGGTATCTCTATATATGAATAAAATCTATTTTTTCACTAAAAATCTATATGTGGGTATTTGTTATTTGTGAAGAAAATGCATTTCTAAATATTTTTTTTTTTGTTATATTCCAACTCATCCGTATTTCTGTAGAAAACTCCCATGTGGGTATATAAAACTATGAAGAAAACACATTTCTTTTGTATAACTATTGAAAGCCCTCACACGGGTTCATGAGATTCTGAAAATGTATCCTTTATTTATATTTTCAATTCTCATCTCCATGTTGTTTCTTCCTTTTACACATAAATCTTCTTGATCTAATTTGTAAATTACTTGTTCACCTTGTCTCTTATGCACTCCAAACCCTCATTCATACCATGTCCAAAGTATACATGTTGTTTGTTCTGAAGATAATCCTTATGTATATGAATGCTCGGAAACCTGCCTGAAGGTTGTAAATTTTTTGAAGATACAATTTGAGTGACAAAACAATTGACTAATAGAATAGCACAGATATCCAAAATAGTAAATTATGATGGTCTCACTTTCAAAATAGTGAGGCATTTTGCATTCTCAGCCAAACTGAAATTGCCTATTTGTTTAGTCATTTGCTTCACTTAATTAAACAACTAGTGACTAGTCACTATATTGATCTTTGTAATCCTTCATTATAATGGGAAAATGATACTCTTCAGATGTCTCCATGATTGATTTCCCTTTAAAAGTATGCTCTTCTACCTAACACTCTTCATGCATTTTATGCTCTATTTATTCTGGCAACAAACTCTTCACATCCTTACTTGCTGAAAATTGTAGAATTTGTATTTTAAAATGACCACACTTCTAGGATAAAAAACACATGGGTAGTTGTGAATTTGTGTGCACACTCCATTTACTTTCTAGTTTGTCTCCTCACCTATCAAGGCATAACCTCATAAATTTTCACCGTTCACTATCATTATTAAAAGATAGAGCACTATTGTTTCAAAACATAAAATATGAAATAACACTATAAAGTGAAGAGTCTTAAAAATAGCAAAAACAATATTTAAAACACCAACTCAAAAACATGATAGATTGATAGTTTTTGCTAAAACAAGCTATCCAATTAGCATTCATTTTCAATTTTCACTTCTATATGTTGATCTGATTGTTATAAATGCATGGTAGTTCGATCACTTGTTTAGTTTTAAAGCTCAGAAGAGCATGACAATTGCATTCTCCTTTCTTGGCCCTCTTGTAACATATAAGGGAAACATTTCGGGATCTACCCTTGTGAGAGCTCTTTTTTCCCACATGCTTCGTCTTCAAAAGATAAACAACTACATGGATTTTCCTATACCTGCATAAGGAAAAAAATAACATTAGCATAAAAAACAATATATCATGATCATGTTGATGTTTCTCCTTCAGATCATGTCTTTGCACTTTCCTTGATTGTTTTAGTGCATTATTAGTAGCATACTACATTATCATTGATGGTTCACATAGGCATATTCATAGTCAGGGCCTCTAACATCCCTCTCTTCCTTCCTATAGGTCAACGAAGCTTGAAGAAGACAAATGGTGCACCACTTCTGTGTCAGTCATCAATCAATCAGGTGATGATGATTATGTTTCTACTTATTTGATTTTTTCCTTTCATGCATCTTCCATAGTGTAGTGTGTTGTTTATGATCCACTATGATAGTCACATCCATGACTTGTGTGGATATTTGATTTCATTCTTTCTTCTTTTCATTTGGAAAAGAAAAAATGCATCTCAATGCAAATTTGTACTAGCATTTGTATTCTCACAATCAAATGACTTATGTTGTAAATATGAACCACTTTGTGAAATAAATGAAAGCATTTCAAATTATTTATTTTTTAATGCTCAATCATGTACTTCATTTGATTGTAAAGCATTGAATAGCAAGTTCTGAAACTCTGATTCCTCTTTTCAAAGCATAACTATCCCTTAATGAACTAAAATGAAGTGCATCAACACTCAAACATGTTCAACAATAACTGCATTTTCACTCTAAAATATAACATTTAAATCAGCTCCACGATTTGAGCTATAGCGAAAAATTCCTAACATTTTGGCAATTTCTGCTAGATGCTTGCCAGCTAAGCATAGATCAGTTGCCTTTAAAAACTCCATTGGGTGCGGAGTCAAAACTGCCCCTTCATGAACTCAAAAAAATTGAAATAGTAACTCTAGAACAATAGAAAAACAAAACAAACAAAGCTGAAAAGAAACTAATAGGCCCTGATGGCCAACAAAATAATGCGCAACAGTGCTTAGGGAAAGAAAATTTTGAAAAGAAATGTGTGTAACACACTTATTTGTAACATCTACTCTATTTATTTACAATATAGAACTTATCTCAGAGGCAATTTTGAGGTGGATCTCATTAAGTGGGATAGACAACACCTCTCCAGTTAGCTTTGAAAGCTGGAAAGTGTTGTTCTCCTTGCACTCCATGATTACATAAGGCCTATCCAAAATGGCATCGAACTTGGAATGTCATCCAGAACTACTCTTATATTCATTTCATTTGAAAATTAGATCACCAATGATAAACTCTCGTGGTCTTGCCTTCTTATCAAAACAACTCTTCATCTGAGCTTGATGTATTTCAAGCTATTTCAAGCTTCTCTTCTAGTTTGCTCAAGCTCTACCAACTATGCAAACCGCACTTCAAGAGGCTACTCATTCAATAATTCCAGCTCTTTCACATAACTTAAGGTTGGTAGCTCAATAGAAATGGGTAACTTAGCTTCTTTACCATAAGTAAGTACATAACGAGAAAAACCAGTGGCCCTTTTAGGTGTCATTGTATCAGCCCAAAGGGCTAACTTAAGATTTTAGTGCCATGTTCATTGATTGTCCTCGACAGTCTTCTTGATTATCTGGATCAGATTCTTATTTGTAGATTCTGCCTACCTATTTCCATGTGGATAATAGTTAGAAGATTTATTCAAATAAATTTTATTTCTAACTAACCAATTAGAAATTATTAAACCAATGAAGGCCAAACCATTATCAGAAATTATAGAATCTGGAGTACCAAATCTTGACACTGAGTCTTGATAAAAATTAAGAACAAAAGTTTCATTTGCTTCTTTTAAAGCAATCGCCTTGGTCCATTTAGTAAAATAATTTGTGGCGGCCAGTATCCACTTATTACTCATGCTTGAAGGCAGGTCAATTGGCCCTATAAAATCTAAGCCCCACTTAGCAAAGGGTTGCTCCACTTGAATTGGATGCAAAGGTAAAGCTGCAAGATTCTGTTTTCTTGAAAACAAAGCACACTTTTTCACATTTTTGAGCCCAAGCAATGACATCTTTAAAAAAAATTAGCCAATAATAACCAGCTCGCATAATTTTCAAGGCTATTGTTCTGGCAGAAAAGTGGCCTCCTGAAGGTCCATCATGAAATTCTGCTAAAATCTTATCAACTCGGTCAGGTTCAATGCATCATAACAAAACAACTTGAAAATCTCTTCTATATAGAATGCCATCAATAATTGCAAAAGGAATAGACTGCAATTTGTAATACCTCCTTTTTCTCTGTCTAGACCTTTGGGACACTCACTAGTTTGCAAATAATGCATCATTCGCTACAGCCAGGTAGCAGCAGGAATTGGAACAATAGGTGCATTATCATTGTTTACATCTATGCCAAATTTTTCAGTCTCCTCTAGGTTGCTGCCCACTGTGTTTTCTACAATCTGTTCACAAAAACTCTCACCTCTGATGAGCTTGGTTATTTTAATAACTATGTCAAACTCCATGAACTTGGTTATCCAACTAGCACGCTTATCATTAATTTCAAGGTTCAACAAGAAATATTTAATAGTTTAATGCACAACCAACAAATGAATCTTCCTATTCAACAGCATATGTCTGAAATTTTTTAAACTTCTTACAACAAAAAACACATGCTTCTTGACAAAGGAATACTTTACCTCATAATCATGAAGTACCTTGCTGAAAAAAGCCATTGGTTGCTCCAAACCTTCATCGTTCTACTGGTAAATCATAGCAGAAATAGTATCAACTCCTACAAATGCGTAAACAATGAAATATCTTTTGTACTTTGGATTAATGAGGGTAGGGGTAACTACGAGAACTTCTTTGATATGATCAAAGCTCCTTTTACCTTCCTTGGTCCAAGCAAAAGGTATATTCTTTTTTAGCATAAGAGTGAGAGGTTACAGAAAAGCTGAGATATTTGGTATGAACCTCCTCACAAAATTTATTCTTCCAAGAAATCTTTGCAAGATTTTCTTGTGAGCTGGCAATGGTAATTCGAGAATTGCAAAAATCCTTTCAAAATATATGGAAATACCATGCTTTGAAACAATGTGTCCAAGGAGTTTACCTTCATGCATAGAAAAAATACACTTCTTCAGATTGAGAGACACTCTGAACTCCCTACATCTCTAAAAAATCTGTTCTAAATGATCAAGATGTTCATTAGCATTTTTGGAAAAAATAGTAATATCATCTAAATATACTAGAACGATCTTGTTCATGAGGCCATGAAAAGCCATATCCATCACTCACTGAAAATTTTCTCCAATGTTGGATAAGCCGAAAGGCATCCTTTTGGAGGCCATCATGCCCCACTTAGTCATGAATGTTGTTTTGAATTGATCCTACTACTTAACCAAAATCTGTTTATAACCTGAATAACCATCTAGTAAAGAATTTTTTTCAGAACCAGAAACCACCTACAAAATCTGCTCCATGAAAGGGAGTGGGTAGTGGTCTTTTAGTGATGCTCTATTTAAATCTCAGAAATCAACAAATAATCTGATCTCCCCACTTTTCTTGCTAACTAGGACTAGGTTTGACATCCAAGAAGTATGCTTGATGGGAAAAATGATACCACTTTCAACTAATTTATTCAACTCGACTTTCATAAGGTGTTCTAATTTGGGATTGAGGGGCCTCTGTTTCTGCCTTACTAGTTTTGTAGTAGGCTCTAATTCAATAGTATGCTGGGCTAATTTTGGGTCAAACCCCTTCAAATCCTTATACTCCCAAGCAAAATATCACTAAATTTCTGACATAACAGAATAAACTCTCGTTGTTCCTCTTTATTACATACCTTTCCCAGCCTAAGAATCTTACCTTTGAATATTTTGATTGCTTCATAGTGTTCCTCTTTAATAGTCAGGCTACAGTTGTCTCTCCTCATCTATTCATCTGAGTTGAGCACAAATTCCAAAGTCACCAAACCCCTTGGCAGCTTGTTGGTCTTCAACTATACGATCTGATTGTCATACTATTGTTGCCACTTTTGTTGGTTTCCATCTACAAACTCAGCTTCAATAATTAAAAAATTTACAATTTGCTCATCGCTGTCAAAAACTTGCCAACTCACATTATTGTCAGGAATAGAAGGTCTGACGACTATCTTTACATATTGGCATGCCTCTACTTTTTGAATTTCATTTAGAATATTGAACTGAGCCCCTATAGTAGCAAGCCTATCTGCATGATTATTCTCATTTCTAGGAACTAAATAGATATTAAAAGAATGAAGGTCTTCTATTAAATCCCATACATGATGCTTATATTTCTTAAGCAAGTCATTCTTTGTAGCATTTAGATTTTTGACCTGATTTACTATTAACTCAGAATCACCATAAACCTGCAAACTTGTAATACCTCTTTTTCGGTTCCACTCTAGGTTGTGTACAAGTGCCTCATATTCAAATGTATTATTTGTATAGATGAACACAAATATGAAATCATAATACTATTTTTCTCCCTCTGGTGAAACCAACATGGCCCCACCACCAACACCTACACTACTCCTCGAACCATCAAAATAGAGTTTCCAAAGTTTGTTTTCCTTCTCTACAAGTTGTACTTCCCTTTTAATCAAATTAAGCATATCAGAATCAGTTTCACGAATCATGTAAACCCCTAATCCTACCTCATATGTATGCTGGAAGGGATCAAACTCATGATCCTCAGTTTCCCATTCATCTAGATTCATAGTTTCTACATGGGTGTCGTGGTTTGATGTCATGGTTTGCTCCTCTAGTACAGGGGTGACACAAAGGTTAGCGTTTATCGGGCTCAAAACGTATGGTTCAATGTGGTCTTTGGCTAAAGGCTTAGACTTTATGGTTACCTTTGTACCATACCTTGTTCTAAAAAATAGATGAGACTAGTTAGATGACAAGAAACCCCCCAACTTGGCTGTAAAATCCCTTGATAGGAAAATGGAAAAGTGTGGTCGCAAATCAATTACATGTATATCTTGATGAATCGCAAAACTAGGGGATGCATGAAAATTAAGGGCTAAATTTTTGACTATACTAGTAGTTCTAATAGTAGACCCATGTAACTGAACTACAACCTTCTGAGGGTTGGGTTCATAGACAAGACCTAATGCATCAACTAATTTCTTAGGCATGACAGAGCTACTTGTGCCAGAATCAACCATGCAGTTATGTACTAATTTATCCCCAATGATCAGAGTGAAATAAAATGGGGGAGGCTTTACCTCCTTACCTTTTTGCTCACCTTTACCTTCCAAACTATTAGTGAACACGACTTTGGTAGCACCTTGATTAGTATCATCAAAAAAAGACAACTCAGCTAAAGCATTGTGTAGAAAAAATTTCTAACCTGGGATGTGCAAAGAATATAATATAGACATGCTGATAGTAGTCTTTCTGAGGTTTTCAACAATATTAAAAGTAGTAGCATTTATCTTCTGCTATTTTTTTGTGACAACAACATCATTTTGCTTCTGCAAGGGTTGGAAATGCGTCTTTGACTACTCTTTTCTATTTATCTCTTTCCCCTTTTGTAAAAAATTCACCTTGGATTGTGTTGTAGTGTTAGTACTGGCTATAGAAACAGGCTGCTTATCTTTTGTAGGTTGCTATTGTGAACTTTCAGCCTATTGTCCTAGGTCCATTGCTCTCTTTTTTAATCTTGTGTTGGCTGCAATAGGAGAAACTTGTTGATCTTGGCCATTCATGCCACATAACTCAGAACTTTTCTAGTTTGGCAAAGCAACCTAAAAACCTTCTTGTTGTTCTAGGCTCTCATTCGAAACACTTTCTGAACCTACATAACTATTTTGAAGCATTAAGGCCTTATTTCTCATGCCATTATCACATGCTAATTGGTTATGGAGTTGGTTTCATGGATAGCACCAATCACAATCCTGAGCAATATTATTCTAAGGTACGAGCTCCTTTGACGAACTGGATTTGTTTGGGTTGTATGGATGGAAGGGTCTTGGGTTAAAATTTATCTTCTAGCCCTGGTAATCATTCTAAAAAGAAGGTCTATTAGGCTAGTTCTGATGATAAGTGGCTTGAAAGGGTTTATGTTCATGACCTACTTGCTTCTTAATGCTCACAAGATCATTCCAGAAGGTCTTGAGTATACTCTTAATCTCCTGGATTTCTTGGTTTTGGGCTAGAGCAGCAATTTTTTGTGTTGCGGTCTGATAATGTATTAATGGTACAATGGGAGTATTAGCTAAGGGAGGCAAAGCAATATGAGTAGGTGGTTGTAGCCAGGAAACAACAACATATGAGGTCTAGGAGCTATATATCTAGCTTGGATGAGATTATTCTCAACTCTAATGGCGATATCATAAGCGTCAGGGAGTGTATGCCCACCCATAGATTGGGTCATGATTGAAATATTACTATTCAAATATTTTAAGTAAAACAAAAAAGCATGAGTTGGTAAAGGCCTTACCATTGCAAGATTTTTGGCCCAAGTACTCTAAAAGCAGTGATTGAAATCTGCCAAGTGTTTGTGCAGTTCTCTTTGAATTATGCTCAACTATTCTAGCAGGGATAGATTATCATATTTATCAGCAAAAAACTAGTAAAGACCATTACCTAATGCATCCCATGTCATTATTAAGTTGGTTGTGAGGCCTTTGAACCACTGCAGTGCTTTCCCCTTAAGCAATGTAGCCAAGAGCCTTAACGCAATGTTCTCATGCGTGACATTGTGAGTGATGTCTAACAGACTACCTCCATTAAAAGGTGTGAATGGGTGTTTCCTTGGCACTGCCATTGGTAGTATCTGTGATATTGGAACTGGTACTCCTAGTGATAAGACTAGAGAGCTAAAAACAAGAGGTGTTGATTTTGACCTCGCTGGCATCTCAAATAGGCTCCTTGTTGTTCTGCCAACGATTCATGGTGGGGATAGTTGTCGGTATCAAAAAAGTGCAGCACTAGATCTAGTTTGTACCTTTCTCATGTACGGTCTACACTAGGTTTGCATGCAAAAAATCAGAAGTTGGAGTCGCTAGGTATATTGAACAAGCCTCTGAAAGGCTGAGAAACTTGTTGCATACACCAAACAATAAATTTTTTAGAAATTAAACTTCTCTGAAGCTGATTTTCAGAGGTCCCATCGAGCATGCCAAAAACTATTAGAAATCAAATATGCACTCGGTTAGATTTGCAAAAATTTAGACTATCTATTGCAACATTGAAACTCTTCCAGACATGGGTGATCTATAAGGAAAGAGAATCTCCAGAGCTAGCTGGTTCTCCGTATGATGATCCTATTCTAAAAAATATTCTTGGGAAAAGGATAGAGAGAAAATAGAAACTTAAAACCTATGATTTTGAAATGACTCTTAATATTATATGGTGAACTAATGAATATTCTGGATTTTCCTCACAAACAGTGCTCAAAAACCAACAAAAATTTCACAACCTCTCAAGAACAATTTTTTACATAAGTACTTTACATGAAGGTCTGTTCAAAACATGAAATGCAATCTGTATCCTTGTACTTTTCTAAATCAAACTATAGCCTAGGACATAACAAGGACTTCTTAAGTTGAAATCACAAGATAAACATAAAACTGTAACTATAAATAGACACAAAATGATAGGTAGGAATGTTGTTTTCTATTCACCGTAGGAGTAAGCCAAAAGTAATATCCACTAAGTACAAATATTTTCAAGCTCAAAAATGGGTAAGAGCAAAAAAAAATATTGAACTAGAAAACCCTAAGTTATCTCCAAAGATAGATGTCTCAAACCCTAATCCGAGCTCTTGAAAAAATCTCAAGGAAAAGGTCCCAAAAACTATGCAACAAGTTAGAAAAAAAGTGGAAAGTCACACTTTTTACATGCATCAACTGTCAAGATTCTAAAAAAAGAAAAATACTTCTTTTAAAACAAGAAAAACACCTTAACTCTCCAACTAAAAATTCCAATCCGACCAAGAAGAAAGTCACTGGTCAACTACTAAAAATAGCAAGAGAAAAAAGCAATTTATACAGCATTTATTTGCTTCTGCTTTACATGATGTAGTTTGATAATTATTCCATTTTACAATTAAATATTTAAAAATCTTTTTCATATAATACCTTATATCTCCTTTACAAGTTTTGATTTTTCTATAAAAAATCATAAAAATACCATATTCCTCCTTGCATGTTTTCATTATTTTCTCCAAAAACAATAAAAATAAAATAAACCCTAGGCCTATTCTTAATCCTAAGGCATATTGACCTATTGACTCTTCATAAAATTCATTTGATTTATATCCCTAAGGAAAAATAGATTAATTAATTTCTAAAAAATTAGTAAAAAAATGTGACTAAGGCATGAAGCCTTTCCCAAGGTATGCCTATAGAAAAAAATTCCTTAGCCTTCACTAGTTGACCACCATAGCATATTATTTTAATATTCATGAATTTCCCTAACTTAAACAACCACCCTAAAGCCGACCTAGGGACTTGGGAAACCCTAAAGATCAAAACTCCATGAATGCCCTAAAATTCGCATCATTTCACTTTATGTCTTTTGAGAGAAAACTCTCTGCAAGAGCCGCCACCATGAAATAGTGTTTGACAGTTTGGGGTGCTTGGAGACTTCAACTTTTATCTTCACCTTGGTCGACTCATCCATACACAGGCTTGGTAAGTTGCTTTCCTTGTATTTTGATGGCTTCTCCATTGTTTTGAAAGATAAAACAGGCCATGACCTCTCTTCTCTCAACTCTGATTTTATTTGCATCATTTATCTCTATGCTTGCTTATCATTACCTTGGGCACCATGAGAGGGCTCAACCCTTAGATTTTGTGGGCTTCAATGAGATGGGCATGACTTGTGAGTTCTTGAACAATAAACATAAGGGTAAGTTGTTCACTGCATATTGTTTCTGTATTTTCCTCCTTCACACTAAAGCCTACGAGCTTTATTTTATGCAAAATGGTTGTTATTCTTTACAAAAAGCAGGCCTCTTGACTAGATGTGCCATGGGTGTTTAAGCTAAAGCTTATTTTTATTAAAAAATTGTCCATTATCTCTTTGATAGGCCACGACATGTCATTAGTTGACTGATGACCTCCCAAATGAAGAGATGCGAACTCCAAGCATAACGTGCTTCAATTCTATTTTTCTATGCAAAAACACAAAAGTGGCTCTCCTTGTTTGATGAAACAGTAACTGCAACTCCCCACTGGGCTCGACCCAAGCATTATCAAGCATTTATGTTTTAGAATGTAGAAACCCATGTGGGTATTCTAGAAACTAAACTGTTTCTGGTATATTTTTAAAACCTCAATATCAGTGAACTACAAAATGATGGTAAATCTGCATTCCTTGTGACAACCCCATGTGGGTATCTCTATATATGAATAAAATCTGGTTTTTGAGCAAAAATTTGTATGTGGGTATTTGTTATTTGTGAAGAAAATGCATTTCTGAATGTATTTTTTTTAGTTATATTCCAATTCATCCTTCTTTCTATAGAAAAATCCCATGTCGGTATATAACATTATGAATAAAACATTATTTTTTGTATAACTGTTGGAAGCCCTGAGATTTTGAAAATCTATCCTTTATTTATATTTTCAATGGTCATCTCCATGTTGTTTCTTCCTTGGACACAAAAATCTTCTTGATCTAATATATAAATTACTTGTTCACCTTGTCTCTTATGCACTCCAAACCCTCATTCATACCATGTCTAAAGTATACATGTTATTTGTTCTGAAGATAATCCTTATGTATATGAATCCTTGAAAACTTGCCTGATAATTGTAAGACTTTTGAAGATATAGTTTGAGTGACAAAACAATTGATTGATCAAACAACATAGATATCCAAAACAATAAATTTTGATGGTCTTCCTTTCAAAATAGTGAGGCATTTTTCATTCTCAGCCAAACTTAAATTGACTGTTTTGTTAGTCATTTGCTTCACTTAATTAAACAACTAGTGACCGGTCACTGTATTGATCTTTGTAATCCTTCATTCTAATGGGAAAATGAGACTCTTCACATGTCTCAATGCTTGATTTCCCTTTGAAAGTATTCTCTTCTACTTGGAACTCTTCATGCATTTTATGTTGTATTTATTCTGGCAACAAACTCTTTACATCCTTACCTGCTAGAAATTGTCGAATTTGTATTTTAAAATGACCACACTTCTGGGATAAAAAACACATGGGTAATTGTGAATTCCTGTGCACACTCCATTTACTCTCCAGTTCGTCTCCTCACCTGTCAAGGAATAACCTCATAGATTTGCACCATTCACTGTCATTGTTAAAAGATAGAGCATTGTTGTTTCAAAACAAAAAATATGAAACAACACTATAAAGTGAACAGTCTTAAAAATAGCAAAAATAATATTTAAAATAGCAGCTCAAAAACATGATAAATTGATAGTTTCAGCTAAAAAATGCTATCCAATTAGAATTTATTTGCAATTTTCACTTCTATATTTTGATCTGATTGTTATAAATGCATGGTAGTTCGATCACTTGTTCAGTTGTAAAGCTTAGAAGAGAATGATGATTGCATCCTCCTTTCTCGACCCTCTTGTAATATATAAGGGTAGCATGTCGAGCTCTACCCTTGTGGGAGCCCGTTTTTCCCCACACGCTTGGTCTTCAAAAGATTAATAGCTACATGGATTTTCCTATACCTGCACAATGAAACAAACAACATTAGCATAAAAAACAATATATCATGATCATGATGATGTTTCTCCTTCATCTCATGTCTATGCACCTTCCTTGATTTTTTCATTGCATGATTAGTAGCATACTGCATTATCATTAATGGTTCACATAGGTATATTCATAGTCAGACCCTCTGACATCCCTCTCTTCCTTCCTATAGTTCAACGAAGCTCGAAGAAGACAAATGGTGCACCACTTTTGTGTGAGTCATCAATCAATTAGGCAATGATGATTACGTTTGTACTTATGTGATTTTTTCTGGTTATGCATATTCCATACTCTAGTGTATTGTTTATGATGTATTGTGATAGTCACATCCATGGCTTGTGTGGATATTTGATTTCGTTCTTTCTACTTTTCATTTGGAAAATAAAAAATGCATCTCAATGCAAATTTGTACTAGCATTTGTATTCTCACAATCAAATGGCTTATGTTGTAAATATGAACCTCTTTGTGAAATAAATGAAAGAATTTGAAATGCTTTATTGTTTAATGCTCAATCCTATACTTCATTTGATTGTAAAGCATTGAATAGCAGGTTCTAAAACTTAAATTCCTCTTTTCAAAGAATAATTATCACTTAATGAACTAAAATGAAGTGCAACAACACTCAAATATGTTCAAAAATAATTGCATTTTTTATTTAAAATATAATAGCATTTAAATCGGCTCCATCATTTGAGCTGTAGTGAAAAAGTGGTAACAGTTACCTAATTTATCATCTGACATTCCATTGATTAGCATTATGATTATTTGGAATAACATGGTTATATGCACTTGAGTAGAATTGTATATGTTAGAATTGTTAGTTTCAAGATAGTGAATTGGTGAAGGGGATAAAATTGTATCACTCGCTTGTGAGTGCCCTATGATCTCATGATTCGCTCTTCACGATGTGTTCTAATTATGATGTATATATGCATGTTCGTGAAATGCCATGGTTACAAGTTTACAGGTATATGACATCGACTCCACCTAGTTTCACAAGTTTGAGCATATCGACCCAATGGTTAAGTTGATTAGGAGATAGTAGATAGGATACTTATGTCAAGTATTTTACCCTAGTTTCAGCATGTCATCAAATCTAGTCATTTTTTATTGTTTAAAATTTATTTATTACTAGGTAATTTGGAAATCTTCGTATGACGATTTAAAATTTGGTAGTTTCACATTTATTTGCTAAGGGTTGAATTATTGTTTAATGTATGTTTTGGTTGGGGGTTTTAATCCCCCACCATTCCCCCTTATTGGAGGAAGTGTTGCCAATGGTAGTGCCCTCCACATAAGTGGAGGGAATGTTGCCATGGGCACTGCTACCCCGATTAGTGATGGGTCAGCCACCTATACCCAGTATAGTCCAACGCCCAAGGTAATTGTGCTTGTTTTTGTTTAAAGTCTTGTCCACCATGAATATTTATTAATTGTGTTCGGATTTGTATTATTTAAGTTTGAAGTATATATAATATATATATATATATATATATAAATATATATATATTAAATATTTAATTTTTTTTATATTGGATAATAATGTGGAATATTTGAATATATTTTAGAAATATATTAAATATTAAGGTAGTGATGATACAATAGGGATTTCAAAGAAGTTTGATGGTTTTGTTCCTTTTTTTGGTTTCTTGTTGTAAGGCAGAAATTTTATAAGAAGCCAAGGTGGGTATACTATAGGACTGTTACTTCATTTCCTGACTCCATGTGGATAAGGGACTAGTTATTCTATGTTCATAAGCCTAACTTTGAGGCGGATCCAACTTCAATTCAAAATAAAACATTTTAATTTATTGTTTTTTCTTTTATGTTTATTTTGATACTACCATAAGATATTGAAGACGTGTGAGGATTGTGTAGATGATTTAGCCCATTCATGTGTCGAAAAGAAACTCTGAAATAGTCATCTATTTTTTTCATTCATGGAACCCTATGCGTTGATTAGGTACACATATCCTCATTGAATCTTATCTACAAATAGATTGAAAATCGATAAGGCATAACAAAGTATCCGGTAACTCAGCATTCATCGATCTATGTAAAGATTTCAGGTTATCATTTTGTGTTACGCATCCCAGGAAATGATTATTGGTGTATTATCTTTGTTAATATTGAAGCAAAGTGGCTCGTATCAATTCATATGGTAATTAGAAGATTCGGTTGGCGTATTATCAATTTTTCTTGTATTAAGGGTGACCTCATGAATGTATTAAGTCAACGATGTATGAGAACTAATTAATTAAGCATCTCTATGTTTTTTATATATTTTTTTGGGTCTTAGCCAAGTTGTGGCCGACCATTAAGGGTACGCATTGCATATTTATCATAATGTGAGCTGATGGTTGTAATTTTGTTGTGTTCTTTTGAAGCTGACAAAGTGTAAATAAATCATATGCCAAGGATACATATACATGATCATCTATATCATTTTGTATGATGGATATGTTGATTTAATGTCTGAATTGTAAGTTAGAGAAAGGAAGAGGTGTGATAAAGCATAGTTTCACTTGCACATAGAAGGTTTGTGTTGTGTATGAGTAGAGGATAATAGAATTATAGAATCTGTTTGTAAGGAAAAGAATCTATTATGGTGGTTAATCTGGAACTATAATCAGGCATTTTTTATGCTATCATCTCAGTTCAAATCTTTAGATGGTTTTAATCTAAACTCTTGGGCAACAAGCCCTCTTTTCTTTGAGTAGTGAGATTTAGGTAGTGTACCTGAATGCAAGTGCATTCCCCTTTTTGCAATCCTCATAATCATAATTGTGGATTGGCCATCCACTATGGTTTTTCCCCTAACAAGGTTTCCACATAAAAATCTTGGTGTTATGGTGTTGTGTTTATTTTCTTGTTTATGCTTTATCATTGAATGTTCCTAATGCTTGGAAGTTAAAGGTTAATAAAGTTAATTTTTGCACAACACTAATTTATCCCCCCACTCTCATTATAGCTTGTTTCCAACAATTGGTATCAGAGCTAGTTCATTAGACGAAGAAGTCTAACAACCTGGGAGATCTCAGAAGAAATTTCAATGGATTCAAGTAGTCTTGAAAAAAAGCTTATGGTGGACCTAGATGACCTTGATCAATCAAAAGCTGAAGTCCATAAACTACAAGAAAAAATTAATGATGCAAACATATTCATTGAGTCTCTGAAAGAAAAGTCAACAAGTCAAGAGAGAAGAGAAAGGAACTCTATGATCATATTCAATAGAAAGATAATAAGAGCACTAAAGATGAAAAAACCATTAAAGCCTTGAAAGAAAATACAAAGGAATGTGAAAAGCCTACCCAAGAGAATACAGTTTTGAAGGCTGAAATGGAATCCGTCATGATTTGAATGACCAAAGAGGTTGAAGACAAAAAGAAGAATGAAGAAATCTGTGCACAGTCCCTGAAATAGAAATTTGAAGTACGTAGCCGATTGGATGATGAATTTGAAGTATCTAGAGATAGTGAAGAAGCACTTGAAAGAAAACTGGATGATCTCATAAATGAACTTGATATTATAAATGAGTACAAGGAGAAGTTCAAAGCCAACTCAGCCATGCTCAACAAACTAATTGATAATCAAAGAACTCATGGTGATAAAAGAGGTCTTGGATTTGAGAAAGGAGAAAGCTCAAAATATAGACGAAAGGATTCTGGACAAAGGAGATTCAGGAAAGGAAATTAGATGAACAATGTTGGAAGGTATTTAGTAAGACAACCCAATGCTCAAAGATTTAATGGATACTATTCTAATTGCAACAAGTCTGGACACATAACTTCTCAGTCCAGAAGTAGGATGAATCAAAGTGGTCCATCTTTCTCAATTCAGTGTTTCAATTGTCTTAAGATTGGTCATAAGTCAAATGAATGCAGAACTATAATGAATCAATTTCCCAAAAACATTAGATGTTGTACTTGCAATAGACTTGGAAATAATGCTAATCAATGTAGATCAAGAGAAAATCAATGGAACAACCTGCCTAGTAAGAGGAATTTTGTAGTCTACAAATGCAACAAAACTAGACACATTGCTACATTCTATCGAAACAAAAAAGGTCTAGTAAATCAAAGAATAAATATGTAAAATTATGTGAAAGTAAAAGGTAAATTCACTATAGATGAGGTCAGGCAACAAATGTAGAAAAAATGGGTGAAGAAGAATCCCTCCATTGAATAAATTGCACTTGCACTAGAACCTGCTTTTGGTAATTCCTCTAGGAATTAGTCTCAGGCCTTTACCCTAGGGGGAGTAGTCATGAAAATCATTAAACCCCCTAACAAGTAAATGAAACCAGATGTAAGTACTTACTGGAGTTGGACATATGCCCAACAAATGTTGTTGAATTCATCAGAGGAATTTGTATACCGTATTAAAATCCCACAAAAGATTTATCACGTTTCTGTACATAGAAATGGCGCAACTAGATGAATTAGGGAAAATACATTTATTACGACAAAAGGGTTAGGTATACAAGTGATTAAAGGTCACTTATATTCCTCATTTGTCACTTTTTCCTTTTGAGAGAGAGAAGTTGGAAAGCTCTAGGTGACCTAAGGAGAATCAAGGTGAAAATCAAGTGTGAAGGTGATTCAACGATCAATTTCGGGTTTGGCGGAAAAAGGTATTTATCAAGAAGTTCTTGGATTTTGTGATTTGGGCAAGATGAATACTCCTTTAGTGGTCAAAGTTAAGGAAATATCCCATTCTACATTTAAATTTCATCCCTACAAGTCTTTAGAGACTGATCCATTAGGGGCATTTTCGTCAGTTGTGCATGGTGTCTTGCATATAGAGGACATTAGGGTTTACATTCATGCAAATATTGAAGAGATTGGAAGCTCTCAACTTATGAATTTGTAAAATCATCATATCATTGATGAAAACTTTAGGGTAAAGCTAGAACAAAAATCTTGGAAATAAAGAAATTCACTCAGATGGTTAAATTTCCCATGTTTATGGAATCAAAATGGGTTCGTTATGTCTTGAGTCGGGTATATGATGAGTTTATGTGGCTTAATATTCCCTTCAAAATTACTAAGAAATCCATAATTGTAGTAACCGGTCTGAATTCCTCTGGTGGTCTACCTATTTTGAAGTTCACGAAAAATCAAACCGTCGCCAACGCTACAGGCTTGACATATGGCAGGAGAGAAATGACTATTGACAATATTGCTGATATAAATGTTAGATTTGCATCTATGGTAATTATATATAAGATTTACCACTCTAGCCAAGAAAACATTGTATCTGGTATGACAATTAATGCCGCCTACCAAATGGTGAAATAAAATATGCAATATGATCTCTGTGAATTATTAAGGATTTAGTTGATGGAAAACCTCGTGACAATCAAGAAAGACAATAAAAATTCATTCAAATATGGCGGTCTTCTTTTATGTTTATTTATTTATTTCATGGAGGAAGTATTGGGTGTTGGAAAAGTTTAGTGGTAAAAGAACATGCTAGTAGTCAAACAGATCAGGGATCTATTGTAAAATATTACAGATATCAAAACTAGAAGTGTAGATATATAGGGTTATTTAAAAATATTTCAAGCTAGCATGAAAGATAGGGAAAGAATTCCCACCACCATTATGAAGAAATACAAAGATTCAATATGATTTATGGTGAATGTCAATCAGTGCATGATGGAAGTAGCAAATCCAAGAACTTTTTGGATCATGCCTATGGGCTATGAGGTCAAGGATTTTTTTTTGGAAATGTATGCCCAAAATCTGTTGAGAAAACCTATAGATCCGACTAAAGAGAGGTTTAGTACCTATGCAAAGAAGCACACTCAAATTCCTAATGAGCTTAAGAAACTGGTAACAACCAAAAGAGTAAGAAAATAAGTTGAAGTTCTTATAGAAATCTTGGGTATATCCGTAGAGAAACTAAGTGAAGCCCGACAAAAAAGGAAAGAAGATGAAGCAACAAAAGCACAATTAGCTTGTCTGGTAGCACCACCTTCCTAAACTAGAACAACTAGAAGCTCAGAATCTCACTCCTCTCTTGCAATGAAATCTGCTCCTGTGAAAATTGAAAGAAAGAGATCTGGAAAGGAAGTCAAAGGAAGTGAAAGAAAAAGAAAAATAGTGTACATGATTGTTTCTGATGATGAGGAAATAGAATCTGATGAAGACGTCAAGAAAATCAAATAACAAGGCACTAAAGAAACAACTGTGCCAAAAACCTCTGGTGTAGATGCTTAGGAAAATAAGAATACCAAGGTTGATACACCTGGTATGACTATTGAACAAATTGAAAAAGAAATAATCTTCGATGGAAATATTAAACCGCTTTATCAATGGTATGAATATTTCTCTGAATCTGATAGAAGAACTCTAGAAGAAGCTACAATAAAGCACAAATGTTTTCAACAAATTTTTTGTTGAAATCATGCCTAGCCTCCCAAAAGGTCTATATGATATTCTGGAATCAAGGAGATTTAATGCCCTGACTGAAGAAGAAAGAATGTGAGAGAGAATTCTTGTAGAACTGTGTCCAATAATGTCTATGGAAGACATGCAAGGATTCCTAAACAAAGAAAAAAGGAAGTTTAGAAGCAAGTCAAGGGACAATAAACTGATGATTGGTCAAATAGATGAAGTTACACAAGAAACAAAATAAATTTTGAAAGAGCTACTACTAAGTGACATAATTAAAGTTGTGACTGAGAAAACTCATCCAGATAATGTCTCATCTCATCTGGTCAAAGATGCAGAAGAAGGAAATTTTGATGTTGGTGAAAACCTCAAGATTCTACTTCCAGATAACAACATACAAATCCCCATGGAAGTTGAAGAAACTATGAAAGTATCAATTGAGTTGGTAGAGAACACTGAAGAGAAATCAAAATATTCAATTGAGGAAGCATTAGTTGAGGAAAAGAAAAGTGATGTAAAGATGAATACAAGAGACACTACCAAGGCAATAAGAAATTATTGGTGGAACATAAGGAAGAGATTGAGCTGAAATTAATTAAAGGTCCCATTGACCTATCAACCTTGAGCCCAATCCAGATAATTAAGGTGGCCTCATTTTCTCAAGTAAAAGCTCAAGAAGAGCTACTAAAATCTCATATTGAAGATAGTGAATTGTTGGCACTTGCGTCTAAAGTACTAGAGAAGATCATGCCCTACTTTATGAAAGATCATATTGAATATTCATCTAGTGGACTAAAGAGGCTTATCAACTCAGTGAGTACTAATTTTGAGTCTCTTAAAAATTCTACATTGGCAAAACTGCAGAAGGAATTTGATGATAAAATGTTTAGTGAACTAAAAATATTGATTGCCAAAGACAAAGTTAGCTTGGCCACTTGTGTCAAGCACATATAGGATGCCCTATCTGAAGGAGGAAAGATTTACAAATCTTGTTTGTCTTTCTCAAAGTTTAGAGAATAAAATGAGAAGAAGGTGAAAGACTTGGAAAATCAGTTAGCAACTATCTTTGAGGCATTTGATCCCCTGTCTGGTGGTGTTGGGAAGGTTGAAGGTGAAGTAATTTCTCTACTAAATAAAATAAAATGGTTGAAGCATGAAAATGATAAAATTGTCTCTAGAACCTATGAACTGAGAAGCATCAGTAGCCCCAAAATTGATGTAATGGGCAGTGCCCTAAAATAAGGAGAGGAAAATATGGTAGTCAAGGATCTAACCAACCTAGAATCTACATAAATTATATCCTATCTGATTTATGGACACATAACCATAATGGAAAGTCTCAAATGAGTTTGGGACTCAAACTTGGCATAGCTAAAGAAGGATTTTGTAGACATCTTTCACCTTTTGTAAGTAAAGAAGAACCCTTGTACAAACATAATTTTGATTGATTATTTTTGGTATGTGGCCCCTACCTTTTCTATTGATGTCAAAGGGGGAGAAGTGGAGTGAAAAATATATAATCAGCTCAAGGGGAAAGTAGAATATTTGAAATTTTGGATTACAGTGAATTTTATCTTGGTATTGATCTAATAATTAGTACTTTTTCACTAAGTTTTGCCATCAATGCCAAAGGGGGAAATTTTTGGCAAGAGACACCACAACTATTATCTAGTTTTTTCATTGATGGCAACCCTATGCATTGATCAGGTACATATATCCTCATTCAAGCTTATCAATAGATAGATTGAAAATCAACAAGATGGAATAAAGTATTTGGTAACTCAACATTCATCAATTTATGTAAAGATTTCAAGTTATGATTTTGTGATGTGCATCCCAGGAAATGATTATTGGTGTATTATCTCTATTGAGGTTGAAGCGCAGTGGCTTGTATCAATTCGTATGGAAATTAAAATTGTTTAGTTGGTGTATTCTTAGTTTTTCTTGTATTAAGGCCGACCTCATGAATGTATTAAGTCGAGGATGTATGAGAACTAATTAATTGAGTATCTCTATGCTTGCATATCTTTTTTTGGGTCCTAGTCAAGTTGTGGCCGACCATTAAGGGTATGTATTGCATATTTCTCATAATGTGAGCCAATAATTGTAATTTTGTTGTGTTTTATTGAAGCTGACAAAGTGTAAATAAATCTTATGTTGCGGATATATATACATGATCATCTATATCATTTATATGATGGATATGTCAAGTTAATGTTCAAATTGTGAGTTAGAGTAGAGTAGATGTGCAATAAAGTGCAGTTTCACTTGCGCATAGAAGATCTGTGTTGTGTATGAGTAGAGAAAAAATGAATTACAGAATCAGTCTATAAGGCAACAAATCTATTATTATTATGCATGAAAAAATATCAATCCACAATCCCAAGCCTTCAAGAATCATGGAGGGAGGAGACACAAGAAGCAGAGAAACTTGGAGAAAGAAGAATCAAAATTAGAAGAACAAGGATCCAGGTAAGTTTGATCCTACCTTTGGTAAAAATACTCGTTGTATTCTACATAGTTAAGATGGTTATGATTTTTCTCAAGAAGCATATGTTCAGTTAAATGAAGAAGAGGGATTAACCACCCTATTGATAAGACCTAAAAAATATAAGAGAAGAGAAAAGAAAACAATAAATATAGACCAAGATGGGGTTGACCCTTGTCAAGAAATTTTAGATCAAAATCCACCGCTTCTAATATTTTGTAATAAAAAAATTGTAGGGTGAGCCTACTGCTAAAAAAAATCCACACCTTTTCTTTTGAAAACCCAATTAATTTCCACAATACTATTAAATTCCTTACTCAAATCCATACTTGAAATGATATAGTCCAAACTGAGGAAGTAGTTCTAAATGAGACCAACGACTTATTGTTTGAAATAGAGAGAGAGAAACAAGAGAAGGCTAGAGAAGAAATGATAAAGAAAAGAGATGAAGCAAGGAAGGAGATTGATGATTTGAGAGCTATACAAAAAAAAATCAATGTTCTTATACCTATTGTGAAAATTTATTCATGAACCATTGTGCCTTCATGGTGTTATTTTATTTTTGTGGCTTTGCCTTGTTTGTTATCGCTAGTAGCTTCTCAGAGTCTTCCACATGGCCTCCTATCAAAGCTTCCTATTGTACCGTATCGCTTTTCCTCTATCGGGTTTCATGCATTCAACATGTGGCCTTCGCTCATTTCTTTCTTAGTTGGGCCCACTCTACGATTTATTTTGCTCAGTATCTTCCACGTGGCTTCCCTTCAGAGCTTTTTGTTGGGGCGTCCCTCATTTTTTTGTGATCCACGTGTTCGACACATGGCATTTTTCTCTGTGCTCCTTATCTTAGATTTTTTGCCTATGCATTGGTTCTTCTCTGCTACCGCGTGTTCTTCTCTACTGCTGCGTGTTCTTTGTTGTTGTTGCATGGTCTTGTTTTCTCAAAAGACATGCTTGTTGGCGTGCTATTGAATAATATTTTTGTTTAATGCCGCCTTGAGGGAATCTGGATAGTAGATGTTTTTGCAGAAGCATCTTTCTCGTAGGGGATTTCAGGTAGTGGGCTGGCTTATTTAAGAAACCTCTTTCTCTTTGTAATGGTTATTGTTAGATAGATAAAATTTCTCGAGCAATAGGAATTAGCCTTTGTAATATTTTTTATTGAACCTAAACTTGCAGACTATGCCAATCAATTCGGACTCTCTATTTTCATGCATTCAATAGGATATTAAACTATGCTTTCATTTCTTGAAGTATCTGAATTTCTATTTCAAGCTTTCATAATCTTCATGCAACTTAATAAATTGCAGATCATGTTATTACTCTTTTGTGTTGGCTTGTGCTATATTGGTTATGCTATGCAAATGAATTGGTGTTCATATGTTTGTTGTGTTCAGAAGCATCTATTTGATAAAAAGAAGTTACTATTTGATCCTTTTCATTCAACATTGTGCTTAGTTAATTTCTCTTATGATTTTGGTGCATCGCCTTAGTTTTGGTTCACTTATTTCATGTTATACTTCTTACCCTTTACCTCCCCCACATAAAAATGAAGAGCCAACTTCAATAAAACCCAAAGGTCACTTAGCTATGCACACAGGTCCCCCATTAGCTAGGTTTCCCATAAGGCTATTGCCCCTGCAAATTTTTCCATCAACAGTTCTTTTTCTGGCACGCCCGATGGGATGCAAACTAGCATGTTCACTTGATAAATAAGAGTGTATGAGCTATACACCTGTCACTAGGTCTTAAAGTGCAATATTCCTTGGTCTTCTTGTACCACTATTAGTTTCAGTCCAGGTGAGAGGTTGAAAAGTTAATATTTCACCTCCCTCTTCTCCTTTGTCTCCTACGCCAATGGCTGCTAGAAATTATGTAGCATGGGATGTTGGTAGTCCATTGGTAGCACTTGTGCATCCTGCTATATGGGCTCCAATCCCAACATCCACTTTAAAGGCTATCCCTAAGTTCTCTAGGGATGATTCAAAGACTCCAAAGGAGCATTTACAAGATGTAGTAGATGTATGTCTTGTGCATGGCATTACTAATGAGAATGTGGCTTTAAAATTACTCACAACCTCTTTCAGAGGCAAGGCTTTGAGTTGGTATTGTACTCTTTCGGCTAATACAGTTGCCAATTGGGATGATCACAGAGATCCTTTTTATGAACACTTCTCAAATGTCGACGACAAGTCTTCACCATATCACCAGCTAGCTCATATAAAGTTAGCTCCCCATGAAGCTCTCGCCAATTTCAATGCTCCATTTCATTTGAATTGGGAGAGAGTTCCTATTGGTAGTCGACCACCTCTAGATGTGATGTTCATGTTTTATTTAAATTCCATAAATGTTGATATTTCTATGATGCTATAGGCTCTTGGCAGAAACACTCTACCTGATGCCTATAACCTTGTCATCACTACGAAGAACAATCTTACTGCTACTAGAAAACTAGCACTGAGATCTATCATGCCATTGTTCCCAGAGTTCAACGCTATATAATCAAAGGTAGCTTCAACCATTTCTCTTGCAACTCCTCCCCAACCTATGTATGTGTACCCAAGAATGACGCTTAGTGTGGCTCTGATGCCTAACCCCCTGACGGATGAAATGAATGAGATGAGGGAGCAAATGTGAACCATGAAAAATGAATTAACCAGTATGAAGTAGCAACAATATAGCTACAAAAAGTGGGCTTACCAAAATTACCAAGGTGGGAAGGCTCCTTTCCAGTAGAACCAATGGTAGGATAGATCTCACAGCAATACCCAAGCTCAACAGAACAACCAAGTAGTCTTGATGACTATGTCTATGCAGACCATTCATCCTATTTCAAGCAAGGAGCTTGTAGTGGGACAAAATAGTCTTGCAGAGGAAACTAATTCATGGTGCTTCCCTTGTAATGATGCACATATGCCTCAAAATTGTCTAAGAGGAAATTTGCAATAGAAGATAGCGGAGCAATGTAGCCAAGGCAACATGCCTAATTCTAGAGGCCATACATATGGCTCACATTACATTAATAATGTAGTTCTCATTGCTCAAATGTAAGGAATTTATATAGAGAAAGAGTTAGAAATAGCTCTAGACCAGGCACTCTTTTCTTGGATGGAAGGAGAGGATTCAACATTCTCAAATGATATTCCAGTAGCCTGAGTGCCGCAAGTGCAATCAGATTACAATAAACATTCAAAGTGGAGACTCACTAGAGAATTCACATCTCTACTGATTGAGAATCATCTAATTCGACACCCAATCTATTGGAAAATCTATCATCAGCTCCCTAGTATTCCAAGCTAGTTGCTCCTAGTTCCCCAAATCCACCTCTTCCAAAAGAAAAAGCCCCCATGATCACCCCAATTGTTGCCAAACAACCAGATGTACCAGCTGCAAAGCAAAAGGAGAAAGCTACCATGAATCATTAGTCGTAAATGCCATTCAACATGGTGGAGCAACTAAGGAAATCCTCTACCAGTGCTTCCTTATAGGATATCTTGGCCATCCTAGAGAAAAAGCTACTATTGTAGAAGGAATTATCGAGAGAAGAAGACATGAATATGTTGGAGAAGCCCTCAGAGAACAATACATCCAATCCGAACATGGATAGAGTTTTAGCCAATCAAGAAGAAGAAAAGAAATTCAAAAAAGAGAGTAAGCCTAAACCCAAGCCTTTCTTTCTAACACTCATAATTGGTGACAAACTATTGCATAATTGTATGATTGACTCTAGTACTAGCACCATCGTCATGCCAAAGCAAGTAGATGATGCTCTGGGGCTCAAATATGAGCCACTTAACAAAGGATCCATGAAACTTGACGGGAACAAGGTTGACACTATCAAAGTATTTAAAGGATTTCCCATGACATTATTTTCCTATTCGAGCATTATCGGGAATCAGGATACTATGCTCATCAACATCCCTCCTCTATTCAAGATATGTTTGTCTTGAGAATTCACTCCAAATGTTGGAGGCTACATGGAATTGGATTGGTCACACTTGATTATAAGAATGAAGCATGGATCCAAGATGAATTTATTGTTAAAATCCTTGCATTTTGAACATGTGGCTAATGAAGCCATGCTCAATTTTGAGCTAGCACATACCTTAATCACTTCTAGAGAGAGGCTCAATGTCGAACTCCTTGAGGAAGAAGAAGCGAGAAAATCCTAGACATAGGTAGAGGAGGCTCTTTTGAATGAGTTTATAGATATGGACGCCTTCAGCAACTATCATGCAATTGGGCTAGGAACATATTTCATACATGAAGAAGACCAGATTATGCCCAGAGTGACTTGAGAGTCCAAAGGTGAGGCATCCTCTGAGTTATGGACCTTGCATTTTGATGGAGCAAGATGCAAATTTGGAGTCTATGCAGGAATATTTTTGGTGTGTCCATCCAAAGATAAGACCTTGAGGTCTTACCGCTTCCAATTTGCATGCTCAAACAATGAAGAATAATATGAAGGCCTTGTCCACGATTTGGATTTAGCAGAGAGAATGGGTGCAAGGAAAATATGTGTTTGGATATTTTGAATTGGTGGCAAACTAAATTCGATGGCTCCTTGCTGCAAAGAATGTTTGGATGTGATCATGTACCAGCATAGAGTCTGGGACTTGATTGAAGGATTTGAGGCATTCAATATCCAAGTTGTACCTAGAGAGAAATTTTTTGAAGCTGAAAAAATGGCAACTGTCGGATCTCAGTTTGAGCCAGCTTCTAAGTTGATTAGCAATAGACACTCAGTGCGAGTGATTGTGTGTCTTGAGGTTTTGAACAATGATTAGGACTGGCAAGTTCTTGATAGTGATACTCACATCACATCATTTCTCCAGCTGTCTGAAGAAATTTTTGATCAACTACATCCAAAGATTTCCAAGGCCTATGGAGATCAAGTAATCCAATTAAAATCATAAAATATTCCAAGGGGTCTAGAAACTCTCAAGATTCTATTTGATTTTGATGATGCAATGAAAGAGAGGAGAAAGCTTGTAGCTGACAAAGGTGATTATACCAATTTTCACATCGGAGAAGATAAAAAGCTCAAAGTTGGAAAAGGAGTCTCCTTGAAGAATAAAGATAGGATGAAGTACTTTTACAAAGAGTATCCAAGTGTGGTAGCCTAGTCATATGATGATCTTAAGGGATATGATCCTAGGATTATCCAGCACACCATTGAGCTACTGGAATGAGAAAATCTAGTTCGTTAGAGGCTAGTAAATTTGAAGATTGAGTCACTCATGTCATAGGAGTTAAATAAATTGATTGCATCCCGAAAAGTGTTCCCAATCAAGTACAACATTTGGGTGTCTAACCTGGTGCTAGTCTGGAAGAAGAATGGTGATATACGGTTCTGTGTAGACTTCTGAGACTTGAATAGGGCATCCTTGAAGGACCATTACCCCCTACCTTCCATGGAGGTAATTCTACAAATGGTTGTTGGTTCTGAAATGTTTTCAATGTTGGATGGTTTCTCTAGCTATAATCAGATTCATGTGAAGCAGGAGGACTAGCACAAAACAATGTTCACTACAAAGTGGGGAACATATGCGTATGCTAAAATTCCCTTCAAAATTTCAAATGTTGAAGCCAACTTTCAATGAGCTATGGATATTACTTTCAAAGAATTAATACATAAGATTATCCTTATCTATCTAGATGACCTAATGGTGTTTTCTTAATCTGTCAAGGATCATTTTGATCATCTCAAGCTTGTCTTCCAAAAATGCCAAGAGTTCAGGATTTCTCTGAACCCAAAGAAATATGTATTCAGGGTTCCTCAAGGGAAGCTATTGGGATACATTGTCTCAAAGGAAGTTATTGCTATTGATCTACAAAGAGTTATTGCAATAAGGGAACTCCCTCTACCCGTGAACAAAAAACAAGTGTAATATGTTTTGGGTAAGGTCAATTTCATCATTCGATTCATTGCGGACTTTGCAGGGATGATTTGGCCTATTACCCTAATGTTGAAAAATGACCAGATTTTCAAGTGGATGATGGAAGCTAGAAAATATTTTGAGCTGATTAAAGAGGTTATCTCTTCTACTCCTATATTGATTAATCCAAATTTTTCAAAGTATTTCATTATGTATGTCTTTGGTGGTGGCAAAAATATCGCCACTATGCTAATGCAAAAGGACAATGAAGATAAAAGAGAATCACTTATTGCCTTCTATTCATGCACCCTGAAATAATATGAGGTGAAATATAATTTTGTAGAGAAGAAAGCTTTTGCTATCGTAAAGGGGCTGAATAAGTTCTTACACCTTATATCATGCAACAAGGTGATTGTTTGTGTGTCACATCCTAGTGTGTAGGAATACATAATGGAAGGAGAAATCACCGAGAAAAGGGATAACTAGATAACTAAGATCCTATAGTATGACATTGAAATTAAGCCAGTTAAGACTGTCAAAGGAAAGGTATTGTGTGAGTACTTAGCTGAAAGAAATGAAACAATTGCTGAGTTCAAAGTTTTGAAACCCATGTTGCTGAATGAAGAAAGCTCCCAAGAAAATTGGTTGGAGGACAAGATAAATTTTATATAGACCTGAAGGTATCTGACCGATCTCCCTTCATTTAAGAGATGTTCTTATTTATTGCAAAATAATGGTTATGTTCTCTTGGAGGGAGTTCTTTTCAATATAAATTTCAATGGTATCCTATTAAGATGTGTAAATGAGGAGCAAGCAAAAAGGATATTGGAACAGTATCACAGTGGCTCGGTCGAAGGGAATTTTTCAAAAGGAACCACTGCAATCAAAATTATATGTGCCTATTATTTCTGGCCCACATTATTCAATGATTCATTTTCCTTGGTAAAGACTTGCAGTGAGTGGCAAGTTTTTGTTGGAAAAAGGAAAAATGTTTCTATGCCACTGAAATCCATAGTAGTGGAAGAGCCTTTTGTTTAGTGGGGTCTTGACTTCATTGACATGATTAATCCTTTTTTGTCAACTAGACATAGGTGGATCTTAATAGCAACCGATTACTTCACTAGATGGGTAAAGGCGGTACCATTGAAAAATGCAATGGAGGCAAACATTGTTAACTTCCTGGGAGAATTGGTGGCTAGATTTGGCCCACCAAAGATGATTATTTCAGATAATGCTAAATCTTTTTTCGGCTCTAAAATGAGCCAATTTGCATTAAAACATGGATTCTTCTTAAAAAAATCTTCCAATTATTACCTACAGGGGAATGACCTTGCTGAATCTATGAACAAAATCCTCAATAGGTTGATTAAAATAATAGGCTCAAAACACCAGAGGGAGTGGCATAAAAACCTTTGAACAACGTTATGGAAATATCATATCATGCCCAAGAAGATATTGAAGAAACCTCCTTACTAGATGGTGTATGGGAATGAGGCATTGCTGCCCATTTATATGGAAATCCCTGCTATCCAACTGCTCAAATTTCTTGAAATTGAGCAAAATGGAGCTATGGAAGTACAATTTTTTGAGTTACTTGAGGTTCAAGAAAAAAGAGCATGCTCTCGAGGTAGTGAAAAACCGCCAATAGGTGTTAAAGAGGTGGTTTGATAAAAATAAATCTAAGCAGGGGCTACAATGTGGAGACTTGGTGCTCAAGTTCAATGAGCGCAGAGCAAAGCCTGCCCAACATGGCAAGTTCGAAAATCTCTGGGAGGGGTCATTCAAAATCATCTAGTGCAAACAATATAACTCATTTGAGTAAGAGACCATGGAAGGTAAAGCTTTGGGTATTCCAATTAATGGAATACACCTAAAAAAAATTAGTTGATTCAACTTATGCAATAATTTTGTAAATATGTAAATATTTTTCTTGCTTTATTAGTTTGGGGTTTTTCTCAATGCTTTTTTAGAGTAACAACCAGAGTAGTGCAAAGTTAAAATAAAATGAAGAAAGAGTCGAATGTGGAAAATTCGTATATTATATTATTTTTGGGAGCATTTACATTTTATATACATATTAGTTAGTGAGGCCCTTAGCCATGTTTCAATATATATATATATATATATATATATATATTCGCTGACAGTATAGAAGGATTCATCAAAAAGAAAAAGAAAAAGAAAAAAGAATATGGAGACATCTTTTTCATATTTTCTTCAGGCAGTAGAGGGTCTAGCAGTAGTAGGTGGCGCATGGTGAGGAAAAAATATCCTCTTAAATTCCTCGAACCATTGCACATTTTGGAAAGGTTCAACGTTATGCATTCTCATGAGGAAGTGGCAGGCGATGTGAACCTTGTGGCAGTGTTCCTTGTGCATTTCAAACTCAAATCCATGTAAAAAAGGCCTTGTTGACATGATTCCTCCTTCCTCAAGTACCTGACGTGGGTTGTGAATAGATGGAACCGCAAGATAAAATTCAATAGCTTGCACCACATTCTCCAATCCCCCGAGGTAACATTGGGGAAAAACATGCTTGGTCAGCTTCAATTTTTTTTGCTTGGAGATGCCAATGTATAGTAGAGAAGTGATGAAGTGAGAACAGATGTTGGTGTTTACTCTGTACTAGTCCTCATTCTCTAAACAATCCTTTCCTATTACCCATTTAATAGCCTTCACATATAATAGGTTTTTCATACCTATTATGTATTTTAAACGCTTGCACCTAATCTTTCCTAGAAAGGTGGCCTGAGTCTTCTTACAAACCAATCTAATTGGCATTTCCATAATCTATTGCTACTCTATCCAAATGATAAATTACTAAGATATACAAGGGCCTAATTGCTATGAATGCTAAATATAATTGTGAGTTAGCAAGGTTACCAAGGGTTCTATTGATAGATGGTTGGGGTTCTCCTTAATGAGGCAAGGTATGATTACGTCAGAAGCAAATAGTGCTAAGGAGCCTTGATAATTAGTGTTGCATCATGAAAAATGATGTAAGTAATCAGATGTGGTTTCCACTTGCTCTTTTCAAATTTTTGAAATGGGGACGAGAATTAGCTAGTTGTCAACATGATAATATTGTTGTACTCATTAAATCAAAGAAAATATTTTTAGATGAGGTCATTGGTTGATGCACCTAAGTATGATCAAGTAATCAATAAATGAAAATGCTCACAAAAAATATGGAAATGTTGTTTTAGTTCTTTTTCCAAGAAAAATCAAGCACCACCTTATGTGAAGTCATATCTCTTAAATGGGAGGAGTCTTTTGGTAGGTTGGCGACCTCTTTGGATGCATGAAAAAGGTTGGTGATGCATGGAGTAACGAATGTGAAAAGTTGGAACGTACACTTCCTAAACCAATTTTCTAAAAAATTAGAAAGAAGGTTGAGTGTGCAGAGGGAATTTATTGTGTAAGCTCAAAAAGTCTATAACCATCTAAATCATTTGCAAGGAAGAGAAATGTTTTCAAAATTTGAATTGTAGAGTTTGTGAAGTCTCTCAAAAATACAAGGAAATGGCTGAAATTATAGAGATTCAAGCACCGGTCATGGGTACAAAGAGTATTGATGAATGAAGAATGCTTGCACCTTGCATAAATATATACACTCATGATTCTTACGCTACCCCAGGAATTCCAAAAAATCCATACTGGCCCTTTACTAGGCCAACGGACTAGAAAATAATGGCATGGTTTCTCCTAGAAACCATGCCTTTATATCAGAAGATTGGGACAATGTTCAAGATCTTGAATTATCTCAGGCCCCCAGAGCCTAAGGGAAGCTGCATGTGAAAAATGAATGAAGATTACAGACCCTTTTCATGGAATTTTGTGGAATTGTGGGCTTCCCCAATACATGGTTCCTTTGGTGCATCATTGCCTAGAGATTTTGGCAACATCTGCAAAATGTCTTGACCCTCAAGTTGGAATCATAAGTGGCCCAAATTTGAAAGCGGTAATCTATCCCTAGGCCCTGCAGGATATGCTATGCATTCCTTTTCTCTCTCTTTAGAATGTTGAGGATTTTGACATTTCTAGACTGGAAAGCTACTGGAAGACACTCTGGATGGCATAACAGTTTTATAACACTGAGGCGGGTTAGCCATCAGATGTTTCCACCCCTCCTAGCTTCCCAATTGGTCTAGCTACTTTAAAATTGGGTTCTTCCTCTATCTACTCTATGTTGGCATTGGTATGTAGATTTGATACAAATAAGGAAATCTTCAACTTCCAAATGAGTCTTAGCTTCATGCTGAAGAAGAATGCCACACCTCTGCTAATGGAAATTGTGAAGGTCGTAATTGATGGGATGAGCCAATAGCTAAGGGAGTTTGAACCTAGTTCTAGGTTTAGGGAGTCTACATAAGTTTGCACAAAAATCCTGACATTTTCCAGAAATTCATGGCCCTGGCTACATTTGATGAACATGGTAAGAGAAATCCAATTTCGATATGGACTCCCCTCCTGTCAAAAAAAATTGATTCCTATGCATATTTGGATACATTCCTAGCTCCAACTTTGTGAGCTTTGGATCACAATGGGATGGCATGTCTGCTCACTTATCATAGAGCCAAAAATCATGGATGAGGGGGCTTGTACCACCTTGTGATTGGTTGTTCAATATGGATTTCACCATGCTCCATATGCAAGGTTATTGGCCCTAACAATGTTTAGATAGGGTACTAGCCCTAGATGTGTTCAGACAACTCTATAATATCGAGAATGATTATTGGGAAGGGAAGCATCCGGATTCCTATTTGGTGTTGTTGACCATGTTTGGCTTTGTATCATTGGTAAAGAAAAAGAGCTCGAAGGGGAACAAATCAAAGGTTTTATACTCTAAGTTGGGTAATATGGGGCTAATAGTTATTTGTGACATGTGGCCATGCAATCTCGAGAACAATTTATCAAAGATTGGTATTAAGATTCCCCACCAACCTCGGCCATTCTGGGACTCCTACAGAAATGCAGATGAGGGGAATGTAAGATTATGCATCGGCCTGGAGTATATACCTTCTAACTCGAGTTGACTACATTGGCTAAACTTCTACCACATTGTGGTGAAGCCCAATGCCAATCACAAGATGAATCAATTTAAATGTAGTTAGTTGAACATGCTCTGGTGGAAGCCTGACATAATTAGGGACTTCTAGACATATAGGAAGGAGATAAAGATGGAAAATGGGCTCTTCCAAGAGGTGGATTCAGACAATTGGTTTGATGATATCTAGTGTCACGAACATTTAGATAGTGAGAACCCTCCTAAACCTCCAAGTTTTGAGAATTTCTATGAAGTAGAGAGTGCTGCTCTAGAGCATGAAGAAGAGGTAGCCTAGAGGGCTCCCATAACTAAAAAATATCCTGCACAAGGGGTGACAGTCAGTGGACACCAGTCACAGTAGGAAGACTTCAAATATGCAAATGTCAAAGCATACCAGCTTCTCTAGATTAGGTGCAAAGAGGCATAGGTCTTCCAGGAGCCCACAAAAAGTTATTGTGGATCTTGATAGTTCTCCAGAGGAGAAGTGACCAAAAATGGGAGAATCCATAGGAGGGAAGGAGTCGCAACAAGTAGAAGCAATGGTATCAGTTGCAGGTCTTCAGGAATCTCAAGTATTTTTTCCTCCTTCTCCTCTCTCTGCTATATCTTTGGTCTCATCCTCATCTGCCCTTGCTACTTCATTTTCACCAGTTATTCCTATCACTAGGTATCTAGGGTAGGCCAATATTTTTTCTCCTAGGGGTCCCTTTCCATCTGTTGTTTTTCCTCCCACCCTTGAAACACAAATGGTTGCATGTCCTAACCCTCGCAGTCAAAAATTTGCATCCCTGAGACCCAACATGTCAATTGGTGCTTAACCGACCTTTCTTCCTACCATGTTTCCATCATCTCGGGGTGGCCAGTTTATCCCACCTTTCTCCCCGACAAATATTACCAAGCCCAACAATTCCACTGATACTTTAAGCATGCTATCCTTCCCACTAGCAGTCCCTTGAGAGTTTCCTTTTGTTGGTGGATTGGGCATTTTGTGCCAAGAATATTTTTTGCAGGTGGATGCAAATAAAAGTGCCTGAGCAAGAAAAATATAGAAAAGAAGGGAAAAGGATGCAAATTGTGTTCAATGAGAGCCAAAATTCATTGATGTCTGTGAAAATTAACCCCAATGTGATCAAGTCAGTTGGGGATATGCTGCCAAACAACTATTTTGTCAATATCGTAGGGCTGGAATTGTAGCAGGCTCATTCTACAAGATAAGGTCGAACTAATGGAGGAAACCTAGAGGGTGGTGACTATCGAATTCCTCAAACTCAGTTGCCAGATGAAGAAAAAGGATGAGAAAATGAAAGAGTTGAAGGGAAAGGTTGATATCTAGGAAAATAAGCATAAGGCTGAGGAAGTCAAAATCAATCGGCTTCATAATGAAAATAATGTTGAAAAAAGGGTAAATGTGCTTCAATCTTTGGGTGTGGAGGTTGTTTTGGCCCTACGAAAAGAGAAAGAGCAATGTTGAGTTACTAAAGTGGACCTCCATGATGAATTGAAGCAGGCAAATGATGGCTTGAAAAAACTCTGACAAAGGACTAATGAGGAGGTAAATGAGATGAATGCCACTTTGGAGCAAGAAACTAAGAAGCAGAGGCAGGCTGAATTGGCCTTGGGAGAGGAGAGAGAAATTTCTACTCTGAGGAGTTAGTTTTCCATCCTGGATAGAAGCATGGTAGTGTTGAAGGCAGAGCTGAGCAGAAAAACTATAGAATGAAATCTTATCAGAGCCCAACCTCCTACACCCCAAATGAACTCGCTAGAGATATCCAAGAAACTACATGCATCATATTGGGATAAGGTCAAAGCATTATGCCCTACATTTTACCCCACTCTAAATTTTATGGTGCGAGCAACCAGTCTATGTGGGATAGTTAGCAAAAAAATGCAACGAGTGCAGGAGATGACTCCCCATAAATATTTGGAGGCCAGATGATTATTGGAAAAATTATATATAGCTTGCAATGAAGCATTGAGCAACAAGGGAATCAAGGATCAAAAAATGGCATCCATGGGTGTAAATATTCTCATCTCTAAGCATGAGGTTATCCAACATGTGGTAGAGTGCATGGCATAACTGACCCAAATTACCAGTGATATGTGGGCAAAATTTTATCACTTAACTCAACAAGGCCTCCCTTCGCCCTTCATCACAAATAAAATGGTGGAAATTATTGAACACATAATTAGAAGGATCGAGGAGAAGAGGTAGGATCTTTCTATTTTCCAATCCTTTGATCAGTCTTCGACTGCTGAAAGTATTGAAGGTATAGTGCATCAGTTGGCACAATGCTTTTTCCATCTTGAGTTGGAGGCGTAGGTATCTAGTAGATTGCCTTTTAAGGTAATCATTGATCTTAAGTTGGCACATGAAAATCTGCGCACTCTCTATGCACCATCAAGTGAGGTCCTAAACGGCCTTTAGGCTACCTTCTCTCAAATTTGAGCTATAATGGTGGTGTTGAATCAAGGTCTCTAGGGTTCTTCATTCCACATGTGAAATGTCCCTCTTAGCCACCAAACTATGAACATTTATTCATGAACCATTATGCCTTTGTAGTGTTCTTTTCTTTTCGTGGTTTCACCTTATTTTTTATCACTAGCAGCTTCTCACCATCTTCCATGTGGCCTCATATCAAAGCTTCCTATTGTGCCGTATCGCTTTTCCTCTATCGGGTTTCATGCGTTCAATGTGTGGCCTTCATTTGTTTCTTTCCGAGTTGGGCCCATAATACGGTTTATTTTGCTCGGAGTCTTCCACGTGGCTTCCCTTCAAATATTTTTGTTGGGGTGTCCCTCCTTTTTTCTAGGCTCCATTTGTTTGATGCATGGAATTTTTCTGTGCACCCATTATCTGGGATTTTCCACCTATGCATTGGTTCTTCTCTACTGCTGTGTTTTCTTATCTGCTACCATGTGTTCTCTATTGTTACTATCTGGCCCTGTTTTCCTAAAATACATACTTGCTTATGCACTACTAAATGATATTTCTATTCGGTGCCAACTCAAGGAAATCTAGATTGTCAATGTTTTTGTGGAAGCATCTTTCTCGTAGGCGATTTCAGGCGGTGCACTAGCTTATTTAAGTAGCCTCTTTCTCTTTGCAATGGTTGTTGTTAGATAGATAAAATTTCTCGAGCATTGGGAATTATCCTTTGTAATATTTTCTATTGAACTTGAACTTGCAAACTATGCCAATCAATTCATCCTCTCTGTTTTCATGCAGTGAATAGGATATTAAACTATTCTTTCATTTCCTAAAGTATCTGAATGTCTATTTCAAGATTTCGTAATCTTCATGAAACTCAATAAAATGTAGAACATCTTATTAATCTTTTGTGTTGGATTGTGCTATATTGGTTATGTTATGCAAATGAATTGATGTTCTTATGTTTGTTGTGTTCAGGCATCTATTTGATAAACAACAGTTGCTATTTGAGCCTTTGCTTTCAGAATTGTGCTTAGTTAATTTCTCTTACGATTTTGGTGCATCACCTTAGTTTAGGTTTGATTATTTAATGTTAAGATTCTTACCCTTTACCTCCCCCACATAAAAATGAAGAGTTAACTTGGATAAAACCCGAAGGTCACTTAGCTATGCTCATAGGTACCCCATTAGCTATGTTTCCCATTAGGCTACTGCCTTTGCAAATTTTTGCATCAACACCTACACCTCAAACTCAAGGTAGGACTAGCAATCAAATAGGTATTCCTTTAAGTACTTCACATGTGAGTATATGGACTAATCCTTTACCAAAAACTACTTCACAAACCGTGACTAGTGTTTCCTATATAAGAAGTAATTCATCCAAAGGTGCAATCGCTTCTAACTCCCAAAGTAATCCAGGAATGATTTTTATGCCCATGAGTTCTAATGTTTCATTTGTCTCTCAGATAACCCCATGGAATGTCAATATTTTTAACCTAATACAAATGTTTTAGGTGTGTCCCAACCACCATTTGTGGGATAAAATATAGGGGTTGGAAATTTTATGCCATACACACAAGGATAGTTTAAGGGAAGTCCTCAAGTGGAAGGGAGTGTTTCACCTTATGTGGGAAACTAATAGGTTCCCATACCATAGCAACAATGTATATAAAAAGAAAATATTCCTCACAACTAGGGAGGTTATCAACACCTTAGAGGAGTTGATGTTCCTAAAAGAAGACCCGTGCAGATGGATACATATAGAAAACTTTATTTTGGGGGATCCCTAAATTCCCAAATCGGGTTCCTAATGAAGTAGTTTTGTGCCTTTCTAAATTCTATGGAAGTGATGCCATGACAAGTGAGGAACAATTAGATGTTTTCATGAACTTATTAGAAGATCTTGAAGTGGAGCATGAAAATGTGATTATGAATCTATTCATCCAGTCTTTAACTATTGATGCAAGAGAGTGGTATAGAAGCCTTCTAGAGGCTAGTGATGGATATTGGGAAGAATTCTAGAGGGTTTTCAAAGAGCAGTATGGTGACAAAATAGACCCAAGATTCATGATGAATGAATTCCTTAACATTTCTAAGGGTCAAAATGAAATGGTATCAAAATTTAATATTAGATTCCAAAAGACTATGTATAGGCTCCCAACATATTTGAAACTAAATGTGTTGGATGTTTCTGGTATGTGGTTTTCATTGATGTCAACAATATTGGTATTAATGCATTAGAGGTTTAATATGTTGAGGATATTGAGAAAATTGTAATAAAATAGGTTATAGGTTGTCAATGGTGAAGTGAAGTTGAGTATGTTGGCTAGCTCAGTATGTTGATGGTCAGAGGTTGTGGACTAAAGGGTTTGTTTTCAAGTATATCTAGTTTATCCATATTAAGTTTCTGAGATCCAGATGAAGATTTGATCGAGTTATTAGTATTCATGTTGTGACAGTTTTTCTATTGCTTCAATTGGTGTTCCTAAAAGTGGGTGATAGAATTCTAGTAAGTTCATTTGTTTTGGATGCTTGTCTAGTGATTCATGATGCTTGTGGATTTTTTATAGATAATTCTCTATCTATTGTGTACGTCTACATTGATCATTGTGCTTGTGATTGGTGGTTTTATTTTGTGTGTTCATGTTTTTCATGTTCGTGGATGACAAGGTGATTGTAGCGTGTTGTGGATCTTCAAGGAATAATTATTGAAGATGTTTCATGTTCAAGGATGTTTTTTGGGTCCTCACTATGTTGTGTCTAACATTATTTGATTCGCATGGATAATCATTTATGCTTTGGGCCAACAATTTGTATTCATTTTATATTTTATTGAAGCTAACATATAGATGATGTTATTCTTGGTTGCAGATATATTTGAGTGATTGTTTACATCATTTGAGAGATGTGAGATGTGTGAAGTATGAGTGTTATGTGTGAATAAATTTTAGATCTTTGGAAGGAAAAAGTAAAGTGTGAAGAGGAGTGAGCAAAAGAAAGAGTGTTCATGTGCTTAATTGGAATTGTAATCAAGCATTATAAAATGTTATCTTCTTAGTTCAAAATCTCTTGAATGGATTTAATTCGAATATAACTATAAGACAGTGTGTCTTCCTTTGGGAAATAAGCCTTTTTGTATTTGAGGAGTGAGCTCTAGGCAGTGTGCCTAAATGCATGTGCATTACTTATTTACTATACTTTTAATAGAGTATAAACTTGTGGATTAACCTCCACCATGGTTTTTCCCCTAACGGGGTTTCCATGTAAAAATATTTGTGCTATGTGTGTTTTTGATATGGTGATGATTTTTTTATTTCATGTTTAATTATCAAATCTAAGAATAAGTTTAATAAGTATAAATTTTGAGATAGTTGATTCACCCCCATCTCAATTGTCTACCCGTGTGTTGCCAAAAATTTGTATCAGAGCAGGTTCCTCTAGAGAAGCTTGATCTCTTGAGGTGATCTGGGATGGTGACATATAAGAAGGATAGTCTGAGATTTGATGGAACAAATTATTCTCTATGGAAGACTTGAATGAAGTGTCATCTGAGATGCATTGGTGAACCTTATTGGAACATTACAAATAATAGTTACATCATCCCAAAAAATGATCTTTCTACTATAGGTGAGATTAAATACATTGAATACAATATCAGGGCTAAGGAAGCATTGTTGAGTTCTTTGACTAATTTAGAGATGATAAAAGTAATGGATCCTAAGACTGTTTGTGAGATCTAGAAAAAGTTGGAAACTTTGTATGAAGGTGATACTCATGTGAAGATTGCTAAGCTGTAGAGTCTGAAAGGTAAATATGAAACATTGAAAATGGGTGAAGATGAGAACATCACTACTTTTATGCAAAGAGTGAATTAACTAGTGTGTAATATCATATGTGTCGATGGAACATTGGAAGAATCAGATATGGTTACTAAAGTGCTCAGATCCTTTCCTACTACATACAAACACAAAGTTGTTTCTATTGAGGAGATTTGGAATATGACAAATTTAACCAAAGACACATTGATTGGTAAGCTTGTTGCTTTTGAGTTAAGTGAGTTTGGTGATTCTCTTCCCAAGATATAATTTTCATTCAAAGCTAATACCTCTACAAAAGATTATCAAAGATATGATCCAAGAGAAATTTCCTCTAGAAACTTGTCCAAGTATGAGCATGAAATGAGAGAGATTGAAGAAGAAGAGAGAAAACTATATGAGCACGAAGCACTTATTGTCAAGAGGGTAGCCAAAGAAGAAGGTAAGTATAAAGGGAAATTTCGTCTTAATTTTTTTTCATGCAATAAGTAGGTCATTTTTCCTCAAAGTGTCCAAAAAGAGTTCCTAAGCCAAGACCTAGCAAGCCTAGATTCCAAAGAAAGTGTTATTTTTCTACTGATGAAGGTGTGAAAGATGATGAATTTGATAAAGGAAATGTAAGTGAGATGATTTTGTATTTATTTATATTAAGGAAAGTAATCATGTACCAATTGAATCTACTAGTTGCATGAATGTGGAGAAAACTCTAGCTGGAAGAATTGAAGAAAAGGATGAATGGGTGATTGACAGAGGATGCTCTCATCACATGAAAGGTGATAAAAGTAAACTTTTGAGTCTGGAAAATTATGATGGTGGTGTTGTAAGATTTGGTGATGACAAATCTGGTATAATCTATGGTAGAGGATCCATTTCTTTTCATGTTAAGAATAATACTGATGATGTTTTATATGTGGAAGGTTTAAAGCATAATAATTTAAGTGTTGGACAAATGATGTATAGGGGATACAATCTTCAATTAAACGATGGAAAATGTAGAATATTGAGTTCTGGAAATATGATTACATTAGGTACAAAAACAAAAGGTAATATCTTTCACCTGAGTGTTGGTAGTAAAATTTGTTCGATTGCTCAAGTTGATGAAAGTTGGTTATGGCATAGGAAATTGTGTCATGTAAACTTTGAAAATATTATCAAGATAATTTCTACTTGAGTTGTGAGAGATCTTCCTAAGTTGGTAAAGCCTACTAATACCATATGCATGGAATGTCAGTTAGGGAAGCAAACTAGAGTTTCATTTCAGAGAAAACAAAACTGTTCAAATGAAGTATTGGAGCTTCTACATAATGATCTATGTGGTCCTTCTAGAGTGAGAAGTTTACAAGGAGATAGGTATTTCATGTTACTCATTGATGATTATTCTAGATTTATGTGGGTTGCTTTATTAAGGAAAAAATCTAAAGCTCTAGAGAAATTCAATATTTTTAAAGCTAAGGTTGACATAGAGATAGGTCTGAAGATTAAATGTCTGAGATCAGATAGAGGTGGTGAATTCATTTATCATGATTTTAATTCATTTTTTGAAGAGCGTGGGATAAAGAGACAATTATCTTCCCCATAGACCCCTTAGAAAAATGGAGTTGTGGAAAGGAAGAATAGGATAGTTCTAGATGTTGCTAGGACTATGATGTTGGAATGAAATGTCCCACAATTCAACTGGAGAGAATATATGAGTATTGTTGTTTACACTCCCAATCGGGTACATATCAAAGGTAATATTGATCAGACCCCTTATGAGCTATGGTTTTGTCATAAGCCTACTATTAGATACTTTAAAAAAATTGGGAGTAAATGCGATATAAAAATAGATGAATATATAGGAAATTTTGATGCTAGGAGTGATGAAGGAATCTTTCTTGGTTACCCTAGTAAAATTAAAGCCTGCCAATGCTTCAACAAGAGATTGAGGAAAGTAGTTGAATGTGCTAATTTAAAGGTTGATGAAGACACTATTGGACCATCCAAAACCTGTGGATATGATTTAGATGATCATAATGTCAGTTCAGTTCAAACTAAGGATCAAGTGTAAATCATTTTGGTGAATTGAGAAAGCCAAGAGGAAGGAACTAGTGAAAGTGTAGAAGTAAGATCACAAGAGCCTGAAGTTCAAGAACATCCTAAGACTCCAAGGTATGTAAGATTGAATCATTCATAAGATCAGATTATAGGTGATAAGAACAAAGGTGTTCAAACTAGGAGAATAATTCCAGAAGAATATTGTTTGATATCAAAGACTGAGACAAATAGTTTAAATGAAGCTTGCAAAGATAAACATTGGATGGGAGAAATGAAATAAGAGCTACAACAAATTGAGAAGAATGATACATGGATTCTTGTTCCTAGACCTAAGGACAAAAATGTAATTGGAACTAAATGGGTCTTCCAAAACAAACTAAATAAGCAAGGTGAAGTTGTTAGAAACAAAGAAAGACTGATGTGTAAAGGATACTCTCAGATGGAAGGAATTGACTTTGAAGAAATTTTTTCCCCTATTGCTAGGATTGAAGCTGTGAGACTATTTCTTGCTTATGCTGCTTACAAAAACCTCAACGTTTATCAAATGGATGTTCAGTCAAAATTTCTAAATGGTGAACTAGAAGAAGTGTATATTCAAAAACCAATGGATTTCAATTGATGGATCAGGGAGATATGGTGTGTGGGTTGAAGAAATAATTTTATGGAATTAAGAAAGCCCCAAGAGCATGGTATGATATATTGGATAAGTATTTTTTGAAGCTTGGATTTAACAAAGGTACTACTGATAGTAGTTTGTATTTCAAGATTGATCATAATAAATATTTGATTGTTCAAGTATTTGATGATGATATGATTTTTGGAGGAGATGATAGTTTGTGCATGAAGTTTTCTAATGAGATGCATAGTGAGTTTAAAATGTCTATGATTGGAGAAATGAAATTATTTTTGAAATTGCAAATCACTCAGTTAGATAAAGGGGTTTTTATATCTTAGTCCAAGTATGTGAAAGAACTACTAAAGAAGTTTGGTATGGAAGATTCAATGAGAATTGGTACACCTATGGTGACCAGATGTAAGTTGACACAAGTTGATTATTCTCCTAAGACAAATCACACTAGATAGAGATCCATGATTGGTGGATTGTTGTATTTGACTCAAACTAGACCCGTTATCATGAATTTCGTATGCATTGTTGCAAGATTTAAAGTTGATCCTAAGAAATATCATGTGACTACTGTGAAGAGGATTTTTTAGATACTTGAAGGGGACAGTTGATTTTGGCCTATGGTATCCTAAAGAAGATGATTTTACTTTGAGTTCTTTTACTGATGTTGATTGGGCAGGAGATGTGAATGACATAAAGAGTACTAGTGGTGGTGCATTTTTCTTGGGAAAGAAGTTGATTTCATGGTTATGTAAGAAGTAGAATGCCATTTATTTATCTACTGTAGAGGCAAAATACATTGGTTCTACTAATAATTGTACTCAAGTATTGTGGATGAAGTAGATGCTGAAAGATATCAAATTTGTGTATGATGAACCTATTGCTATATTTTGTGATAATTCAAGTGCAATTAAAATTTCTAAGAATCTGGTGTTGCATTCAAAAAACAAGCATATATCTATCAAGTTTCACTTTTTAAGAGAGAAAGTGAATGAGAAGGAAGTCAGATTGGAGTATGTGCCCTCTAAGGAACAAATTACAGATATCTTTACTAAGCCATTACCTAAGGGTACTTTTGAGTATCTCAAAGGGAAGCTACAGGTGATTACCCCTCCTGATCAGAACTAAGGTGCATTGACTTACATCATTCTATGTATTTCATAGTCATATCTTGATCTAGATTGATGGTGTAGTGGCTCCTTCTCAAGGGGAATAGTCAGATGTGTTGTCCTTTAGCATTATTTGTCATTAATGTCACAACACCCAAGTTGAGGTATCAAGTTGTGCACATGATGATCTTTTAATTTAGTTCTTCTTACATGAGTTTATATATATTCTGATCTATCTTGGCATCATCATTTGCATTTGGCATATTTCAGTGATTGATATATTTCATAGTTTGGTTTTAGTCAACTTGACATATATTCTCAGGCTTCACTCTATTGTTTGGTCACAAGGTAAGTTTTGATATTTTCTATTGAGGCAACATACAGGGACAACATACTTGGATTATATTTATCTATTATTGGTCAATTTATTAATCAATGATTTATATTGATAGTGGCACATTGTTTTTGGTGTTGGATTATATAGTGATATTTGGGGCTTGAACTTGGATTGATCAATGATTGATCAATGATTGATCTTAGAATATTTACCTTGATCATGGAAGTTGATTAATCTAAGGTAGACTGACACATGTTTTTTGGAATTATTTAAAGTCCTTGCGAAAGTATGGTTTATTTTCCACATGTAAACGGTGATTATTATTGACATACTTATGAGTTTATGGTTTTACATTGACTAATGAATATAATTTGATCATTGCATTGTCAGTGGAGATTATTTCTATTTGTTTAATGGGAATTTTTTCCCATCATAATGCCCGAACTTGAAAAGACATTATATCAAAATTAATATCTTATTTGAAGCTTTGATGTGATTTTCTGATGGATTTTTTATCTTTTGATAGGGTTTGTTACCCTAATCTATGTGACACTGGTAAGAAAAGACTTGGTCCATAAATAGGTTACAATGGTTTTCGAGGGGGCAAGAAGTTGTAGTGAAGAGCAAGACAGTGAAGAATTTTTGGTTGTTTACTTCTGACACTAGGTGTAATATTTAACATTCTTTTCTTGTGTTTATGTGAACCCAAGAGCATTGGATTTATTTTGTTGTTCATAATACTGGTTAGTTGTGACTAGGTTCATTGTGTTTATTTGGGCATTCAGGATTAGTTACCCTTGTTAAGGGTGTTGATTCAACAAGGTAAATAATAGTTATTTTTTTATTATTCTTGATACATTTTGGCAAGGTGGATGTTGTACAGATTAGATGGATTGTGTTCTCAAGTTTTTGGTTAAGCATTATTTAAGAGAATTTGTTCTCACAACTAGTAAAGGTAGTTTCGGTTTTAGTTTTTTAATGGAAGTTTGTGATTCAGTTCTCAATTCTATTTTTGAGAATAGAGAACATGTTAAATAATTTATTTTTGTGCTCACATTCTAGTGTGTGAGAGATTTTTGAAAGGAATAAAATATATTTTTTCAGAAAGGCAATATATTGTTTTGTGTAGTTGAAATTTTTTACTTTGGTTCTGAGGTCATGACAGAACAAAGTATGTAATTCTTGAAACAAAGATCAAATTTTTATTTTCAATTCCTTCATACATGTACATTTCAAAATACTATTAGTGAGATAGAACTATAAGACTATCAATGACATAGTGTCATTGTCAGTGAGAGAAATCAGCTAGTGAGGCTTTGTACAAAGAATATTTTTAGATAAAGGCAAGTGAGGCCAAGTTCGAGTGGTTTTATTGCTTAGGAGGTTTTCGACTTGAGACAATCATGTGCCAGTCTTTTATATGTGTTTGTTCATTATCTGTTCATTTGATTTTTATTACATAAGTTAATTCATGATCTGAAAATTATGAAAAGAAATAAAATAATTAATTTGATCATTAACATTGATTCACCCCCCATCTTAGTGTTAACTGTAATCCAATAGTTGGTATCAGAGCCAAACCTTGTCATTGAGCAAACTAGGGGATACTTCTCAAGAGTACTAATGGAAATTTAAGAAGGCTTGTCTTCAACTAGAGCACCACTATTTGATGGTACTGGTTATGATTTCTGGAAGTTTAGGATGAAAAATAATATTACCTCTCTAGGATATGATGTGTGGGTAGGAATTGAAAGAGCATATATTGCTACATCAGCCCCTTCTGATGTTGATGAGAAATGAGCATATGATTACAATGCGAAGGCTGAAAATTCTATTTTATGTGGACTCACTAATGATGTCTTGACAAAGGTAATGGATTGTAGGAATGAAAAATCCATATAGGATAAATTTTCTACCATCTATGAAGGTGATGAGAAAGTTAAAGAAGAAAAACTTTAGAGCTTTAGATCTAAGTTTAAAAGTCTGAAAATGTTTGAAGATGAGAAGATTGCTGATTTTTTCTTGAAGATTCAAGAAAGTGTAAATGCAATTAGACATTTTGGGGAAGACCTTCCTGAAAAGGCTGTTGTTTAAAAATTTTTGAGATCTTTACCCACCAAGTTTGATCCAAAGATTGCAACACTTGAAGAAAGAAACATTAATACTGTAACTCATGATGATCTTCATGGTTTATTCACTGCTTATGAAATGAGATTGAATGAAAATAGCTTTGCATGTAATGAATTTGCATTTAAAGTTGTTAAAAAGGATAATGATAAAGTTGAGTCTGATGACTTAGATGAAACAAATCTATCTTTTGTAAGTAAACTGAAAAGAGGCTTAGGTAGGTATAAATGGAAATTACCCTTTAAATGATTTAATTGTGGAAAGATAGGACACTATTCTACACACTTCCCTAACAAATATCTTCAAAGTGATGATGAAAACAATAAAAGGTTCTCAAAGAAAAAGCATCCACACTTCAAAAAGAGAAATGCCTTTAAAAAGAAGAAAAGTATTTATGTTGATGTGACTAATAGTGATTCAGTTGAATCTTGTGATGAAATTGAAGAAATTTTATTTATGGATGAATTTGTTCCTATAAAGCAAGATGAATCCAATTCTAAATCAGAAATTGATCTTGAGGGAGAATTGAAATCTGCTCTCAAAGAGATTCAGAAATTGATAAAAAAAAGCAGTTATCTTAAAAGATAAAGATCAAAAAAGTGCTCAAATTATATCTAATTTGACTCTTAAAAGAGAAGAAACCAGAAAAATTCTTGAGATAACTCGAGAAAGAATGAAACACAAGGAGAATAGATGCTTCTCTTTAGAGGCATAGGTTGTCAAGTTGATAACTCAATTTGCCTCTCCTAATGAGGGTCAATGTTCAAATTAGGTTGAAAAAGGAAAAGGTATGATTTATGATGACAATTTTAACTTCATTGGTTATTGTTTCAATTGTAAAAAAATTGGTCATAAGGCTAGTATTTGCATGATTTTATCTAAAATAAGTTATAATATTGTTAATGGAAATCTTTATAAATTTCTTGTTAATATTCAATGTTATAGATGAAATGAAGTAGGTCATATAGCATCATTTTGTAAATCTGGTTTAAGAGTGTTGTGAAACAGAACTAATTGAACTAAACTTGTTTAGAGGCCTAAAGATGTTAAAGCCATGATAGTTGAAACAACCTTTCACTTTGTTAAGAGAAAATTTTGAGTTCCCGGTAGTGGCTTCTCTCATCATATAACTAGTGAGAGAGACAAGTTTATAGACTATGAGGATTATCTTGGTGGCTTTGTTAAGTTTGGGAATGATCATTGTATTCCCATAATGGGAAAAGGTACTATTTTTCTTGAAAATGAAATTCATGTCAATGATGTTTATTATGTGGAAGGACTAAATCATAATATATTGAGTATAAGCTAGATTTGTGACAATAGCTTTGATATCAGGTTCTTTTCTTTAGGGTGTGAAATTCAAAGAAAATATGGTAAAACAATAGCAACAGGTTTCAAAAAAAATGGTAATGTGTATTATCTGCAAGAGAGCTCAAATAATAAGCAAGAAAGTAATGTTTGTTTCATGATTCAAATTGATGAGTCTAAGTTATGGCATATAATATTTGGTCATATTAACTATGAAAATCTGGTAAAAATAAGCAAAAATCAAAATGTTAGAAGCATGCCAATAATATCCAAACCAAATAATCAAATCTACAAGGAATGCTAGGAAGGAAAACAAGCTATAGAAAGTTTTAAAACTAAAGAATACACATCAACCGGAACTTTGCATATTTTTCACACTGATCTATGTGGTCCAACAGGGGCTAAGTCCCTGAATAATGGAAGGTATTTCATGCTTTTTATAGATGACTATAACCACATAACTTGGGTAACATTTATGATACATAAGGGAGAGGCCTTTCATATGTTTATAGTTTTTAGAAATTTGGTTGAAAATGAATCTGATATGAAAATCAAGTGTCTTAGGTCAGATAGAGGAGGTGAATATAATTCATGGGAATTTATTGATTACTGTGAAGATCATGGAATAAAGAGGAAATATTCAGCTTCTAGGACACCACAACAAAATGGTGTTGTTAAACACAAAAAATAAATAGTAAAGGAAATGGAAAGAGCTATGTTACATGATGTAGCTTTGTCAAACACATATTGGAAAGAGGTAGTGCATACTAATTTTTACATTCTGAATAGATTTCAGTTAAGGACTAATACAAAACATACACCATGAATTGTGGTATGGTAGGACTGCCAATGTGGGATATTTTAAAATATTTGGTAGAAAGCGCTTTATAAAGAAAGACAATGATAGCATTGGTATTTTTGAATCAAGGTGTGATGAGGGTATATTTTTGGGATATTCTACACATGGTAAAGCATATAAGTGTTACAATAAAAGATTAAAGAAAATTGTTGAGAGTAACATTGTTAAGGTTGATGAAACCTTGCAAAATTTAGAACAACAAAAGAAAATTGATTATGGTGAGGAATTTATTGTGCAGACACTTGATAAAATTCTACAAAATCAAAGTGAATCTTCAAGTTCAACAGAACCCGAGCAATTAACTGAAAAAAATGCTTGATGAAATGGTTGAATCTTCCTCTCAATTATGTTCTAAGCTAATGAAAAAGAATCATCCTCCTGATCAGATTATAAGAGATATGAAAAAAGGAGTTCAAACAAGAAGGAATATTTCAGGTACAAAAGGTAATGATGAACAAGTTTATTTATCTTTGATTTCAGAACTATAGCCTAAGACATATTCTGAGGATAGTAGTGATAGTTGCTGGGTTAAGGCTATGCATGAAGAATTTACACAAATTGAGAAAAATAAAACTTGGGAAATAGTTCCTAGACCTAAAAAGAAAAATGTCATTGGTGCAAAATGGGTCTTTAGGAATATGTTGGACGAACAAGGGAACATATTCCAAAATAAAGCTAGAATATTTTGCAAAGTTTAATCTCAAATTGAAGGATTGGACTTTGATGAAACTTTTTCTCTTGTGGCTAGATTAGAAGCAATTAGAATGTTTTTGGCTTATTCTGTGTATAAAGGTTTTAAAGTATCAAATGGATGCTAAGACTTCTTTTTTGAATGGTGACTTATTGGAAGAAGTCTATATGGAAAAACATGAAGGCTTTGCTATTACATGTAAATAAAATTATGTCTACAGGCTGAAAAAGGCCCTCTATGGTCTAAAACAAGCTCCAAGAGCTTGGTATTCAAAACTAGATACCTATTTACATGAACAGGGGCTCTCAAAAGGTGTTGTAAACAACAATATATACTTTAAAATGAAGGGTGACAGCATTATAGTTGTTGTTTATGTTGATGATATTATATTTGGCAGTAATAATGTTGATTTGTGCTCTGAATTGCCTACAATCATGCAGTCCACATTCAAAATGTTGATGATTGGTGAACTTTATTTCTTTTTGGGTCTTCAAGTTAGTCAACTTGATAAAGGGATATTTGTTTCACAAACTAAATATGCTAAATAAATGTTGAAAAAGTTTTAGATGATTGGTTGTAAACCAGTTGGGACTCCTGTGGAAACCAGCTGCAAACTCTCAAAGGAAGTTGATCAGCCTAATGTGGATCATACCATGTATAGATCCATGATTGGTAGTCTCTTATATCTTGCTACCACATGACCTGATATTATGCATGTTGTATGCTTGCTTTCACAGTTTCAATCTACACCTAAGTCTTTTTGGATTCTGAGCTTTTTAGCTTGTCGAGCAACCTGTCTTTCAAGCTCCCGAGCTTTCATTTCTTTCCTATGTTCCTCTCAGTGCTTTTTTAATTCTTCCACCCTTTGCCAATGCTTTTGTTGATCTTCTATCTTGAATGCTTTTTTGAGGTTTTTAACTTCTTCTAGAGAAGTTCCCAATTCGAGCTTTTGTAATCTATCTTTTTTCGTCTTTTCTCTTTCTTGCTTACATTTCTTTTTCTCCTCTTTAAGCTTTTGGATTGCTGCTAGCTTATTTCACCTTTTTTCTGCTTTTTCCTTGAGACTTTGCATCACAAAAGCATCAACATCAAAGTCCTTGTCTATTTCAAGTTCTTTAAACTCCCACATTAGCCTAATCTGTTTCCTTAGTATATCCGGAGGATAAAGGTTATCAAGTCTTTTGGCGTTCTTGACCTTTCTTCTGATATCTGGGAACAACCAGAATTGGAAGTAATAATACGAATTTTTTTTAGTTGTCGCAGGATCCGAACTCTTAATCTTCTTCTTCTTGGCAGAATCGGGGTTCTGTTTTCTCTTAGAAGAATCGTAATTCTTCTTCTTCTTGGCAGAATCGGGGTTCTGTTTTCTCTTAGAAGAATTGTAATTCTTCTTCTTTTTGGAATAAGAAGGATCCTTCATTTTTTGAAATTTGGCAATAGCTTGATGATCTGGTTCGGGATATATTGGACCGCGGGTCCGTGATTATCCTCTTTCATATGATCCAAGTAACTGTACGCTAAAAGTTCATATCTGTGACATTTGATCCTATTTTGTAGCCGTCTTAGAAGAGACGCAAATTCTTCTTCTCCCAAAAAAGATGCAAATTCACTCCATCCCAATCGGTTACCAATTCGATTTTTCTTTTTCTGTAGTGTTATTCTATAGCCAAAACACCATTTTAACCATTGTTTCCAATGTTTCACCATTAAATCTTGAGGATTTTCACAATCCAATATCCCTTGCAAATATAAAAATTCTTTGACATTTTTTTGATTAAAGGAGTCGATGCTCTTGATTCTAATAAATCCTTTGCATAGGATCCCTTCATGGATCGTATTTGTTGCCAAATTTTATGAAAAACATATGCTTGAGAAATATGTTTTGTATCCTTTTTGATAATTGGGTTGATAATTCTATTTCTATTGAATATTTTTTGAATTGGTTCAATTTTTAGCGTCAATTGCATGTAAAGTTGGAAACTGGACTCGATCAGATTGAAAATGCTTATTTTAAGATCAATAACTAATAGTTTCGTCCTAAAATAAAGAACTTTCATAAAATATGGCAATTTCTTCCTAATGAATCAAACGCTCTTCTTTTGGAAGATAAAACCCCAAATTTTGATTCGAACCAACTCTTTTTTGAATCTGGATTTTATGTCACATTTGAATGCAATGAAAATAATTTTGAAATATGTTTTTGGAACAATAGATTTTGGTTTGTGGTACCTTAAACATAGTGATTTCACATTGGTTTCTTACACTGATGCTGACTGGGAAGGAAATATTGATTATAGGAAAAGTACTTTTGGGGGTTCTTTCTATCTTGGAGGTTGATTAGTAGCTTGGCATAACAAGAAGCAAGATTCAGTCTCCTTGTCAACTGTTGAGGAAAAATACATAACAACTTCTACCTATTGTACTCAGGTACTTTGGATGGTTCAGACCTTGAAATATATATAGGTTGATGTTGCTAGACCTGTTCACATTTTGTGTGATAATAAAAGTACCATTAGTGTTTCAAAAAATCTTGTGCAACACTCTAGAACTAAGAATATTGATATAAGGTATCATTTTTTGAATGAAAAGTTGTTGGAAAATGATGTTGTCCTCAATTTTGTGGCATCCAATGGTCAAATAGCTGATATATCTACCAAAACCCTTCCTAAATATCTGTTTGAGACTTTAAGAGACAACTTGGTGTTGTTTTCATCAATTCTCTTCCATGATAACTCTAGTTCATGGCACTAGGGGAGAATTTCATGCATGTTCTTTTATCCCACATTATTTCTTGGCATTATGAGCACATTTCATGTTTGGTTTAGTTTCTCTTCCTTTGGTATTGTGTCAAAAGGGGGAGAATTTGGCTTGCAGTGTTCAGTTTAGATTATGTTATGGCAGCAATATGTTTCTTGATCAGTGATATGCTTCGCTATATCTTATGGTATTGATATGTTTGATGACCAGTGATAATATTTTTTTAGTGATTATGTAGTTTCTTTAGTTATATCTAATGGTTTCTTTGATATGTAACATGATGGATATGTACTTCATGAAATCATCATGTTCAGGACAGGTATATTGCATCTATGATATTATTGATTAAATTTTGTGTTTGAAATCAATGCTAAAGGGAGAGTTTGTTGTCCCTCGGTATTATTTGTCATTAATGTCACAACACCCCAGTTGAGGTATCAATTTGTGCACATGATGACATTTTAATTCAGCTCTTCTTGCATGAGTTTATATATCTATTCTGGTCCATCTTCGCATCATTATTTGCATTTGGCATATTCCAGTGATTGATATTTCATAGTTTGGTTTTAGTTAGCTTGGAATATATTCTCATGCTCCATTCTATTGTTTGTTCACATAGGCATTTTTGATGTTTTATATTGAGGAAGCATATGGGGACAACATACTTGGATTATATTTATCTATTATTGGTCAATTTATTGATCAATGATTTATATTGATAGTGGCACATTGTTTTTGGTGTTGGATTATATAGTGATATTTGGGTCTTGAACTTGGATTACATTCATCCATCATTGATCAATATATCGATCAATTATTGATCTTAGCATATTTACCTTGATCATGGAAGTTGATTAATCTAAGGTGGACCAACACATTTTTTTTTTGCATTATTTAAAGTCCTTAAAAAATTATGGTTTATTGTCACATGTAAACGGTGATTATTATTGACATACTTATGAGTTTATGGTTTTTCATTGACTAACGAATATAATGTGATCAATTGATTGTCAGTGGAGATTATTTTTATTTGTTGATTGGGAATTTTTTCGCATCATAATGCTTGGACTTGAGAGGACATTATATCAAAATTAAAAACTTATTTGAAGCTTCGATGCACATAGTTGATTGATGCATTGTCTTTTGATAGGGTTTGTTAGCATAATCATGGCAAAAATGGTAAGCAAAGACTTGGTTTAAAAATTGGTTACAATGGTTTTCGAGGGGACAAGAAGTTACAGTGAAGAGAAAGATAGTGAATAAGTTTTGGTTGTTTACTTCCGATGCTAGGTGTAATATTGAATATTCTTTTCTTGTGTTTGTGTGAACCCAGGAGCATTAGATTTATCTTTTCTGTTCATAATACTGGTTAGTTGTAATCAGGTTCATTGTGTTTATCTCAACATTCAAGATTAGTTACCCTTGTTAAGGGTGTCGATTCAGCAAGGTAAATAATAGTTATTTGTTGATTATTCTTGATATGTTTTGGCAAGGTGGATGTTGTATAGATTAGATGGATTGTGTTGTCAATTTTTTGGTTGAGCATTGTTTAAGAGAATTTTTTCTCACAACTAGAAAAGGTAGTTTTAGTTTCAATTTTTTAAATGGAATTTTGTGATTCATTTCTCAATTCTATTTTTGAGAACAAAGAACATGTTAAATACTTTATTTTTTTTCTCACATTCTATTGTGTGAGATATTTTTGAATGGAAAAAAATATATGTTTTTAGAAAGGCAATATATTGTTTTGTGTAGTTGAAATTTTTGACTTTGATTCTAAGGTCATGAAAAAATAGAGTATGTAATTCTTGAAACAAATATCAACTCTGTATTTTCAATTCCTTCAAACATGTACACTTCAAAAGACTATCAATGAGATAGCATCATTGTCAGTGAGACAAATCAGCTAGTGAGGCTTTGTAGAAAGAATATTTTTAGATAAAGGAAAGTGAGGCCAAGTTTGAGTGGTTTAATTCCCCAGGAGGGTTTCCACTCAAGACAATCTATGTGTCAATATTTTATATGTGTTTTTTCATTATCTGCTCATTGATTTTCATTGCATAAGTTCATTCATGATCTGAAAATTATTAAAAGAAATAAAATAATGAATTTGATTGTTAACATTGATTCACCCCCCCCTCTCAGTGTTAATTTTAATCCAAGAAGATGTTTAGAAATTTTGTTCAAAACTTGTGTGGAGAAATATACACATTATCTTTGTCATTGATTTCAAAGGGGGAGAAGAGTCAAAATCTAAGAGGCAAAAAGTGCTAAGAGAAATTTGATTGTGTTTTTTCACATCATGTGTTGCCATCAATTCCAAAGGGGGAGATTGTTGGATGTTTCTGGTATTTGGTTGTCATTGATGTCAGCACTACTCGCATTAATGCATTAGAGGCTATATATGTTGAGGATATTTAGAAAATGTAATAAAATAAGTTACCAGTTGTGAGTGGTGAAGTGAAGTTTAGTATGTTGGCTAGCTCAATATGTTGATGATCAGAGGTTGTGCATTAAAGGGTTTTTTTTTATTATATCTATTTTATCCACATTAAATTTATGAGATCCGCATGAAGATTTCATCGAGTTATGAATATCTTTGTTCCAAAAGTTTTTTTGTTGCTTCAGTTGGTGTTCCTAAAAGTGGGTGATGTAATTATAGTAAGTTCAATGGCTGCATATGCTTCTCTGGTGATTCATGATGCTTGTGGATTTTTTCTAGATTGTTCTCTATCTGTTTTGTACATCCACATTGATCATTGTGCTCACAATTGGTGATTTTCTTTTGCGTGTTCATTTTTTTCTTGTTAATGGATGATAGGGTGATTGTAACGTGCTGTGGATCTTTGAGGAATAATCATTGAATATTTTCCATGTTTGAGGATGTTGTTCTGGGTCCTCACTATGTTGTGGCCAATATTTTTTGATTCACATTGATGATAATTTATGTTTTGGGCTGATAGTTTGTATTCATTTTAGATTTTGTTGAAGCTGACATGTAGATGATGTTATTCTTGGTTGCAAATATATATGATATATTTTTTAAATCATTTGAGAGATGTGAGATGTATGAAGTGTGAGTGCTATGTGTGAATAAAGTTCAGATCTTTTGAAAGAATAAGTAAATTTTGAAGAAGAGTGAGTAGAAGAAAGAGTGTTCATGTGCTTAACTAGAATTGTAATCAAGAATTAGTAGATGCTACCTTCTCAATTCAAAATCTCTTGGATGGATTTAATCTGAATATAACTATAAGATAGTGTGTCTTCCTTTGGGCAGTAAGGCTTTTTGTATTTGATTAGTGAGATCTAGGAAATGTTCCTAAATGCATGTGCATTTCCTATTTACTATATTTTTAACAAAGTATAAAATTTTTTATTAACCTCCACTGTGGTTTTTCCCCTAACAGGGTTTCCATGCAAAAATCTTGGTTTTATGTGTTTTTTTGTTGTGGTGATGGTTTTTTCTTTCATGTTTAATTATCATATTTGAGAATAAGTTTAATATGCATAATTTATTGTACAACTGATCCACCCCCTTCTCAGTTGTCTTCCCTTATGCTGCCAACAATATTAAGATGTTTGTTTGGTTACATATCTCAATGACTTTGATTCTAAAATGGGTTACCATCTTAGACATAAGAATCCTTAGACCTTAAGAGATGCATACAAGATGTAATCCATATTGAAAGAAACAAAAGAGCTTCAGATAAAATAGGAAGGAGATAAGATGTAAATCTTCTCAAAAACCCTAAGGGGGTCATAAATGAAAGGGTGGTGATAAGGGAAAAATGGATAAAATGATGATTGTCATCAAGGAGTTGACCTAAAAGGTAATGAGAAATGAAAAAAGTTTATCTCATAATAAATTGACTTATTGAGGACAAGAAAGAAGGCCTAAGCTTTCAGATCATCCATATACTACCAATTGGCATAATGGTAGGCCTATTCAAAAAAGTTAGAGAAATATGGAGAACAATGAAACTCTTGATCCTTTGAAAATAAATAATGAAACTTTGTGGATGGTTTTCTTTGGTGTGATCCTTGTTAGTTGTCATATTCTTCCTTGTAGTGTAGGGTTTCTCAATCTTTGGAGGATAAATGTGAGTCATATAATGAATGTGATGATTCACACATTGAGGATCATGGTGTCGACATGCTATTTAAATTAGATACAAATGCTGATGTGGAAGGATTCTTAGATGACATTATTCCCATCAGAAGGTAGGTTCTTCTTGATAGTGAAAATGATGATACTACTAGGGTACATAATTTAGAGTTATGAGAAATGTGAGGCTAAGGATGAATTTAGATGAAGAGATTAGGTTGTTGACTGATAATGCTATTGTGGATGCTAGAAGTTCTTACAATCTAAGGAGTAGGACAGTCAACAAAGACCAGTGTAATCCGGGCAGCCTCTTCGTAAAAGAAGGAGATAGTGATGTAAAGGGGAAGAATTATACAAAGAAGATGAACACCAAAGGAAAGGAGGTTAGGGATCCAAAAAATAAATTTGAGGCTTCCTTTGTTAAAGACAATTTTAAAAGTGAAAAGGATAATCAAGGGAGAAAAGGAACTACTATGGTTCATAGAAATAAATCTAAATCCAAGCAAACAAAAGACAAAGAAAGTGATCTAAATCTTCTCTACATGATGACTTAAAGGATTATAGAGAAGATTTATTCCAACATGAGATTCCTCCAAAGCTAGGTGCAAAACCTTTTCGGCAGAAGAAAAGGCCAATAAATCTTACATTAGCACATAAGATGTAGAAGGAGCTCATGAATCTAAGATACGGTGGAATCATAAAGCCTATTAGACATTCCACTCGGGTATCAAATTTGGTACCAGTGAGAAAAAACATGGAGATATAAGATTATGTGTTGATTTCAGAAATTTTAATATATCTTCATTAAAATATAACTACATGTTTCCTAACATGGAGGAAATGTTACATAAGGTTACTGGCTGTGATAATTTATCTATGATGGATGGGTTTTCTAGCTACAATCAGTTAAAGGTAAAAGAGTCTAAGAAATATAATATTGCTTTTACTACACCATGGGGAACATACATCTATGTTAGCATTCCTTTTGGCTTAACAAATTTTGGAGCTACATTTTAGAGGGCTATGGATGTTTCCTTTTTATATTTAATAGATGTTTTCATGGTTATGTATTAAGATGACCTCACAACATGTTCCAAGGAGGAGCATTGCATGCACCTATAAATGATATTCATAAGATCTTTGGAATATGGTATTTCATTGAACCCTAAGAAATGTACATTTGGGGTTATAGAAGGAAAATTGTTGGGGCATATAGTTTCAAAGGATGGGATAAGAATTGATCTAGAAAGAGTTGTAGTAGTGCATAGAGACCCATTTCCTAAGTCGCTAAAGGGGATCTAGTCATTTTTCAGCCAAACTAATTTCGTTAGAAGATTTGTTACGAAATTTATTGAAACTACTAGATCCATCTCCAAAATGTTGAAAAAGAAAGAAATAGTTGAGTGGGGTGATGAGTTTTAAATCCTTCAATAACATAAAGAAGGCAATCAAAGAGGCATCAGTACTCAAATCACTTGATTTTAGTAAACCTTTTCAATTTTTTTCTTTTACATCATTCCACACCATTGTTGTTGTCCTATTAAAGAAAAATGATGAAAGCTATGAACAACCCATTGATTTCTTTCACAAATCACTTCAAGAAGCAAAATTTAGGTATGATATCATGAAAAAATAGGCCTATTCCTTAGTGAAGGTAGTGAATAATTTTAAACCCTATATGGTGGGTACTAAGATTTTGGATTATGTACCTCGTGCCACAGTCAAAGATATTTTTACTCAGTAGGAAGTCACTGGAAGAAGTTGCAGGTGGATCAATAAAATTCAAGAATTCAATATTGATATTCAAATCACTACACTGGTTAGAGGAAAATATTTAGCTAGATTGATGGTTGAATCAAACTTGGAAGTCAATCAAATAAATCAACTCAGTGAAGATGTTCACATAAAGGAGTCCACAATCTAGGAATGCATATGGTATAAAGATATTTTACATTATCTAAGATACATGTCTTTCTTTGATCACATGATAGATAATTAGAAAAGGATTGTAAAGCTACAAGCAATTAAACATGTTATGATTGAGGGTTGTGTATATTCAAGAGGCAGAGCTCGTATTATGCTGAGATGTGTTGATGAAGAAGAGGTAGGGAGGATTCTTGAAGAGATGCATAGTCAAGTTTGTGGAAGCCATTACATAGCCAAAAAAACTACCCATAAGATTCTAAGGTCTGGGTATTGGTGCTCATATCTCTTTTTTGATACACACAAAAGGTGAGGAAATGTGATGGTTTCCAAAGGTTTTCAGGTAAGTTAAAGTTTTTTGGTGCTTTTAACCTTAGAACACAAAATGTGGAGGCTCATTTTTAGTAATAGGGCATAGATTGTATTGGTGAGTTCAATGAAAAATATATTGGTGGTCATAGTTGGATATTGGTTGCCATAGACTACTTCACCAAGTGGGTGGAGGAAATTCCTACAAGGAGGCAAACTAGCAAGGTTGTCATTAATTTCATTATGGACAATATACTGATCAAATTTGGTACCCGTACAAATTTGATTATGGACAATGCTATGTGTTTCAAACATGAATAATTCACTAACTTTTGTAGAAGTTATGGAATTGCCATGTAATATTCTTCCCCTTATCACCCATAGGAAAATGGACAAGATGAGTCTAGTAAAATAAGCCTCATGAAGATAATGAAGAGAGTCATGGAGAAAAACAAGAAGGCCTGAGATTCAAAGTTAAAATTAGCTCTATGGGGTAATAGAACTACCATAAAGAAGGTTGTAAAAAATCTCCTTGTGAACTAGTGTATGGATTGGATGCAACAATTCCAATGAATAACTTATTTTTGGTCCATAAATTCATCCATGAATATGAAGAATATATTGATGATAACATGAGTAATAGGATCAATTAGCTAACAAAATTGGATGAATCAACAAGAGCAACACAAGGTATTAATCTGAAGAGTCTGTTACAAGTCAATTACCTTTTTGAAAAGAAGGCTATGGATAGAAAGTTTGTTGTAGAATATTTTGTATTGATGGTGAATGCAAGAATTCAAGACAGGGGAGAACATGGTAAATTTGAGGCCCTTTGGATTTGAACTTATATTGTTTGGGGTAATCATGGTGAAAGGGCCCATTGTTAGCAAAATATGAAGGTGAAATGTTGGAATTTCCAGTACATGGACAATTCCTCAAACCTTAATTTTCATAGGTAGGACATATACATGCACATTTGTATTGTATTTTCTTGTTTTGTCATTGTTGTTTAGAGTTTTGGTGGTATTCTCTCCAAGAAAAAACAAAATTCTCACTTTTCTTTGTCAAGAAGATGCCCCCAATTGGAGCCATTGGTGGTACTAGTAAAATCCATGGCCATTTTGTTGAAAATTTGAGTCTCCTGAGGGCTAGGGTTCAATTTTCATGCACTAAGGTTTTTTCATAGGTTTTAAAATCTCTCATCATCATTTGTGAAAACCCTCCTTAAATCCTTGTTATGTTTTTTTCATTGTTGGCATCTTGCACATGCTTAGCCTTGTCCCTTTAATTTATGACCTTATGTCATTGGTTCATCGTTTGCCTAGCTATGACCACTTCTAATATTTTACATCCCTTATTCCTTATGTCCTAAGGCCCCATTTTAAGTCATGGCTTATACACATGTGCATATTAACCTTTTAAGTGTGTAGGTGGTCCCTTGATCGAATGATGGGTGATAAAATGAAATTGTTGAATGCATCAAAAACCACACCCCACTAACCCCACGGAAATAAAATATTATTCTCTAAAAAGAAGCAGGGTACATGAGATTTTTGCATGTGGCATGTACATGGAGTGGGTCCAACAGTATTCAAGCCTTGTGATTGTGGTGGACCCTTGGATTGATGGTCTCTATTTGGTGACATGAATACATCTTGACTACTCCCCACACTTCCCACTCAATCTTAATATTCATTAAAATATTTCAGCGGGGTGAGAGGGCTAATGACGCATGTCTTTGGTGGGACCTTGGAGGCAAGGATGAATGATGTAAGTGGATTTTTATGGTGATTGAGTGGCCCAAATTTAAACTAGGTGATCAAATGGTTTTTTCTTTGAGGTTGGCCTATCGTGGGTTTTCAAACTTTTGCAACCTCTGACATGAGGTTCTAAAGGTCATGTTTTTACCAACTTGGTGATGTCTGATGGAGATTTGAATGATTGTAAATCTGATGGTATTTTAGTTGTGGGTAGTGAGTGATAGGTGTTGGATCTTGGCGTGAGTTGGATAAATCGACAACCATAATTCCAAATGTGGTTTCCCAACAGTTAGATGCTCCTATTCATGGGTGTTGAATGTGAAGTAATGGTGTGCCTATTTCTCAGCTTCCAACTAGACTCTAAATATCCTATGATCACATTCTTGTGCTTCTTCCAAGGCTGAAGTGATTGCTGAGTGGCACCATTTATTTCTTGATGTGTTGCAGTGGTTTTATTCCTTGTCAAGGTATGTTCTCCTTGATTTTGATTGTGTATTTCATGGGAGTTCCATGCCTATTTTTTAGAACAATATCAATTCTAGAGTGTCCTCAAGGTTTCAAGGGCATTCAGGTCTGGTTGTTGCACCATTTTGGGGAAAAATCCTCGGTGGACTCTAGTTTGATCTAAGTGCTTTGGTTTGAAACTCTAGTTTGGTTAGGTTTAGTAGTTTCAAACTTAAATCTAATTTATGCTTGTTCTATAAAGTCAATTTTTTTTCATTTTGTTTGGGTTCCATTCTCTTCGATTTTTTGTAATTCTTTGGTCTTACTCTATATTGTGTTTTTGTATTACACCTAGAAAGGAAGTGATGTAATTCTTTCTCTGTAATAACAATAGATGACCCAGATTTTTATTGCATTATGCTCTTAAATATTATCTGAGCTCTATCATTCTCTCTATTTTTGTACTCACTGTCTTTGACTCAATATAATCAAGGATTATTTTTGGTTATTAATCACATTTTCTAATCCAAAATGTTTGATTTTTTAGATTTTTTCAAGGAGTAGATTAATTTCTTTCAATTCATATGTTAAGGTAGTGATGATGCAATAGGGATTTCAAAGAATTTTGATAGTTTTGTTACTTTGTTGGTTTATTTTTGTAAGGAAACAAGTTTATAAGAAGCTAGGGTGGGTCTATTGAGGAGTGTTACTTCATTTTTGGACTCCATGTGGAGAAGGCACTAGTCACTCAATTTTCATAAGACTAAGTCTGAGGTGGATCCAACTTTAATTCATAATAAGAACTTTTAATTTCATGTATTTTCTTTTATATTTATTTCCATACTACCATATAATATTGAAGACAAGGGAGATTTATGTAGATGATTTACCCCATTGAAGGTTTTCCATCATTGTAGTATGATGATCTACCTTAATGTATAGGGATACCCACCTTGGTCCTACAGAGCCTAAAGTGTATAGGAGAGGCTTGTTAATTAGTCTTCTCCTATTCATTGTCAACCAATGTAGGGTCTTTGAGTATGAGGAGTAGCTATTGTTTAGAAGATGTTAGACAATTAGTTGAAAACACCAACAACCCCAACCCTTCAATCATAAGGAAATCTATAGATTCACACCTTGAGTTGACTCACCTAAGTGTTGAAAGTCAATCCTTTGTGTGGATCTCATTTCCTCACAAAAAAGAGGAAGATAGGTCCATCATAACCCTATTCCCCTTCATTTATTTTGGTTAACCTATTTTCTTTCATTTCAAAGTTAATCTTCTTTTGAGGAGTAGGTCTCACATTCTTTCCTTTGTAGATTCTTGCAATGTGTCCTAGTTTATTGCATTTGTAGTAGGTGATACTAGCTTGCAGAGCATAATTACTTCTTCTCACATTGGATCTATACTCACCATCCCTACGAACAAAATTTTATGTGTAGCAGTAACCATAGAAGGATTAATAAATCATAGTATTAGTATTCCTTATCATTTTACTTATGCATTCATTAGCCTTATGATCAAATTTATTGCAAGCATAGAAATGACCATGAAATTATTGAAAGTTTATAGCATTTTACCTTGGAGGACTAAATTAATTATGAATCATATTGATCCTACACTCAACTACCTTATGAAAAAAATTATTGCAAGCATATAAGTTACCATTAAACTTGATGGGAGTGGTTTGCTTAGGGGTAAGTTAACTGAAGTTCCTTTTCTTATTCTTCATAGGAATGTGCTTTCCTTTTTTTATATTGATTTATTTTTTCATCTCTATAGAATATCTCGTTAGGTTTCTTAGTGCAAGATTTATCCTCCCTTTTTTTAGGCATTCCTTCTTATTTGAAGTTATCTAATAGGTTTGTAGATGCATTATTCATACAAATTTTCCCTTTTTCAAAACCAAGTATAGATTTCTCTTTATATGGATTTTTAGAGTTAATAAACTCACCAATAATTATAGAACCTCCTCTAAATTTTAAACCCTTTTCAATTTTCTCTTTTTGTTTTTCAAGTTCATTTCTTAGAGATACTATCTCTTCCTCAAGATTTAAACACTCAATAGTTTTATCATTGGTCTTGCTATTCAATAAATCCTCAATCCTCTTTCCTTCTTCAAATTTCACTTTTAAATTTGAGATAACCTCTTCAGCTTCTTTGATTTTAATCTCACATCCATTTCCTCATTCTATTTGAGCTTTCATTTTTCCAATTTCTAATTTTCATTCTTTAGCTTTTTCCTTCAATTTTTCAATTATCTCTTTTTATTTTTCTAGCATGCACTCATATGTGATATTTTTCAATCTTGCTTCATACAAATATTGAAGATCAAACCAGAGTTCTCCTTCAAAATCAACTTCACAATCATCTGTATTAATGTCCCAACCTTGAGGATCCATTGCTTCTAGATCTGATTATAGAATGAACATATCATTGAACTTTGCTACAAACTCAATATGTTGAAGTGTAGGATCTATGTCAACTAATAAGCTTCTCAAAGGTACTTGGATCTGATACCAATTGAGGAACACACTATAACATTGAGAATGGGAGTGAATCAACATATATTAAAACTTAACCATTCCCATTTGCATATTAAACATCACATCACATAAACTAAAAGAAGAGTATAAAATATAACATTCACAACACAAGGACACCAAGATTTTTACAAGGAATACCCAATGAGGGAGAAAACATGATGATAGTGAACTCACAATACATGAGTCTCACTAATTACAAATATTACAATGTTGTTTAAGGCTCACTACCTATGAAATTACATACTAAGGCATAAAACCCTAAGGGAAGATACAAGGACCTACTGAGATATGCTATCTCATAGTGGGATACATTAAAATTATAATGATAAATATGAATATGAACTACTATACTTAGAACATAATTCATCTTAGACATACTACACTATCTCAATTTATCATGTAAGCATGTGATTAAGTGTAAAGCACAAAACACTTCTTAATAAGACATTATATCAAAGATTAAACAAATTGAATCAATTCAAAGCAATAATCAATTGAAAGCATCATATTGTTCTCTATCCTCAAGATTTATTAAATAAAAAATGGCTTTCAGATCGTGAGTGCACCATGATTGTTAAAATGACAATTGAAAGAATGAGATGGATACTAAGATAATGATATGGAATTGAATATGACAATACTAAAAGATAAATGAATTAAACTAAGCATGGATTGACATGAAACAAATAATTGCAGCCATGATATTGAAGCTTGATTGCTGGATACTGGATGCTTGAGTGCTTGAATTCCTACAGAGTAAGAGTGCATAAACTTGATTATCTGGATCCCTTTCTTGGTTCAATGAGGCTTTATTTATAGAATTCCTGGCTGTAGAAATGCACAGGGAAAGCTTTGAGAGGCTTGGATTCGATCTGGAGAATTGAATAGTGAGAGATGGAGGAGATTGAGAGAAAGATGGAGATTGTCTCTACCCATGAAAATATTAGGCAAGAGAAGATGAAGGATTGATGGAGGAGGATTGAGAGATCAAATTCCAAATTTGTCTCCAATTTATCTCCAAAACTTCCCGTCAAGTTTCAATCAATTAATTTTGACATATTTTAGACATGGTTTAGACATAGGATATCTAATTCATTTTTCAAAGAACATAGATGGAATATTCTTTGTGCTTTAATTCAAATACTTTTGATTTATTTAAATTAGAAAAAGAGGGATAAATAATTTAATAAAATGAACTATAGGATAGTTGTTTATTAAATTAAACAGAGGAAAAATGACAATTAATCAATAAAGTGTTTTGATCTTTATTTAATTAATTTAGAATCGATGTGATAGAATAAAATAGGGATTTGATAATTAAATCAAACAAAGTATTTAATCTTGTTTATTTAATTAAGATGAATTTAAATGTGAACTATATAAATAAATATTTATATTTATTTGATAGTAGAGGAAATTAGGATAATTAATCAAATAATTTGTATTTAATTAATCGGATGCTCCAGACCAATTTTAGGTGTATACATTTTGCCCCTCTTCAAAGTGATGTGTTTACACGTTGCTTCAAAGAAAATTTTACTGCTACTGCCAAGATCAATGATAATAAAAAAACAATTCTATATGCCCTAGACATACCCCAGACATTGATTTTCAGATGATGGATGATAATATTCCCCCTCCGGAGATAAATAAATGATCTGATGATTTTTACAAATTTTCAATTTTTTATGATTTTCCGATGATTTGATGATGATATGATGAAGAAATAATTCATGTCCCAACAAATGATGAAGAAATCTAGCCCATAGATGAGTTTTAATTAATTTCCTGGATAAAATTAATCAAAAGATAATAAAACCCACCAAAAATACCTTTCCAAAAATTATATATAGTGCAAAAAGGTCATTTTCCAATTCATTTTCACTATTTGATTTTAAAAATCTTTGTGATAAAGAATTTTCTGCCAGCTGGAGCAAGATGCCTATCCCCTACCACACTCACCGTTTTGAGTGTGTTCGATGTCACCGATGGCCGGCTGTGTATGGACCTTCGGTATGTACCCCTTGACCTCCTCGTAATTCATGAATTTTTGTATTTTATGCATTTATTGCTTTCCATATTTTTTAGTCTGTTTTGGTGCTTTCAAGTCATGTTGCAGTGCTTACACTCTGGTGTAGCACTTCTAGTAGGTAGTTTAGCACTTTGAGTTTTAGCGCTTGCATTAAAAACTCTAGCGCTTCCATAGCATAATGTAGCGCTTTCATTGATATAGTGCTTAGGAGTTGAATGTTAGCACTTTGATTCCAGATTTTAGTGCTTTGAGACTTCTAGCACTTTGATTCAGTGGATTAGCGCTTTCATGGTCTGTTCTACCACTTCTAGTAAAGCAGCACTTTGACGGACTGTTATAGCACTTAGATTTGGAAAAGTAGTGCCTCTGGACTTTTAGCGCTTCAAATGCCTGTTTTACTACATCAGAGTGCTGAAATAGCACTTTCGAGATTTAGCGCATTGGGTGCTCGATTTAGTGCTTTTAACTGATAAAGTGGCACTTCTAGATTTTAGTGCTTTGGAAGCCTATTTTAGTACTTCCATGTCAGAATTGAAGATTTTGACTTAGTGAACCCTGATTTTGTCAACTATGATCATGTCCATTCTTTGGAGTGGTATGATTGATAATCCAAATTCTTGATGTTGGTTTATGATGATTTAAATAAGACTAACTTCTCATGATAGGCGAGAAGGAAATCCTATTTATGATGATCCTCATGATATGTGAGATTAGATACTGTTTGATGAACCTCATGATAGGTGAGGTTTTTTGATGTTCGCCCATGAATTTTGATCGAAAATTCATAAAAACAAAAATATATATATATATTTTTTGGAATAGACTTGATAGTAGGATGGCTTTTTGATTTCTTGACATAGTTCACTGATTGTGAATTTTTGTTATGATGATAGGAGGATTTGGGTACTCTCTAGATGTGAGAGAGGTTTCCATGGAAGATAGAATTGATACCTCATCTGACACTAGATGAGCTTCGGGTGATAGGCCGATGTGGCCTTACTAGCATGCTTGATATGCCCCAGATTAGGATTAATCGGGATCTATTGACTACATTGGTTGAGAGGTGGCATAGTGACCACAATACCTTTCACCTACCCACTGGCAAGATGATGGTCACACCAGAGGATGTGTGGCGGATTCTTCGTATTCCATTTATGGGGGAGATCGTCGTATACGATTCCCATGGGACCGGTGATAGAGATGCTTTGCGTAGATTTTTTCAGGATTAGGACATTGCAAGTCTGAGCGTTCAGTGGAGGAGGATTGCCGATTCTTATGTGACACTACTAGTAGTGCTTGATGGTTTCATTGGAGGTTTCCTTTGCCCAGATCATAGGTCAAAGGGATTCCTCGTTGGCTGGGGCAGGACTCTTGAGAGCATGATGGTACATGGTACCATATATGCATGGGGGATGTGCATGTTGGCACATCTCTATCACGATCTTCACTCTATTGTGTACCTTGGAGTGTGGAGTTTATCAGCAGGGATGACCTTGTTATAGGTGTGGGCATGGGAGCACTTTTCTATTACTCAGCCATTTCCAGTGGCAAATAGACCACCAGGCATACCTTATGTTTTCAGATAGAGAGATCAGTTCACACAGGCCCAGATGGGCAAGTTAGAACATTTGAGGTGGGTGTTTGATGACACCGAGATAATTACCTAGCATCCATACCTCGACTATGAGTAGTGGGATGAGGATGATGCAGTGTTGGGGTTGGTTTGTTTAGACCCAAACTCAGATGCAGGCCCAGGCACATGCTCATGCTTAGGTTTTATCATAGTTGCAGGGACAGTTGGCCGCTATACAGACATCAGTGGCCACATTGACAGCTGAGTGAGACAGTGCTCGACAGATTTCTGAGAGGGCACAGGAGACAACAGAGACTCTCTAGAGAGTAGCCAATGGTACTTCAGTGGTAGAGTATATGAGAGAGGTTTTGTGGGCTGGCCGAGAGCTCAAGTTTTATAGAGGTAGGTATCATGATGCAGTGTCTGCTGAGCGTAGAGTTAGCTATGCCCCATCAAGATCTAGGCGGACACACACTCGAACAGTCAGTGAGGGGGTGACACAGCCTCCACATAGAGATCCTAGAGATCTTGGTCCTTTCGGGGGTGGTGGTGGTACAGGTCTTGTTGGGCCCGCACATTCTGGTAGTAGCAGATCGTAGATGCTATTATGATTTTCCCTTTGACCCATGATGTATATTATGATGTACCCCATTTTTTGATGATGTATCTATAGACTAGACTTCATTGTATACTTGACACTTTCATATATATATATATGAGATGTAGTTGATGTGATATGATGATGGTTTATGATTTCTATGTGATGGATGCATTTATTATGTGATGTATGCAATATGCGATGATTTTATTTTGGTGTAATGATATAATGATAAATGCATGTGTAGAATATATGATATATGGATGTATGATGTGATGTATTAATCTCTTAATGATGATCTATATGAATGCCCAAAATGTGATAATATGTATGGATGGATGGATAAATTATTTTTATGTTAATATGTTGATGATAAAAATGATGATCTTATGATGAATGATAATGTAATGATGTAATGAGAATAATGATGTGATTTTATTTATTAAATGTATGGATGGTAAATAGTGTATGCATATTGTGTTGGATAGATGATAATGTAATGAATGTTTTAATGGTAAAAATGAACATGATGTACCCTATGGCACAATTTAATTCATAATTGATTTGATGTGTGATGAAACGTATGATGAAACTAAATGATGAGATGATGATTCCTACATGTTTGTGATGATGAATTTTGAATTTATGTCAAGTATACTCAGTCTTATGTGTAGATAAGATAATCATTGATTGGAACCCTTTATGCAACAAGTACTCTGCAGATAATGAAAATGATGAATGCAATCTAATTTTAACATGCAACTATATGAAAAATAATTGTCATTTTAACAATATCTTTGTGCTTTTTGTCATCATAGAGCTTTATTGAATGTTGAAAGTAAATAAAAGCATTAATGGTATGTGTTAGACCAATGATGAACTGAGTACCTTTTTCATGATTTTTGATATTGCAAGCGAATACAAGCATCTAGGTATGATTTAACTGAGATGGCTTGAGAATTCGTTGCATAAATAGGTAGTGATTAATCATTTCAATGTGTGAATTTTGAATGTCATCGGTGATACATTTGCATAGCACATCCCCTGACATGTCATACATTTATATGATTAACTTACAAACAACAGATAATAATAAAAACATCATTCTTCTTCCTTGTTCCTCTAGTTCAATACATCATTGAGAAACTCCAAATAAATGATAATCAAAAGTACAATTTATCTGTTGTTGACATTAAAGTGTTTCATTCATTATTCAGATTTTAGATCATCCATCCTGATTTTTTTTTTGATGTTTTTGGATTTTTTGAGATTTTGACTAAATACCTAACCTAGTAACCTATCTTAGGGGTCTTGGGGGCTGATCATATATTAGCCTTGCCTACGTTACACACGCAAAGACCACGTAGTTCGACTGACACAGACCTATGTTTTTAGATTTTACTTTTTTAGATTACCTTTTTGACATGTTTTTGGATTTTTGATAATGATATAGATGGTTGATGCCCTTCTAATGATGATTGATGTTGCACTTTGATGGTTGTTTTCATTTTTTTGATGTACTATTGTTTGCACTTTTGGGAAAATTGATGTTGTTGTTGCCCCTAGTGATATCTAGATGTTGCCCCAAAGCTTTGGAGTGATACTTGACTATTTGAAAATGATGGCAATACTACTTAACATGTTTGGAACGATACTGACTACCAGACTAATGATCCTAATATGTATCAAAATACATGGGAAAGCTGATCTTAGAATCACATACAACACATGTTTCCATGTTTTCATCATATGCTTTGATTACACTCTTCATTTTTTTGTATTTTTCTCATTTTTCTTTCTTTTTGTAGTTTTCTATTTTATTTTATTTTGGTATTTTTGTGTTGCCAAGATACCGTTTTCCAAGTTTTCATTAAGGAAACAAGTTTCAAAATTTTGACCCATGCACTAGGAGATTCAAGCATAGAATTTTTGGAGATGAATACTATTGATAGGTTCATCAAACAAATCCCCTTCTGATGTTGATAGCTGATATGCTCCTAATCCATATACTAATGTGACAACAAAAGGACCAAGCCAGTTAGGCTCAAATTTCCCTTTCTTCTCCCTGTCTTATTGATTCCTAGGGTTTTCTTTTAGTACAAAATCAGCAACCTAAAAGACCCTTGGTTTTACACTATGGTTGTAACTTCTTGACATCCTTTGGTGATAAGCCATTAGATGAGTAACAACTTGTTGACAATGCTCATCCAACAACTCCAGTTCCTGTAGTCTAGAGACCCTATAGACTTCATTTGAAATGATACCTCTAAGTGATACATGAAGGGATGGAATCTCAACTTCAATTGGCAATATGGCTTCTGACGCGTAGACCAAGGCATATGATGTAGCTCTCATTGGTGTTCTTATGCTTGTTCTATAGGCCCATAGTGCAAGATTGAGTTGAGCATGCCAGTCATGTCCAACATCATTAACTATCTTTTTGAGAATTTTGAGTATTGTTTTGTTTGAGGCCTCTACTTAGCCATTCCCTTGAGGATAGTACGGTGTTGAAACTGATGTTGGATATGAAATTTATCACATAGTTCTTGGACATCTTGATTCTTGAAAGGTCATCCATTATCAGTGATAATGGATTGAGGGATTCCATACCGACATATTATGTAGTTCAAAATAAAAGACGATATTTTATTCCCAATAATGGTAGTAAGAGGTACTGCTTCAATCCATTTTGTGAAATATTTTGTAGCTGTTATAATGAACTTGTGTCCATTAGATGAAGATGGATTTATTTTTCCTACCAGATCTAGGCCCCATTGACAAAAGGGCCATGTTGATGTGAAGGGATGCAGTTCTTGTGCTGGTGCATGAATCAAATTGCTGTGAATCTGACATTTTTGGCATTTCTTAACAAACTGATAGGATTCTTTCTCCATGCATGGCCAATAATATCCCAAATGAAGGAGTTTCTTAGCTAGAGTTATCCCACTTGAGTGAGTACCACAAATACCCTCTTGAACTTCTCGTAGGGCCATTCGAGATTCATTATGTTCTAGACATTGGAGTAAAGTACCATCAAGACCTTGACGATAAAGTATGTCGTCGATTAAAGTATGTCTTGCGGATTGGTGGATGAAGTTTCGTTTTTGGTTCCTGGATAAGTCAGGAGGAAGGACATCATTTTTCAGGTAAGCATAAATTGTGTCATAGATGGAGGTTTCTGTGGTTTTGATATGGCATATGGTAGCGAATTCTGGGTTATTATGGGAAGGAAATGATAGTTGTTCTACCATAAACTCATAACAAACACGTTTGTCAGGAAATTGTAGTAATGAAGCAATTGTAGCCATAGCATCCACAACTTTGTTTTTCACCCTTTGAATTTGATCAAAATTGATACTGACAAAGGATTGTTTTAGATTGTCTATTTGTTTCTTGTAGGGCATCAAATTTTCATTTTTTGTTTGATATTCGTCATTCACTTGATAAATAACTAGTTGTGAATCCCCATATACCTGTAAGTCCTTGATCTTCCATTGAATTTCTATTTTGACCCCAATGATTAATGCTTCATATTCTACCACACTATTTGTACACTGGAACATTAATCTATATGATTTTGGAATGGTGTGTCCTTGTGGAGAAATGAGTTAGATTCCTACTCGTGATCCTCATTGTGTATATGATCCATCAAAATATAAAACCCATTGTTGGGGCATTATTTTCAGAATGTCTGCATCTGGAAACTCCATGGTTGTTGATCGATATTATAGTAAAGGAGCCTCTGCTAATTGTTTAGTGATTTCCTGTCCCTTGATTTCCTTTCTCTCTACATACTAAATGTCAAATTCACTTAATAGCATGACCCACTTTGCCAGTCTACCTGTTAGGGAAGCTTTACTGAGTAGATACTTTAATGGATCAATCTTTGCTATTAACTTGATTGTATGAGTTAACATGTAGTGTCTCAGCTATTGAGTAGCGAATACCACCATCAAGAAAGATTTATCTATGAAAGTGTAATTGATTTCATATCCATTCAATGTCCGGCTGATATAGTAGATAGCATGTTCTTTTCCTTCATTATCCTCTTGTGCTAAAAGTGCCCCGAATGAGATATTTGTCATAGCAATGTACAATATGAGTGGCCTTCCTTCTATTGGTGGCATGAGAATGGGGGGTGACATCAGATACTACTTTATTTGATTGAATTTTGTTTCACACCCCTCATCCCATTTGAAAACTATATTCTTATGCAATAGATGATTGAAAGGATGAATTTTATTCGCTAGCTAGGAGATGAATCTTCTGATCAATTGGATCCTTCCTTGTAGTGATCTGAGTTGACTTATATTCCTAGGAGGTGGCATCTCCATAATTGCTTTGAATTTTGCTAGATCTACTTCTATTCCTTTTTCTGAGACAATGTACCCTAGCAGTTTTGCTGATGTGACCCTAAAGACACACTTCTTGGGGTTTAACCTAACATTGAATTTTGTCCATCTGTGTGAAGATTTTTTCTAGGATATGTAGATTTCCTTCCCTAGTAGTAGATTTTTCCAAAATTTCATCCACATAATCTTCCATGAAGGTGTGCATCATATCATGGAAGATTGTCATCATTGCCCTTTGATAAGTGGCCTGCCTTCTTTAGACCAAATGGCATGACGTTCCAATAGAAGGTTCCCCATGGGCATGTGAAAACTGTCTTTCCCTGATCTTTGGGAGCTATTTTTATTTGATTGTATCCTAAGAAAACATCCATGATTGACAACATGGCATGCCCAACCATTAAGTCCGCAATGATGTCAATATTTGGTAGTGGAAAATCATCCTTCGAGCATGCTTTATTTAGGTCCCTGAAATCTATACATATTCTAATACTATTGTCCAGTTTTGAAATAGGTACAAGGTTTGATATCCAGTTGGCATAGTCTATAGACCATATGAATCTAGCATCCAATAATTTCTTTAGCTCCATTTTTACCATCAATACGATGTGAGGATGCATTTTTCTTAATGTTTGCTTGACAAGCTTGATTCTTGTGAACAAAGACAAGTGATGCATAAGTAGATTTGAGTCTAAGCCTAGCATATCAGAATATGACCAAGCGAAGTTGATGCTTCTTTCTTTAAAGAATTGGATGAATTTCGATCTTTCTTGTTTTGTCATGGATTCTGCCAAATGTAGGATTTTTTCTTTGTCTTTAGTGCCAATATTCACAGACTGTATCGGTTCCACTAGGATTGATGATATTTCATGATAGTGTTCCAGAAGAGTTTCAAATCTTCCATCCTTCAGTGCCTCAGAAAGGTTATCACCATCAGATGTGTTCTTTATTTTTACATTTTCCAGATCTAATGCTGCCATAGAATGGTTTTCACCATTAGATCTATTTTCCTTGTTGTTAATTTTGCAACTAGAAGATTTGACACCCTCTCACTGAGTTGTGCCATTATGAGTATTACAGACAGAAGTTGTACTAGGTTTGGCATGACATAGGAAGTTTACGATGGCATCATCACTTGTAAATATTGGTATATTCAAAGGTTCGATAGGTTCCCAGTCAATGAGTTCAGGATGGATTAATGGAATTTGGTTATCAGATTATTTCAAGGTGATGGATGTAAGGGTTTAGATAGTCATTTCATCATAGTCATTTATTGGAATATTGAGGTTCATGATGGTACTTTCTTCCAGATTGCCTAGTCCACTCGAAGTCTACTTGTCCCCACTCGAATCATCGATATCTAGTGAACCTTCCACGAGTGGTCTAGACTCAGAACCTTGGACCTCCTCATGTGTTGGTGCATATTTTTAAATCACATCAACTAGAATATCAATGAAAAATAGATCAGAATACAATGCCCACTCATATTCATTTGAGTCTATTTCAGAACTATCTCGAAATTGAAGGATATTTTCTACAGCCGTCTTTGTTAGCTCTTGCTTCTCTTCTTTAGAGTATCCTAGTCCTAACTTCTCTTTTGTGTGGAGAGTGAGGGGTGTAATAGGCTCTTTGATTCCATCCTTTCTTAATCCAATAGGTCCTTGTCCTTCATACCCCATTTTTTCTAAAATAGCTTTTTCTTTTCCATATTTATCGGTGTTGATGGCAACATTTTTGATACTGATATCTGATGTAGAGGATTCCTCATCTTTGTATAGCCAATCCAAGATTTCTTTGTTGCTTGTTTCATCCTCTATTGTACCCTTTTTGACAAACCTTTCATCTAGAGCTATAACTGGTAATGATGTTTGAGATTTGACCATAGATGGTTGGCCATATGTTCTAGGAGATGGCAGTAACTATGATAGGTTAAGCAATTGTTGCATAGAATATGTTCCCATTCCTTTTTCCTTCAGTTGGAATTTCTCTTGGAATTTGTGTGAGAAAGAAGTTTGTTGATCTGGTTTATCTATTGATTGAATTTCAATAGGACTTGTCTCTTTTTCTTTACCCTTCTTTTCTACCCATTTAGTAGTGATTCTTGGACGTTGTTCGTCTTTGGATGATGATGCTTCCCTATTGTGCGGTATGAAAGTATCTTGAGAGATCCTAAGGGTGTCACAATGTTGAGGATGATTGTAATCAACATATATAGTCACCTCTCATCCATTTATTGGGAACTTCAAACATTGATGATATGTCGAAGGTACAGTCTACATTTCATGGATCCATGGTCAGCCTAAGAGAATGTTGTATGTTAATTCTTTCTCCAACACTTGACATGCGATATGTTTCATCATGGGCCCCACTTGGATGGGTATCATAATCAAGCCTTTAGATGATCTCTCTTCTTCATCATATGCTTTAATAGTCATTTTTCTGCGAGAATCAATAGCATCTTTTGAATATCCTAGTGCACAGATTAACTTGAGAGTGCAAATATTTAGACCAGCTCCCCCATCTATTAAGACTCGCTTGATGAGGTGATTGTGGATTAAGACTTCAATATGGAGTGTAGTATTATGGGGATGGTTTAGTGATATATCATCATGTTCAGAGAATGATAGACAATGTGGGGTAGTCAAATGTCCCACCATAGCTTGAAATTGACATACATCTAGATTCTTTTGTACCATACTAGCAACTAAATCTTGTTTGAGAACCTCCTTATGTGATGGTGATATTTCAAGGAGTTCCAGTATTGATATCTGAGTAGGAATATTTTGCAGTTGATCGACAATGTTATAGTGAGATGGAGGTGGAACTGCATGTGTAGACCCAATTCCTTTTAACATGACCTTGGCTTGCCCCCTAGTCATTAAATTTATTGGTTGATGCTCTTGATGGTCTCTAATTTTTAAGACATTGATTTGATTATCAGAGTTTGATATGTTTGGGAGCAAGTGCAATGGAGTAGTGTTGTTGATTTTGGGTCCGTCAATGTTGTGACCAACTATGTGATCACTCTCTATTCCAGATAGGCAAAGGATGGTGGTTTCAAAGATATGGTTGACATACTTTCCTTTTTTTTTTGAAGATGATGATGCTCCTTTGTTCTTGTTTGGCAAAGGGTCTTTGATAGCTGAGTGATCATTGTTGTTTTGTGGTGTTTCCACATATGCTTTATTGTTGTCAATCAAATCTTGTATCACATGTTTTAACTCCATACAATCATTGGTTTTGTGACCCTTGTTATTATGGAAGTTGCAATAATCAGTGTCATTCCACCATGGTGGTTTGGCCTTAGGATCCTAGAATTGGGCTTCCCGTGCAGTCATAAGACCACTAGCGAGTACTTCTTTCATTGTTGATTCTATCGATTGGCCTAAAGGTGTGAAACTTCATCGATTTGATGGTTTCTGATATGGTTGCATCTTGATGATCTCGTTGTGATGTATGATATTTGACTTGACAAGTTGATCATTGTTTTGATTCTTTGATGTAGATGCTATCAAGTTAAAAACTAGTTTTACATTTGAGGAATCATTTGTTGTTTCATTGATAGTTGTGTTGCGATTCTTTTTCCAAAATTTTGGCTTATCACTACTTGAGTATTGATTTGAGGAGTTACTTGTGTTGTTTGTTTTATTGTTGAAATGTTTGATAACTCCTATTTTGACTAATACTTCCTCAATTTTAAGACCATTTTCGATGACTTTCTCGAATCTAGGAGGACATTGTAATTCCAATCTATAACTCATTTCCTCTGTTAAGTTTTCAATGAACAACTCCATCTTTTCTTCCTCAGGAATGGATCTAGGATATCTAGTGAATAGGCATCGCCATCTTTGGAGAAAAGATAAGAATGTTTCCCCCTTGTTTTGATTTAGGTTATAAAGATCCTTTATTGTAACATTGTGTTGGATGTTAAAGGAGTATTGGGAAATGAATCTGTTGACTAATTCCTCAAAAGTTCTGATACCAAGTTGTAGTTTTGAAAACCACTCCATACATGATCCTCCCAAGCTCCTTGGGAATAATCTCATTAAGTAAGTTTCCTCTTGGGCAAACTCGAGACTCATTGTTTTGAATTACCTGATATGATCTATCGGATCCATTCATCCATTGTACTTATCATACTTTGGGATTTCACAGTGTCTAGGGAAAGGTATCAGACCGACCATTGCATGGAAAGGATAAGGACAAATGTCTTGTATCACATATCTTGTATTTGTTGTAACAATTGCATTTTGAGATGTTAAAGAGGCAACTAGATCCATCATTTGTGTAGGTTGCAAAATTTCAGTCTCACTTGTACTAGGTGTTTCCTTCAGACGGTTCATGTCAAAGTCCTTGGGAAGTTTGGCACCTGATTTAGGCAACACCAAAAGATACTTCTCCATATCTTGTTCTAGAATATTTTCCATAAATATATGGAACTTGGGATCTTGTTGAGCTTCTTGGATATCCTCTGGAGTTATTTCGTTCTTATCATTTTGGTTCATATTGTTCCAAGGATTTTCCTCTGCCATTGCTTGTGATTTTAAAATTTCTTGCTCTAAGAGTCTCTATTTTTGGGACCTAGTGAAGATTGGCATACAAAATTTTACCCTCTCTTCCGAAATGTTGATCTCATTTGCTAGAAAATGTCAATTTGAACTTTTAACAAAGTTGAATAAGATGACTAATCTTATTGATTTGGCTATATTAAAAATTTGATTACTATACTTAGTTTCGTGATGAAGGATGATAGTGTCTTGATGATGAAACTTTCAGTGTAGTAATCGATTGTGTATTTGATTTTGACACTTCTGATTTGCAAGATATTTTTTCAGTTGATAAGATTGGAAGTTTGTATAAACCTATCTATTTTCGGTCTCTAGACAGTGATTCTGATGAAAATAAACTTGGTTCTGATGAAGACTATGGATAAAATGACAAACTGATTGACTGGTAAAAATTTTGAACTCTCTATTTTGAAAGCACTAAAACAGAGGAGAAAAGCACTATTTCACATAAGTGCTAGAATAGAGTTCTGAAGTGCTGAAATAGGTGAGAGAAGTGCTATCTTGATAGAAGCACTAAAACAGTGCACAAAAGCGCTGCAGAAATTGATAGAAGCACTTATTTGCAAAAGTGTTGAAACAGTGTATGGAAGCGCTATAGATTTTGATGGAAGCCCTATTTTAATGAAAGCACTAAAATATAGACTATAAGCGTTGAAACACTACCCAAAAGTGCTATTTTAGAAGCGACCAGAAGCAATAAAACAAGTTTCCAAAATGCTTAAAAATAGGATTTTAAGACTCTCTATTGCAAAATCTAATCTGGCCTTGTGGCATACTGTATCAGGGATTGTGGAAGATAAGAAGGGTGTATGCGGTAACTATGGTTGTGATACTGAGTGAGAGCTCTTCTTTGAAAGAAGGCTTGTGAATAGAGTGGTTCTACCCCGTAATATAATGTGTGACCCCTAGAAAAATCGTGATATATGTGGATGAATGTTCTATGTTGTAAGAAGATTTTTCGATTTTGATATAGAAAACATTGTTTTCTCAATTTATTTCTATAACCGAGAGGTTTCTTGGGTTTTGTGACTTTGATTTTTCTCTTGAGAAACATGGTGGACTTCCACTTTCGAAGCATGGGGTTTTTTGATCTAACTTGACTTTGTTGTTTCTAGGATGATCTTAAATCTGATTTTAATGAATCTGTGAAAACACAACAAGCAATTGTGAATAATTGTTTTAACTGAATAGATCGTGTATGTTCAAGAATCATGAATGATTATTATTGATTTTGATGGGTTGTTTTGACAATTATACACAAATCAAACAGACTCACACTTAAGGACAAGTAGGTCATCATTATACTCACAACCCACATCTTGAATTACGTTGACTCACATAGCTATGTCACCCCCTAGAGGGTGCCCATTTTTTTGTCATTTCCAGTTGCGTACTCAAAGTGACAGAAGTGGATACCGAATCCCTTGAGAAAGCGGTCCTTGGTAATTATATGGTGAGTGTCTTGGGGGTAGATTCTTCCTGTAGACATGGAAAATGTACATTTTCGGTTTAACACACTTGATCCTGATTACTAACATCATTTCTTTCTGAATCATACATTTTTTCACTTAATCATTATTCATCTAATTAAGTCTATCACCCCCTTTGATTAAATTAATCAATTTAATTAACCTTACATTTCTATTTAATTAAATAAATCATTTTATTTGATTAAATTCTCTAAAGTCCTCTTATTAAATTAAATAAATTAAACCTTATTTAATTTAATCTAACATTATTTCCTTTAGTTAAATAAATGAAATCATTTATTTAATTAAATCATTTCCTCTCAATTTGATTTAAATCAATTCATAAATTTAAGTCTAAATTGTCACGTCTCCTAATTCCTCATTAAATTAATCAAATCTTTGATTAAGTTAATCCCTATCACTAAAATTCTCTAGAGAATGCAACTTGCATAATAAATCAATTACTTTGATTTATTAATTCTTCTATTTTCCCTCACAAAGTATCAAAAGGGAATATTCCCTCAATTTGAATTCAAAAAGGTCAAGTGAACTTGGTCCTTCCAACAAGACATTCATTCCTCTTACATGTCCTTGTGCATTGAGCCAAGTGGCATTTATTTCATTCCTTTTTCCCTCACATGTCATTTCTCAAATTTGAAATGCCACCTAATTGCATTTATTGGCACTTTGGCCAAAATGTGCACAACCTTTAGCCATTCACATCTTGACAAGTGGCACTTGGCCATTGGATGTTGAATGATCCCACATTGCTCTATTTCACTCTCTTTTCTAGTTTAGAGATATATAAATTGGAGGGCTTCTCTCCTCATTATGGATCAACAATTTTGAGTAAACTTATTATACTCAAATTTATCTCATCATTCCACATCTTCATACAAGATTATTCTCTTCATTGGAGAATTAATCTTACTCATACTATCATTTATCTTGTTCAAGGATTGGGAAAGGGCTGCTTACTACACAACAATGGTGGCACCAATCCACTATGGGATGAAGGTTTAATCATGCTTTTATATGCTTCTGTTTAACCTATTTTTATGCTCATTAGTTGCATGTTTAGACATGATTAAATATCTCATAGGGATGTTAAATTTGCTGTTTTAAACTAACTTTCATGCTAATGACATGAAACTATTTGAGATGAAACCTTTGCAGATTTTAGCATCCACATTCTGGTGCTAGAAGGAGGGTGAAATCCTAAAATTTACTCGGTTACAATCTCACTAATGTCTCTGTTTGCAGGAAATCTAGCTCAAAATATTTAACTGTTATGTTAACAATAGCCTTCGCTGCTATTCATGCTTAATTCCATTAGGTCAAAGAAAAGAAAGAAATTTTTGTTTAAATATAAGCCTTGAATCTTCTATAAATTTTATGCTAATCATTCGGTTTCACTGTGAATTTTCCTCCGTGTTGTTCTCCTCTTTCTTCTCACTTTCCTATCGCACAGTCACCTCAGGTCTTTACCTCACCCCCGTGCTGACATCTTTTCCATTTCTTGTTGTTGTTGTCCTTTGTGCACCGCTCCACCATGCCCTTCATTCCATCTCCCTATGGTACTACTCTCTGGTTGTTAATTCTCTCACCGGATTACCGTAGCCTACTCTGCCACCACCAGTGGTATCACTATTGTCGCCACTTCCTTCATCATTTTTCATCTCTTTACTGCTTAGCTGCCACCTCATCTGTATCCATCCACGATAGAGTGGTGTTAATCACATTACCGCCACCTCATCCCTTCCATCCATGGTAGAGCGGTGCTCACTGCGTTACCGTTAGATAAATTTCCTCAACCGCGGTGGTGCGGTTAGCCGTGTGCTGCCTGTCTGTTTAACTATCACCACCATCCTACGGTCTACCATTTGATCCTCCGTAGTACCGTGGTAAACCCACTAACTATGACTTTGTCTATCACTTGGCCACACCTCATCACTGTTGGTTACCCCTCCCTTACCTGAGTTAGCACGGTAACCGCCTCACCATCTGTCCTCGACCATCACTACATCCCCGCGGTCTACCACTTAACCGCCAGCGGTTGTGCGGTAACTGTTACCCACCACCATGTTACCATGGTTGTCCACCTGGCTGTCAGTGGTAATGCAGTAAAGCCTACCACTAGACTGCCTTTAAGCTACCAATCGTGATGTTGCAGGCTGCAGCAAAACAATAGGAGGGGTTTAGTTTGGGAAATGAATAGTGAGGAAGGAAATTTTTGCATTTTGAAAGGGGGATAAATAATTTTTTTTAGAAATGGTAATTTTTTTTTAACATGAGATATTTTTTGTGAAATGTTTTATTAACATTGAATGTTCTCTTGAAGGTTGGATATTGGAATTAAATCAAGGCAAAAGCAAGATGGGAGAAATTCACAAAAACATTTTTGAATGCTTGTGGAGCTAGATCTTTATTTTAGCTTTAGAACATCCCTCATCTATTTTTGGGGCTTAAAATTAACCATTTTGAATTGATCTTTTGGTTAAAATTGAACCTTAGAAATATACTAGATTTCAATTTGGACTTAAAATTGAACAAGGCAAACTTCACATTTCATTTTGGTGCTTCTAAAATAAACTCATCATTGTTTTGAAGGTTAAAATTGAACATGTGTCTTTTATGTTTTGCAAACTTTTTAACAAATTAATATCATTAAAATGCGTATGCGCTTCTCTCATGCTTTATAGTGATCTTGAGAATCAAAAGCATTTTAGTGATATTAACTTGTCAAAAAGATTGCCTCCACATTTGATTTGGGCACTTAAAATTGAACAAAACATGTGAGTGTGAGCACGATATATTGCAGAGGTTCTCCCCTTTGTTTTTCAACAAGGGTTGTGTGAACGATGGGATATGTTAGCTCACTTTTGTTAACTTAGAGGGCCTGCCTTGTGGGAAAAAGTAATCACCCAAGGGAATGACCCAACCAGGAACATGCTAAAGCCAAGTGACTTCCACCCAAGATATAAGTGTGGATATTGGAACAAAGGCCAATATCATGAGGATTATTCTGAGGAGATGGACAGCAATGGACTCTCGCCGATGTTGGATAATCCCCCATGAACGAAATGCCTAAATTAGAACCCCTTGTTTAGAAAAAGGCCAAAACCTTGTCTATCTTTTTGGTGCAAAAGGTTATGTCCTTTGAAGCCGCCCCACATAACATGCGGTCTTGTTGTGGAAATGGAAGGTATGCCATGGGAGATTCATGGGTACTAATGCTTGGCTGACCCGAATAAGTGAGTGCTGTGGAGGGGAGCCAGTGTAGTCAAGCATTTAGCCATTTGCACAAGATATGGGCAGCTGGATTTATCCAAGTGGGAACCCAACAAGGTATTGCCTCATCAAACTAGGAGTGTAAAAGTGCTTGGAAAGAACACATTGCTTGAACTTGAAAACATTTGAAAAATGAACATACACAAAATCCTTGAAATTTCAAACACCTTGTGGGAAACAAATACCTATTGACGAACTTGCCCACTCTTGCTTTCCCTAGGAATCACATTCCTAGAGGTTTCTAAGTGTACAAGTTCTACCATCATTTGTTTCCAATAAGGATAAACATAGGGAACTTTTGCCCTATTTTCCTCGATTTCCACACAAAGGACCTTGTGGGATGAGAAAGAAAATGGGACACTAGACATATAGTTTGAAAACCTAAGCAAGGAAGTGTCTTGGATAAAATGAACCTCATTTAACCAAGATAAAGAGACAAGTTTAATTTCACATGTGTTGTTTCCAATGATTTCTCATGAGATTAAAATCCCAAAGCCAAAGTTCAAGGAAGTGAGTTTAAAAATCCGTGAGCAATGCCTTGAGATGCTCCTTGAAGTAAGGGAGAGACTTGTATACAATTTCTACAAAAATGCCTCAAGGAACAATCCCACATTGTATGCATTTTATTGTCAACAAAATCCTAAACTTTTTCAAAGGTTTGCATTTCTCCCATAGGAAGTCTAGCATGTTTTTCAATACCAAGGTTTCGTAGAAAGAGTCACATCTAGGTTAAGATTCAAGATCAAAGTTGTCATTCTCATCCATTCCTCCATCAACCAAATCTCATTTCATCATCAAACCTTTTTGAGAACTCTAGAATCAATCATCACGCTAAACTTAGAGGGCTAAATCAACATCATCATACCTTGGCTTAACACACTTAGCCAACATAGTCTTAAAACCATTGGACAAATTTTCTTTGAGATAACACAACTTCTCAAAGTCTATTAGTTCTCAAACACATTGGCATAACACACTTTGTCAATTCATCCATTTGTGCAAGTTCCCTTAGGATAACACAACTTCCTAGGGAAAACAACTTCACAAACAATCTTGTTTGACTTAACACATCTAGTCAAATTATCACAATCAATCAAATCAAAAGCCCTTACAAGTTTAGCACATACCTTCAAAAAAATTCTTCAAAAAGGTTTCACTCACTCATCCCATCCATTTTAATCCATCACCATTATCACCATCTTTGATCTTTTAGCTTCCCTAGTTCTTCTCTTTTGGACCTAAAGGATTAGGATGGAACAAATCCTTATTTTTTATGGTCCAAACAAGATCTCAATACAAGAAGGACATGGAGAATATCAGAGAAATATCAGATTATATGGACATGAGTCATCTAAACACCGAAGTGAACCTAGCGGAATCAAGCAACCCCCTAAGTAACTCTCCCTTATCATCACAAAATCCTCAAGAGGAGAGACATCAAGACGACGGCACAAATGAAGACATGGGGATGACACCAAATGAAATCATGGAAATGGTTCAAAATCCAGAGAACCACAAAATTGTTAGTGCTATGTTCAAATACCTAAATACGATAGCAAGAGGAGGGGTCATGCCCCCTCCCAAGTTTAACACAAGCACTAATACATATACATCCCCATTGTCCAACATCAATCAAGAAGTACCTTGCACCACATCAATCATCACACCAACCTCCCCGAATGTGAACAAGGGGAGTGCCATGTTCCAGGAATTGCAAAAACACCACCTTGTGGCTAATAAAGAAACAATCATCACCCCCACACCAGCTACATTTATTCTGGAAAACCCATCTCACCCATACGTCCCACTCACATTTCATAACCCCGATAGTTCATCCTCATTTCACGCCACACCAGCTTATCAATTGAACATACCAACTGCCCCACCACATGAGGAAGTTGGCTTGTTTGGAATGAAAAAAGCTATAAATCCTTTCTCATTCCAAATTGGTGCATCATCCCTTCCCTTGCTTCCTTTCGCATCTGCATCACCTCTTGGAATAGGTTTTCCACCTTTACCTATCAAAATTTTTTCCAATCCAAGCAATCCGACCACCACATTGAACCCGCTTCTTTTGCCCATATCCTCACAACAAATTGACACTATTCCTGTCACTATGGTTAATGCATTTATTGTTCCTTAAGTCTCCCAAAGCATGCCTCCTCAAGGACCAATCATCTCAAACACCCCCCCGACAACCCAAATCACAATCACCACCACAATCCCTCCACCCGCCATGACAATTGGCATGATTCCTGCTCCACCACCAATCCCACTGAAAGCCAACACAAAAAGTTCATTCACTACTCTAATCTAAACCTTCCAAAAGACAAACCAACAAAGAGTACTCTAGCAAAAGCAGCAAGCCCAAGCGCAAGCTCAAGCTCAAGCCCAAGCACAAGCCCAAGCCCAAGCACAAGCTCAAGCCCAAGTGTAAGCACAAGCTCAAGCACAAGCAAAAGCTCAAGTGCAAGAACAAGCCCAAGCTCAAGCCCAACAATAGGCACAAGCTCAATACCAAGCGTAATTGCAAGTGATCCACCTGCAAGCCTACCAACAAGCCCTACAAGACTTTCAGGCACAACACCAAGCTAAACAACAAGCTCTATTGGCACAACAACAGCTCGACCAACAACAAGCATTGTTCGTGCAAAAATAGCTAGACCAACAACAAGCTTTATTGGCACAACAACAGCTTGACCAACAATAGGCTTCTATAGGATTTGATAAATGCAAATCCACAGACCCTGATTAATACCTGCATGCAAAAGACTTGTCACAGAGAATGAGAGAGATCAAGATGAGGGTTTGGCTCTCACAATGTGCAAGATGTATTCCAGAAAAATGAAATACAAGAGATCGATCCTTATAAAAGGAGATCAAAACCTAAAAGGAAAACCTAACCCTAAAGGTGAGTGCATTTAATAATTAATATTAATTATTAAATGACTAATATGTGTGCAAGGCGAAATCTTAAGAGGAGAGTAAAGTTAATTAATTACTTTACTCTAACACCCCCCCTTAAGATAAGCAAGAGTGCAGCTACAGACTAGTGCAAGAAAGCAAAAGAACTATAGTGCAAGAAAGTAAAATTGGGTCCCGGAAACTAGGCCTGATCAGGTACCCAAGTACAAGGAAATCTCTATGAAACAGAGAAAAAGAGAAAACCCAGTGGGAAAAAACTCCTCTCCAAAAAGAGATGCAAAAAGAAAGTACAAATGAAATGTCTCAAGAGACTCTCTCAAGAACATATGCAGATATACAATCAGATACCCCCCCATGAGAGAGAGTGGAGACTACAAAGCCCCCCCAGAATGAGAGAACCCCTGTGCCAATGATCAAACCGATGTGTTGCCTCGGAGGAAGAAGCAGATCCAACGGTCGAAGAAGAAGAAATCCCTAGATGTGAGGTGAAAATGGAAGTCCTAGATGATGCGCACTAAAGAACGAAACATCAACATGAGTGTATGAAAAAAAAAATGGTAAATCAAACAACTCAAGATGATCCTGAAATGGAATCTCCAATGAAGAAGGGATAAAAGGTGTGCTGAATCTGTCATCTGTGAGAGAAGGAATGTCCTCTGATATGGCCTCAACAACTACACTTGATGGCTCGATGAGTGGAGCAACAATGTCAATCACAACTGAAGAGGTATCCTGCTGAACAAATGTGATCTCAACAGGAGGAAGAGGTGTAGAAGTCTCAACACTAGTCTCATGAACAGATGGAAGAACACATAAGTTCAAGTGACTGAACTTCTCCTCATATACTACATGCTCTCTTGTAGAAAGAGAGGGAGATGGTGGACCAAAGTGTGTGAATGCATACAATCGGGAAGAATGATCAACTGTCCCTGTTGCAACAATGTTGCCAGTCTGAATGTCTCTGATGTGTACTGAATCAGGTGTGAACTCAACTGTCTTCCCTGTCCCACTGTGAGCAATCTGATAGATGGAGAGAAGGTTAGTGGACAAAGATGGAACACATAGTACATCATTGAATGTACCATCATCAATATCGATAGAACCTTTCCCACATACACTCATATAAGTGTTATTACCCATCAAAATGTGTGGTGAGGATGCAGCCTCGAAAGATGAGAACACGTCCTAAGAAGATGCCATATGGTGTGAAGCACTTGAATCCAGTAGCCATCTTGATGAATGTGAACTAGTGGTTGCACATAATGCATGACCCTTATGTGGGGCCTGTCCATCTATCTGGAATGATGGTGAAGAAGAAGACCCACTTGAAGTAGATGAAGAAGAGTGATGAATATGGTTCTTCTCAAGAAGAGCTATGAAATCTGAAACTTGTTTTGCATATCCATCTATCTTCTTCTCATAACACTTGGACTCATCATGTCCTAGCTTAGTGCAATAAGCACACTTAGGTCTATCTTTCTTCGATGATTCCCCCTTAGCAGAAGGTGAATCAGAAGTCTTCTGTGAACTGGAATCCTTCCAATGCTCTGTGGTCTATGGTTTTTGTTTCTGCTTTTACTTCTGCTTCCCCTGATATGATTGTGCTACCAATGCTTGGGGCGGTGATCCTATGAGAGCATCCAACTATGATATCTTAGCCTACTCTCATGTCAAATGATCACAAAACACCTCAAAAGAAGGCATGGTAAAATGTGCACCCAAGGCATCCATAGTGGAATGGAAGGTAGATGAGAATATCTAAAAGTTCCCATAAAGTTTTGACAAAATCAGGTAAATACACTCTGTATCAGTCTTAACCTTACCACAACCCTATAGAAGAGATCTCTGTTGTTTGGATTTCATCAAAAAATCCTCAATGGAGGGAAAAGAATCAGGTACAAGTGAAGTCAACTTTGCCTCAATCTACAATGCTCTAAACTCATTGATAGTGCCAAAAAGTCCCTCAAACTTGGTCCAATAGGCCCTAGGTGTGAGACACCCTTCAAGATGAAACAGGAGACTATCTGAAATGTGCAAAGCAATCAATCCCATAGCCTGATCCATATTGTTCCTGTGCTGCATAACCTCAAAGGCGCGAGTCAATGGAGGCTGAACCGCATCCAAACAGGATCATAACCCTCAAGACTGAAGAAGTGTCATCATGCGACCCTTCCAAGTGTGATAATTATACGGTGTGAGAAGCTCAATAGACCTGTCGGCCATGCTGTGAACTATGCCTCAACTACTCTGAATGTGTTTTTTTTTTATTATTAAGTGGTCTTTCAGAACTAGACAGAAGATGCAGAAGGGGTTTTTTTTTTTGGTGTTTGTAGATTCTGTTTTTCTGATGTAAATAACAGAAAGTAGGAAAAAACACCCCCCCACAATGCAAAAAACTAAACCCTAGTACAAACTGAAAGCCAAAAAACTATAGAAAGTAGTATATTATGGAGACAAATATTTGTGTACCTGATGAATTTTCTATTGAAATAAAATATAGATCTGGAAAGAGCACATAACCACCTTTCCGATGCCTATTCACTTTTGAAAAATAGAGCAAAATTGAGCAAGTTATGCCCCTCAGAGTGCAAAAAGATCATCTGACTTTGACTGCGAAAAAATACAATAAAACTGAATATTTTTTAAGAAATTCCTACACCACCAGAACGGGCTCGGAACCAGCTTTCCGACGCCTATTTTTTTTTGAAAAACAAAGAAAAAATGACCATTTTATGCCAGATCTCGTGAAGGTAGGTTGAAAGGCAAAAAAAAATAAAAAAAATTCACAGCCCTTAGGGGCTAAGACCTTCGGCCCCTGGTCACATGACTGACCAGGGGGCTGGTGTGCAAGGACTAAGGCCGAAGCCCTTGGTTCAGCATATGACTCTGGCGAAGCCCACAGGGGCTGCACAGACCACCGGCGGCGGACCGATGGCTCCGCCGGCCGGGTGGCGCCGATGGCATTGGGTGGCGGAACGGCTGGTTTTAAACTGGGGTGCAAGTTTTTTCAAAAAACCTTTAAAAAATCAATAAAAATTTCATTTTTTATATATTTTTTTGAATTTTTTTGCCTCGAAAACTATGCCCTACGGTCCTGATAATTTTTTTTGCTTCCCAGAACGATTGTGGCCAAATCGGACAAATTTTATATGAAAATAGGGGTTTTTGGACACTGTGAGCTCAATGGTGAGGTCCGTTTGAGCTCAAAGTGGACCAAAAAAATAAACCCCCCCTATTCCAAATAAAAACTAGAAAAAGAAAATAGATTTGATGTAGCGAAACCTAGATCTCTAAATCTTTCAAAAAACTGAACAAGCTGTAGCAGATCAGGCTCTGATACCATGTAGGATTTGAGAAATGCAAATCCACAGACCCCGATTAATACCTGCATGCAAAAGACTTGTCACAGAGAATGAGAGAGATCAAGACGAGGGTTTGGCTCTCACAATGTGCAAGATGTATTCCAGAAAAATGAAATAGAGCATCAATGAAATACAAGAGATCGATCCTTATAAAAGGAGATCAAAACCTAAAAAGAAAACCTAACCCTAAAGGTGAGTGCATTTAATAATTAATATTAATTATTAAATTACTAATATGTGTGCAAGGCGAAATCTTAAGAGGAGAGTAAAGTTAATTAATTACTTTACTCTAACAACTTCATGGGAACAACAACAGATGGACCAACAACAAGTGTTATTGGAACAACAACAACAAGATCAATAACAAGCGTTGTTGACACAAATGCAGGCTTACCAACAAGCCTTAAATGCACAACCAAGCTTGCAACAAACACCCACCAGTACTCCTCCCACCATGCGCACCCCCCAAATGCCTTATAACTCATTCAACCCACCCCTCGATCCAAGCAAAGACGTTGCAACACAAATCAAACTGCTTTTGCAGCAGGTGTTGGACTTACAGGTAGGAAAAACCACAAGGACACCAGACAACTTGTGCCCTTATTCATTCAATAGAAGTCTCACCATGGTACCATTCCCAAAGGGATTCGAGATCCCCAAATTTGATAAATACAATGGAATGGGCAACCCTGAAAACCACATCAGGGAATTTCAGGTGCACTGTATGGAAGTCATTTATGATGACACGTATCTAATGTGGCTCTTCCCCCAAAGCTTGACTAGTCCAGCTATGGAATGGTTTTCTCACCTACCCACGGGCATTAAAACATTCAAAGAAATAGTGGAGGCTTTCCTTAAAAATTACACTTTTAATATGGGTGTGGATGTCAGTTTAGAAGAACTATCTGCACTCAACCAAGAAAAAGGGGAGTTATTCGCATCCTTCTTGCAAAGATGGTGATCCAAGGCCAATCAGAGCAAGTGGACTATGCCAAAAGAACAACAAGTCTACACCATCATAGCCAACCTTGATAAAAACTTGGCATTGTACTTGAAAATACAGTGCATCACATCATACGATCAACTCATTCCAAAGGTGCTCAACATTGAAAGAGCCCTTACAGTGTGAGAAGGTGCACCAACATTCACTCCACTACAAAATAACTGCCCATCTAACAACAACAATGATAAACCTCAAACATGGTCGAGGAATAGAAATATCACGAATGATGGCGTGGTCGAGGCTAAGGTACTCATCAGTGCTCCTAAGAAAAATACCCAAAACCATCATCAACCGCAAAATCATAATCACAATAATGTGCAGACTAATGCGATAGTGGCACAACCACCTTCCACTAGCCAAGTCAACAATGTGGGTAATCAAGGAGGACCACCTCCCCACAACAGGTTTCCCCCCAAGAGGAAGTTGACAGCCCTCGATGAATCGATTGAGTCTGTCATGAAGAAACTGGTCAAAGAGAACCTAATCAAGATCTCTAACTCCGAACAATACACGGAGCCCATGACCAAACCACCATGGTACAACAAGAATCTCCTATGTGACTTCCACAAAGTCAAGGACACACCACTGCCAACTGCATGAGACTCAAGAATATCATCCAAGACCTCATCGAGGATAAGGTCATCAACATCGAGCAGCCGGCCAGAAACCAAGACCTAAAAATCTACATGAATCTGATGTCGAATCATAACCAAGGGAATAATAAGGGTAAGCAAAAGTATCCTAGTGCTAATCTAGTATACGAGGAGATAGTTGGATGTGTCAACAAGATGGTTATTGTCATAAATATCAAGGGAGCCAACAATGACTATGGAGTCACCACACGAGGTGCAAAGGTTACCATTGTTGGGGCACCTGCTAAGACCCCCATTACCAACACAAAGGTCGTCCCCTATGATTACAATGCAATGAACCAGCTGAAAAGAACACCTGCACAAATCTCCATCATGGAATTACTAAAAATCTCTGCCACCCATAGATAGATCCTGGATGAAGCACTAGCTACATCGACCATTGCTGCCACCCTCAACACAAAGCAATTTCAAGCTATGGTGGGTAACATTGTTACCCCAAATCTCATCACATTTTCTAACCAAGATTTCCCCCTGCAGCCATCTCATTACCGTGCACTCCACCTCCAAGTCCTAATCCATAAAAAGAAAGTCAAAAGAGTCCTGGTAGATGGTGGTGCAGGTCTTAATATTTGTTCGCTGAAACTCATAAAGAAATTGGGATTCACTGAGGATTTCATCAATAAGAAAAAAAGCATCATGATAAGAGCATATGATGACTAGGAAAGAGTGTCTCAGGGCAGTATCAAGATCCCCATCCAAGTGGGGCCAACAACCATGGAAACAACTTGCCAAGTTCTTGACCTTGATCTACCCTACAATGTCCTCCTGGGATGCCCATGGATACATGGAATGAAAGTAGTGGCCTCAACCTATCACCAATGCATTAAGTTCTCATATCAAAATGAAGAGGTTACTATACATGGGGATTCTGAACCTTTCACCTACTACAAAAACTTGGAAGCCAAGTTCAACAAGATCCCTCAAGTACCTAAAAATGATGAAGGACTATCCACTTCATACATAGACCCAACTAATCTCGCCTCCACTTTTATGACAGAGACACCTGCCATCCCCGATATATCCAAGATCAAAAACATGATACAAGAAAATGGATGCAGTGATTATAGAATGAAGAGAAATGCTTTTGTTGTAGGAGAGTTACCATAATCTCCTAGGTCACATGGGCAACCACAATTGATTCAAAAACCTGTTCGGACTAGAATGGAACTTGTTGGATTCCCCCATTGGGGGGATCTCAGTCGGGAGAATGTAGATGAGGAGGACATTGCAAACACTCTGTACAAAGATGAAAGACCCACTCCCACCCTAGCCATGGAGGAAACAAATAGAGGGTTACAAATGATGTTCGACATGGGCTATAACAGGAATGAAAGCCTAGGAAGAAATAGTGATGGACGGTTGGAGCCCATCATGGTGGAAAGAAGGATGTGAAACATTGGCCTCAGCTATACCCCTCCGAGTATAACCTTACGTGGCAGAGGTACACCTAGAAGAGCATTCTGGTCCTCTCCTCAGCTAACAACAACAATCCCTAGACTACCCGTTTGCTTAGGGATCCCCCTTGAAAAATTCACCTTTGACATTACCAATGTGTGTGCTAGTAGTGATGACGAGGATACCATAGCAAGTCTCCCTAGGATTTTTGAGGAGTCCATCTTGTTAATGATTAGTGCCTGACCCGCTAAGCCAATCCAACAAACCCACCAAATCCACTTAGTATACCCCCAACTCATGAATAATGACCAACGGGGACAGCCAATTCTAGACTCGTTCAAAAATGATGAGGCTCTCTCAGAATTAATGGGACTAAGGGATACAATCCCATGCAAAGATCACAAGGCTAGATTCAACATCACACTAGATAAACAAGCATACTATGGGGAGATGATTAAGAACTTCAGTCGCAAAAGAAAAAGATCAAGAATAAACTCGGAGTTATTGAGTGAAAACCACACTGTGGCACACTCTAACCATAAAATAGTAAAAATAAAGGACGCATCCGATGGTGAAAACCTCCCTGAGGCACCAAAGGATGAAGGATTCAATCTACCCCTTACTGCTCTACACCAAGAAAAGTCCGCAGTATTGGCAGAATAGTGCAACCCTGTCAACTTGGGAACAGAAACAGAGCCACAAATCACCTTCTACGCAGAATCCCTCCTAGAAGAAGAACAAGAACTATTGGCAACATTCCTAAAAGAAAGAAAGGTGAAATTTGTGTGGACCTATGCATACATGCCAGGCTTCGACCCTAAAGTGGTAGTGCATCATTTGGCCATTTACCCCGGAACAAAACTAGTCAGACAAAAGCTAAGGAAGATGCACCCACAAATAGCCTTGTTTGTAAAGATTGAGCTACAGAAACTTCTAGATGTTGGCTTCATATGCCCGATTGACTATCTAGCATGGGTATCAAATCTCATACCAGTCTCAAAACCGAAAGGGGGCATCTGTATCTACATTGATTTTAGAGACCTAAACAAAGCATGTCCCAAGGATGACTTTCCACTACCCAACATTGACATGATAGTGGATATGACAGCTAGACATGAGATGCTCTCCCTAATGGATGGCTTCTCAGGGTTCAATCAGATAATGATCACAAAATAAGACTAACACAAGACAACATTCACATGTCCTTGGGGCACCTACTGCTAGAACATAATGCCATTTGGGTTGAAAAATGCAAGAGCCACATACCAAAGAGCCATGACATTAATCTTCCATGACATGATCCATAAAATGGTCAAAGATTATGTAGACAACATACTGGCTAAATGAAAGAAAAGACAAGACCATATAGCAACTCTAAGTGCTATCTTTGATAGGCTCGAACAATACAAGGTCAGACTCAACCCGAAGAAGTGTGTCTTTGGGGTACAATCGGGAAAGCTGCTAGGATACATAGTTTCAATGAGAGGAATAGAGGTGGACCCTACAAAGGTAAAAGAAATCCTTGAAATGGAAGCACCAAGGATGTTAAAACAACTAAGAGGATTGCAAGGTAGACTCTAGTCCATCCGGAGATTCATAGCACAACTGGCAGATAAACAGATTGCCTATTCACACCTACTTCACAAGGGAGTAGCTTTCAGATGGGATGAAAAATGTGAGCAAGCATTCAACAAAATAAAAGAATATCTACTTACACCACCTATGTTGATGCCACCAATTATGGGGAAATCATTAATCCAATATATCTCTGCAACAACAACTGCCCTAGGGGCCCTTTTAGCCCAACATGATGAAAAGGGAACCGAGCGGGCTATCTACTACATCAGCAGAACAATGGTGGGACATGAGCTCAATTATACGTCAATAGAAAAAGCTTGCCTAGCATTGGTATTTGCGGCTCAGAAATTCAGACACTACATGTTAGTGCACCAAATTAAGTTGATTGCCAAAATAGACACTCTAAAGTACCTATTGTCAAAAGCAGCGCTTATAGGTAGAATGGCTAAGTGGGTAATGATATTATCTGAACATGATATCGAGTATGTAGAACAAAAAGCCATAAAAGGACAAGTCATTGCGGATCAGCAGGTAGAAGCTCCCCTCTACACAGATAACCCACTCATATCAAAATTCCCAGATGAGTCGCTTTTTAACCTTGGTATAGCAAACCACTGGAAGTTATACTTTGATGGCTCTCACATGCAACATGGATCAGGAGCTGGTGTATTCTTCATCACATCGCAAGGAGACTATATACCTAGATCATACAAGCTGGCATTCCCCTATACTAACAATATTGCAAAATATGAGGCTTTGACCATAGGCCTCAAAATTGCATTACAATGGTGAATCATGGCATTAAAAGTCTATGGGGACTCACAAATTATCATCAACCAAGTAAATGGTGAATACCAAACAAATGATGATAAGCTCACACCATACAAGAGGGTCATAGAAAGCCTCAAGGAATCTTTCATCGACATTACCTTTGAACAGATACCAAGGACAAACAATAGAGCGGCCGATGCAATGGTGACAATTGGATCCTTATTGGACATCCCTCGCAATGTCTCAAAACATGAATTCCTCATAGAACAATTTCTCGTACCCACATTTGAGGTACCAGAGTCAGAATACGTGTGTGAACTCGTTTGTCCTAATGATCTTTGGTATCATGATATATACACCTACCTAATTTTAGGAATCCTCCCCACTGACATTACCTCGAACCTAAAACACACTTTTATCAAAAGGACTTCACGATTCGTCATCCTAGGAGAGACCCTCTTCCAAAGAAGTACCAACGGAACCTTGCTACATTGTTTAAAACCCAAGGAAGCCTTGACTGCTCTAACTAAGGTACACAATGGCACATGCGGGTCACACTCAAGTTGTATGACCTTGGCTAAAAAGTTGCTGAGAATAGGGTACTACTGGCCAACGATGGAAAGAGAGGCACACAACTTTGTCAGGAAATGCCTACAATGTCAACAACATGGAGACCTTATTCATGCACCAGCTCAAGACCTACATCCCATTGTTACACCTTGGGCCTTTTCACAATGGGGGCTCGATATCATTGGTAAAATATCACCCACCTCATCCAATGGCCATAAGTTCATCATCACCACCACCAAATATTTCACAAAGTGGGTCGAGGCAATTCCCATGACCTACATCATGGGAAAAAAAAATATCCAAGTTCATCCTGAATTACCTCATTTTCCAATATAGTGTTCCCCAATCCATTATCTCTGATAATGGGATGCCCTTCAAAAATTAGGATGTTTGTGACTTGTGTGAAAAATTCAAAATCCAACACTGTTTTCCCACTCCATATTACCCACAAGGCAATGTTCAAGCAGAAGCTACAAATAAAACCATTTTGAAAATCCTCAAGAAAATAGTCAATGACTTTGGTCATGAGTAGCATCTGCAGCTAAATCCTACCTTATGGGCCTACCGCACCAGCATCCACACGCCAATAGGTGCCACCCCATTCTCTCTGGTCTACAGATCAGAAGCCATCCTCCCCATTGAGATCGAGCTCCTGTCGCTGAGGATATCACTGCAAAACCTCATCACAAATGAGGAATACAGGGTCACAAGACTCAATGAGCTAGAATTACTAGATGAAAGGTGCATGGATGCCCTTAATCATCTACAAGTGTACCAGAATTCCTAAAAAGGAGCTACAATAAGAAGATCAGACAACACACTTTCCAAGTTGGTGACCTCGTGCTGAAAGAAAACCAAAAGAACATGCCAAATCCAGATACAAAGGGAAAGTTTGAGCCCAACTGGCTGGGACCCTTTATCATCACTGCAAGCTACAAATTGGGGGCATATCAGTTGTTGACACAAGAAGGCGAGCCCCTGTAGGAGCCCATGAACAATTCGCACCTCAAAAAGTTTTATGCCTAAAAATTTACAAGGTATAGAGCTAGAAAATACAAAAATAATCAGAAAAAGTCCTAAAAAAATGGTTAGCTTGATGAAAACCTAGCAAACAAACATCTTGGCAACAACAAAAAAATCAAAACATACAAAAAATCCGAAAAAGAAATCAGAAAAGGATTGAAAACAGTAAAGAAAAAAAACATCCTCTAGTGAAAACCACTTCGGTGGCACTTTGGGAAAGTACCTTGGTGAAAACCTGGAAAATAGGCACCAAGTGTAAATAAAGCACCTTCCTCATCTACCAGGATTCGCACGACTCATTCCATCACTCATTCATCCACTCATCCACTCGCATCCATACCATAGTCTACATTGGTGTCTATACCATATTCGACCATGGAACTACTTGGCATTTCTAAGGTCAGTCTATCCTACCTTTATCAAAGTAGTCTGTCACACCACACTGGGGGCATGTTCTCGTAACATAGGATCAGATTCGTGTGCATTCTCGTGATCTTTTTCAAAACTCATCAGAAAATCCAAAAACATGTCTAAATATCAGAAAATCTTCAAAAATTCATCATTAAGTCTTGTCAGTCTTTTACCTTGTCGAACTACATCGTCTCTAAGCTTGAACGTAGGCAAGGTTGATCTTTGATCATCCCCTGAGACATTTAGGGTCATTCCTTAGGCATCCATCACATTGGCAATCCATTTTCCCGTCTATTTTTCACATTTAGGGTCAGTCCTTAGGCGTCCGTCACATTGGCAATCCGTTTGCCCGTCTAGTTTCCACATTTAGGGTCAGTCCTTAGGCATCCGTCGCATTGGAAATCCATTTGCCCGTCTAGTTTTCATAGTTAAGGTCATTCCTTTAGGCAACCATCACATTGGAAATCCGTTTTCCCATCTATTTTACATATAGGTTAGTCCTTTAGGCATTCGTCGCATTGGCAATCTGTTTGCCCATCCATCTTTTCATTAAGTCAAATCTATCTTCAGTCAAACTACATTGTCTTTGCATGTATAATGTAGGCAAGGCTCATCTACGAATTAGCTCTCGAGAGCCCTAAGATAGGTCATTAGGTTAGTTTGCTTGTCATAAATCTTGAAAATCCAGAAACATTGAAAATTGTGAAAATACCAAAAACAGCCTCAAAATATCTGAAAAATCTAAAATGGTAAATCCATTTCATCTCGCTTTCACCCGTGATTGTTATCACTCAGAATAAAATCAACCGTTGCCTTCACCCTTTGGTGAGTCAATCAGAATCAAGTCTAGCAAGATCCAAAGTGAATGCTTAATCATCAGAGTCTCAAGCCTAAGTCAGTAAGCAAGCAAGTTGGTCAACTCAGAGTATCAATAGCTTATCACCCAATCAGTCCCACCAAAACGCTGATCACTACATGTCCTAGGATGAAGCTTTCCCATGATGGACATAAGCATCAGGTACCCCACAGTAGTTTAGCCTTGGCTAGCGGTATGAAGAACATTAGCTTGTTTGTTTACTTTATCTTGGTCTTTTTAGACTTATCTTATTTTGCACTCATTCCAAGGACCTCTCAATGATGCCTAAACAAAATAGGTTTAGAGAGAAAGGAATGGGGCAATGATCATTATCTTTTTATCTGCCATGCTTGTTGGATATTCATGTAAAATAACTTAGTATGTGTGTTTTGTTTGGTTTGTAGGGAGGATGTTTTAGGTATCTTGTTGACCACATAGGAAAGCTTGCTTTCTTGTGTTTTGGCTTGAGATATTTAGAAAGTCTGAACTACATCTTGAATGAAGTATGTATGCTAAGTGTGAACAAGAATACTCCAATCTGATTGTCAAGTCAAATTCCATCACACTATGTACCACACCATCCTGGTCCTTTGTACCTTGATGCATCGTACCTGTGTGTTATCAAAAATAAAGTAATTAGCCCTTTGAAAATCCCAACTCCTAGTAATGCAAATCATCATCATCGGTAATAATGTGAACTTGTGTGGATCCTCCTTCCATCCATCTTTTTCTTCCCATTCATCTATCTTTACTACAATTTCTATCTAAGATCAGTGTGTTGTATCAAAATATACATGAGGCTATCAATGGCTGATGACTGTATATACATCATTAGATTGTCTATATCAAAGAATTATCTGTCGTCCTCTAATCAATAGAACCACTCCTCTCACATTTTATCGCGATCTCGATCGGAAAATCAAACATTTTTGCCCGATCTCTCGAGGGGGCAGTATACCAGCATAATTCCTTTCACTGGGGCAACAATGGGACATCTAAAAAATCGATAAATTTTTGAACTTTGATCACAATGGATTATTCTTTGAATCAATGCAACAAGTACATTGCTTCAAAGAGGGGCAAAATGTAGACATGGAAAATGTACATTTCCAGTTTAACACACTTGATCCTGATTACTAACATCATTTCTTTCTGAATCATACATTCTGTCACTTAATTATTATTCATCTGATTAATTCTATCACCCCCTTTGATTAAATTAGTCAATTTAATTAACCTTACATTTTTGTTTAATTAAATAAATCATTTTATTTGATTAAATTCTCTAAAGTCCTCTTATTAAATTAAATAAATTAAACCTTATTTACTTTAATCTAACATTATTCCCTTAGTTAAATAAATCAAATCATTTATTTAATTAAATCATTTCCTCTCAATTTGATTTAAATCAATTCATAAATTTAAGTCTAAATTGTCACATCTCCTAATTCCTCATTAAATTAATCAAATCTTTGATTAAGTTAATCCCTATCACTAAAATTCTCTAGAGAATGCAACTTGCATAAAAATCAATTACTTTGATTTATTAATTCTTTTATTTTCCCTCACAAAGCATCAAAAGGGAATATTCCCTCAATTTGAATTCAAAATGGTCAAGTGAACTTGGTCCTTCCAACAAGACATTCATTCCTCTTACATGTCCTTGTGTATTGAGCCAAGTGGCATTTATTTCATTCTTTTTTCCCTCTCACATGTCATTTCTGAAATTTGAAATGCCACCTAATTGCATTTATTGGCACTTTGGCCAAAATGTGCACAACCTTTAGCCATTCACATCTTGACAAGTGGCACTTGGCCATTGGATGTTGAATGATCCCACATTGCTATATTTCACTCTCTTTTCTAGTTTAGAGATCTATAAATTGGAGGGATTCTCTCCTCATTATGGATCCACAATTTTGAGTAAACTTATTATACTCAAATTTATCTCATCATTCCACATTTTCATACAAGGTTATTCTCTTCATTGGAGAATTAATCTTACTCATACTATCATTTAGCTTGTTCAAGGATTGGGAAAGGGTTGCTTACTACACAACAATGGTGGCACCAATCCACTATGGGATGAAGGTTTAATCATGCTTTTATATGCTTCTGTTTAACCTATTTTTATGCTCATTAGTTGCATGTTTAGACATGATTAAATATCTCATAGGGATGTTAAATTTGTTGTTTGAAACTAACTTTTGTGCTAACGACATGAAACTGTTTGAGATGAAACCTTTGCAGATTTTAGCATCCACACTTCCCTCCCCTTGCACTGCAAGTATGACAATGTATGGATACTGGCTCGACAAGAAACTACTCAATGGTTCGTAGATAGGGTTTTCATGTGGTGTGGAAAATAGATAAACTCCCTCAGGAGACCTCCCAATCTTTAGAAAAAATATTTTGGGGATGGTTATCTTGCTCACTACTGTCAAGTTGGACTTTCATCAAAAACTTGCATTTTTACTATAGTGGGTTGGAAAACCTGGCTTTGGTTGTTCCCACTTAGGTCGTTCCCATAGGGTGACTAATTTTTCCCACTACGGCAGGCCTACTAAAGGATTTAATAAAGCGTAAATGACATGAAGTAAAAGTGAATCTGGCACTTTTGTCACCCAGTTAAGGGGAGAGCATAAGCCTAATCACCACAAGCACAACATATAATTTTATCTTGTTTTAAGCCCAAAAAGAATTTTTCCAATCTATGTGAAGGTGTTTCTTCACATAAATCATAATGTTCTTTTTAACTTCTACTATAAGAATGTGATGACTATCCTAGGATTGATAGATTTTCTTTAAGAAAAACAAGAAAGTGACTATCCTAGGATTGATATATTTTAGGAACTTTGGAGCGACTATCCTAGATTGGTCAATTTTAGAAAACTTTGAAGTGACTATCCTAGATTGATCAATTTTAGTCCAACTATGAATACAAATAAAATCTAGCTGTGGATGCATCGAATCAAGACTGATTTTACAAAAGCACTGAAAGAGTCCACAGAAGCGCTTAAACCTTTACCTAAACTGCTAAAACATGAAAGCACCAAAACAGGACACCGAAGCACTGAAGTTTGTCATGGAAGCGCTAAATCATGAATGCATTGAAATAGTAGATGAAAGCGCTAAATTTTTTGACGGAAGCGCTATAGTAACACAGAAGTGCCAAAATAGAGCACGAAAGCACTATAGTTTTTGATGAAAGCGCTAAAAGAAAACACACCGTGAACCTGCATAACACTTTCTAGAAAAGTTGAAAAATTGGGGTTAATGCCCCATGGTGGGCACCAAATTGTAAGCATCTGATTAGGTGTAAAGCACAAAAAACTTCTTAATAAGACATTATATCAAATATTAAACAAATTGAATCAATTCAAAGCAATAATCAATTGAAAGCGTCATATTGTTGTCTATCCTCAAGATTTATTAAATCAAAAATGGCTCTCAGATTGTGAGTGCACTGTGATTGTTAAAATGACAATTGAAAGAACGAGATGGATACTAAGATAATGATATGGAATTGAATGTGACAATACTAGAAGATAAATGAATTAAAATAAGCATGGATTGACATGAAACAGATAATTGCAGCCATGATATTGAAGCTTGATTGCTAGATATTGGATGCTTGAATGCTTGATGCTTGAGTGATTGAATTCTTGCAGAGTAAGAGTGGATAAACTTGATTATCTGGATCCCTTTCTTGGTTCAATGAGGCTTTATTTATAGAATTCCTAGCTATAGAAACGCACAGGGAAAGCTTTGAGAGGCTTGGATTCGATCTAGAGAATTGAATGGTGAGAGATGGAGGAGATTGAGAGAAAGATGGAGATTGTCTCTACCCATGAAAACACTAGGCAAGAGAAGAGGAAGGATTGATGGAGGAGGATTGAGAGATCAAATTCCAAATTTGTCTCCAAAACTTCCCGTCAAGTTTCAATCAATTAATTTTGACATAGGATATCTAATTCATTTTTGACAGAATATAGATGGAATATTCTTTGTGCTTTAATTCAAATATTTTTGATTTATTTAAATTAGCAAAAGAGGGATAAATAATTTAATAAAATGAAATATAGGATAGTTGTTTATTAAATTAAATAGAGGAAAAATGGCAATTAATCAATAAAGTGTTTTGATCTTTATTTAATTAATTTAGAATCGATGTGATAGAATAAAATAGGGATTTGATAATTAAATAAAAAAAAGTATTTAATCTTGTTTATTTAATTAAGATGAATTTAAATGTGAACTATATAAATAAATATTTTTATTTATTCAATAGTAGAGGAAATTAGGATAATTAATCAAATAATTTGTATTTAATTAATCGGATGCTCTAGACCAATTTTAGGTGTATACACATTGTACCACACAACCTTCACAAATTATTTTTATCTTCTATAAATATACTCCACAACAACTCAAAACCCTAATTAGGTTAGCTCCAAGATGACCTTTTAGATGAAATATATGTTATCACATAGGTTGGCTTCAAAAATATACAATATAAAAATAAAATAGTTGTGAATTAACACACAACATATTCGGTCCCAAATGTCTCACAACACATCATCCAAGAGAATAAATAATAATCAAGATTAACTATAGATGAAGGAACCAAGCTTGTCAGCCCAAACAATGACAACACTACCAAAATTATCAACTTTCCAGCCTTGCACCACTGAGGAGAAATGAAAAACACCATGTGGACCAAGATTTAAGAACTTTAGTTCATGCATAATATCTCTTCATCCTTTACCTAGAGTGTATGAATATCATATGTTGATGCATCTAAATAAACTCAATGAATATTTAGAATAGGGAACTTTAGAAAAAGTGTATCAAACTATCATTTGAAAATCGATCTTGTGGACGATCAAAACACCAGATACTGTAAGGTAGTGTTCACTAAAAATTACTAAAAATTTATTCAAAAATACATTTCCATCACTTCATTTCCAAAGGAATGTGGAGAATTCCAATATGCCTTCATCAACACATCATTCTACTAGAGCACAAAGAAAAACACTATCACTTGTAACTTTTATTATGAAAGGTGTAATGTCTTGAATGCTTGGATATAACACCTTGACATCTCGACCATCTTATCTTTTGAACCAAAAGATAAAATCTCTTTCTCTATGGAGGGATTCAAACAAAAATACTATGACTCTACCTAAAAGTATATATTGTAAATGCCTTAACAAAATTTTTGTAACTTAGTTCAATGTGTAGCATACTAAACATGAATGATATCATTTTAGGAATGAAAAAAATATGTTGTAACAAGTGTGCCAACCTTTGCATCACACATAGTCAATAGATGGAACACCGTTCATACACCTAACTACATTGTTGAAATATCTCTACAGTTGCACTATCTCAAAAGTATATACAAACTTCAATACATATATTTGGCATGAATGAAAACATATCTTGAGTTGACATCAATGAAAAAACTTAATGCTAATATCTATGTTATGAGGATGATAAATTTGATGCATGATTGCACAAGCCTATTTGAAATACAACCCTAGATCTGAAAAATGTAATTTATTGCAAAGATGAAAAATATAAAGTAATAAAAAAACTTTAGATCTGATACCAAGGCACAAAGAGCAACATATGAATGAAATTTGAGCTCAATTTACATGGAAAAGGGTGTAGGGTTCCCTAGAATGGCTTGATTATTTAGTGGATCTTAAATTTTAGGCTTTAGGACACCAATATGGGGCTTGTGTCTTGTAAGATTGGTTGTCATAAAAAAAATTGTTGATGAGAAAATGTGGATTTTGTGACTTGACAACTTGTAGAGTTAGAGTGCATGAACGAACAAGAAGCCTTCAATATTCCTCTAATTCAATTTAAACAAAAAACATACACACATGACAGGAGAGGAAGGATTGTGCTATATATGGGCTTACCTCAGTCAAACCTTGTGTTGGTATTTCTACCTCCACAATGGAAATTATGATAAAAGAGAGCATATCGTTTGATCCATAGAAGCTTATGTGAGGGGGGGAATGGTAGATTGAAATCAAGATAAAACAATGCTAATCTATGAATCTAAACTAAGATAAAATATATTAATCTAAGATCTAAAAATACACATACAAAATGAAAGTAAGCTATTTAAACATAAATAAATGAATCTAATATTACTAAATTGAATTTACAAAAAAAGAACATTGTTACCATCACATAGAAAAGTTTGTTCGCTTGATGTTGGGTTGCTCTTATCATTGTGATGCCTCCAATGTTCATGTGAAAAATCTTGAGGAGTGATTGATTGATGTTAGTTGATCAAAGAAATGAGGTTGAAGCACTAATGATGGTGATTGTGAATGTCAACAGTACTTCATTATGCAAATTATGTTGATTCTCTGATCCTTATTTAAGAGGAGAGGGTTTTGTTATATAAAGTATGAGATTTGAAATGGATGATCAAGATCATGTTGAAGAATATCCAGATCAAGGGTCAGAGTTTGTTGAGAGGATTTAGATAGGAGAATATTTTGCAAAGTTGATTGCACAATTTGGGGTGATTGAAAAATATATTGGATAGTTAAGGATTAGATTGATCAATCAAGATTTTAGATTGATTAGTGAGGATTTAGATGGTTTAGTTAGGAAATTGATGGCTTATTTAAGAATTTGATTTATTAGTTAAAAAATTTAGATTTCTCAATCAGCAATCATAATTTTATCAATCAGAAAGTGGGTGAGGAATATGAATTAATTCATTTAATTAATTAATTCCTTTTCTTTGGAGTTGAACATGCAAATCAAGTTTGAATTTTGCAAACAAGATTTCACTAGTTTGATTTGATTTTTGATAATTGATTTAAATATTTTGGATTTAATCATTCAAATTTTGGAGAGAAAGTGTTGTAATTAAATTATTATGATTTGACAATTTAATCAACTTAGAGGAATAAGGTGTTTTAGTGATGTAATTAAATAATTGGTGTTATTTAATTAATTCAGATGAAATAAAGTGAGATTAAGACTTTATTAAATAAATGTGATTTATTTAATTGGTCAAAATGATGAAACACAAATTAATCAAGAAAATGTTGTTTTATTTAATCAATAGTAGAATTAAAGTTTTTAAGGACTTCATTAAATAAATGAAATTTATTTAATTTTTTAGAAATTATGAAAAAGTGAATTAATTAAATAATGTTGTATTATTCAATTAATAGAGGAATAAGTATTTATTATGTTGTTTTAATGTGGTGTGAGGTGGAATGTTGTTGGATGATTCCAAGATGTTATGAGATGATTCTGAGATGTTTTTAGTCATTATGGGATGGTTTGAAGATGTTATGGGATGATGTTTAATGTTGTTTTATGTTGTTTGATGTTGTTTGATGTTGCTTGATGTTGTTACATGATTTTTTATGTTGTTTGATGCTATTAAATATTGCTTGATGTTGTTCAATGTTGTTTGTTGTTGTTTGATGTTGTTTGATGATTTTTTATGTTGTTCGATGTTGTTTGATGATGAATTAATTAAAATATGTTAAATAACTTAATTAATATATTAATATGAGAGCCAAAATGCTAGTTCACAAGATAAGAATTTTTTCCCCTCTTTGATACAAAGTATTGGTTTCTTTGTTTTAAATAGAATTTCCTTGGCATACCCTAGGTGAAAGAGTTTCCCCAATATTCCCTAGAAAGGATAACATGGATGGTGCCCCCTGTTGGTGTTTTTTCCCACATAGGATTTTCAATTCTCTAAGAGGTAGCCAACCTCTATATTCAAGAACCACAAAGGTTAGTGGCTAACTGACAAGATTCAGTCAAATACTGACATCTCCTACACTTTTGGCTTTGTGAGACCAAGGTGGGTACACCTAAATGTGTTCATAAGAATGTTCTATGATTGATAAGAACACTTCTTCTTATAGATTACAATCCCTACACATGCAACGAGATAGTAATTATTCTCGGTATTGGGAGAACAAAGAATAATAATAGGTATCTAAGAGAAACGGGATTGAAAACTTCAATGTAATATTTTCCTCTAGTAGAGAGATAGGGTTTAATATTTTGTTGTGTTTAGCTCTTAGACCACCATGTTTAGAATTATAGTCCTATAGTAATCTTGAAGAAAATAGCTAGTGCCTCATCCATTGGGCAAGAGTCATACAAAGCATAATCCAGACATTGTTGACATATCACCATAATGCTTTAAATCATGCTAATTTTAATTTTTAAAACAACACTCTTTAGCAATCTTGAATGTATAATCATAAATCTGTAACTCATTTTCAAGAAATTTCATTAACTCATTGAGCTAAAGCAGGGAAATGAAGAACACATTCAAATATACCATTGAAAGTGAATGAAGATATCATTGATAGGCTCATTGACAACTTATGATACATAATTAGGAGAGAATTTTTTTCAAAATGATTATCATGTATTGCTTGAATATTCATAATTACATTAGCAAGGCTTGCTTACTTCATAGAAAACTGACCAGAAAAATACATTAACTAAAACCTTTAAGAGAACTAAAGTAAAAATAACTAACTATACATATATTCAGAACTTTCAGGATCCAAAATCCACCCCCAACAATGAGTCGTGAAATCTCCTTTATAGGACATGAGAGCAACAAAGCAATAGCATACATTGTTAATTTTAAAATTGAATTTCATTTAGAATGAAATTGAATTCACATTCCTCATCATTGGATAGAAAAGTTCATGTTTCCAGGAATCAAAAAATGGTTACATAGTAACCAATCGGAGAAAAAATAAAAAAGCGTGCCAGGCACACACACATCCACATCAACAAGATGAAACACTAAGAAAATCACTGCCCAGTAGACCAGACACCAGTAACCACTAAGTAGACACATGGCCCTGGAACAAGCAACCACTCTGAGTTCTCACTTCAGTTAAAAGAGGAACCACCTTATTTCCTCTAGCCACATCAGTGCAACACCCAGCAACCTGGCACGATGCCGCTATAGTTATTGGTTCCATTGCAAGGGCCTCCTCATTCACTCCCATGAGCTCAGTCAAGGCTGCTAGGTAACACTGGTAATCCGAGTCAGTTTCAGACCCATTACCAATAGAATCTGATGAAATCACAACGGGGGATGTGTAACACTCTACCCTTTTTCCAGCACTTTTAGTAGCAACTTTGGGTGTTCTGGGAGCAGGTTGCTCCTTCTCAACTAGCAACTTCCTAGCTCCTACCTTGGCACTCCTGCACCCTATATGTTTATCCATTGAAGCAACAAATTCATAGAATACTGAAGAATAACCACCACCTACAAAAAAAACAACTCAAAAAATACAATGATAACACTAGATAACTTACTAGGCATTTATAGAGTGAATTGGTGTGAGGGATATTAATTGCTTGAATGCTTAACAAGCATTTGAGCCATAAGTGGTTGATGTAGCCACCATAATTTTTTCTATCAGGAGGGAATCATTCACACGCTAGAGAAAATCAAGAGAGGATCCTTTGAAAATATCGAGCCATTAATAAAATAAGTTTCAGATTGTGAAAGCTCATCACATAGATGATCAATAATCTCTTTGAAAATACACCATTGATGTAAAATGGATGTAGCAAGTTGGATGAATCAAATTGATTCAATCAAGTGTTGAAAATGCACATCAACGCATGAAAAAACCACAACCAATCATTACCCAAGAAAATAGGAGGTCGCAACCAGATAGTGGGTCCCACCTAGCCTCGTCACTTAAAGAAATAGACCACGTGTTGCCCATTCACAGACCTCATGGTACTTTAGAGACATTTACCATGATCATGCAAGATTTGCCAAGGACAATTATTATTAACCCCGTAATTTAATCCCTTCACTGGTGAAAATATGACCACTTATCATCATGGGCACCTTGGGAAAAGACCCTACCCCTCTGTATATGCCATATGGTGCCATCTCGCATACCTCACACTACTTTGTGACCTCAGTAGGAAAACCTGCGAGGTTTGCGAGAAATGATCCAGATCAAAACCCGTGATCACATGGTTAGCCAAACAACATGTATGAACATGTAGAATATTCAAGTGGGACCGGTCAGTATGACCCTCAGTGGTATAAATGCTTAATCCTAGGTAGTAAAAAGAGACCAACAAGCTAGGTGAAAGGGGCCAATAAGAGCACGGAGGAAAGGGCTCAACTGGATCACTTAAGTGATCGGTTACCTTCGGTAGCAAGTCACTATTGAAACATAACATGAGGGTTTCAAAATTTGATAATTCATATCACCATGGATAACTTTAAACCTTGAAACCCTAGCCTTTCCCCCTTTGAAATTGAAAAGTCCTATGAGTGGCTCCGATTGGGGATGTATGCCCCCTGTGGGAATAGCAAGAATCTAGAATCTCTAATTTCCCAGACCAGATTATTGAATTACACAAGTGCCTTAACAAATATTTCACCTTGCTTTGTCAATTGGACTTGTGTAATACTGACTTGGTGTTCCCCAGGCCACCCAACAAGAGAAATAAAAATTTGCCCCTATCAAAAAAAAAATTCTCTATCACCTAGAGTAAACAAGGTTTGCAACATTTACACTTTGATGCTTCAATAATAATAGGATGATCAATATGCCTAGAAGTATCATAATGTTTATTTATACTCCCCTGCACTAATTCAGTCAATGTCCTATTCCAAAACTTTAAAAGAACCATATGACCATGATAAAATTTCACCTTACTCTGCCCCTGGTCATAACTCATAGAATGCTAGCCTAATTGAGATGAGAAGTGGAAACATTCATAACTTATCTGGTCTACAAAATTACACATTCTAGCATCATTATCAATTTGCACATCAAACTGAAAATTTTCATATAAAATTGTGCATGTTATCCATACTTCTATTGCTCAACACAGATGATACACAACTCGGGGAATCCGCACCCTGGAATTTCCCACATGAGTTTGGTTGCTAGTACTTGAATTCTGTCAATTTGGAATACATCCTAGTATTACAAGTTTCTACAGTACTAGCTACATCATTCTCCAGGGAATGTGTAAACACATTCATTTTAGGTCTCTCAATAGATACCTTCCCCTATATTTCTTTATTTATTCTCAAATGAAAACCATCAAAAATAGAGTCAAATACATCAATTTTCAAACTGGTCAAAAGAGAAAGAGAAATATGCACTGGCCTCCTTGTACTCAACATTACTGTTGATGCGGAAAATGACAAAAAAACGTTAAAACAAAATATTTCTACTCTATTTCTCTTGAAAAAGAAAGACAACATATAGTAGCCTAACTCCCAAGGTCCTAGTAGTTGGTTCTCAACTATCTAGTGTCACTGAATCGGTCCATGCAACTTTAATGTTCAAGGGGCATCCACTGGTAACAAAGAATACACACAATGGCTTATTCATTGCGCTACTTTAATAGGGGTTTTAAATAAAAGAAAAAGATAGATTAGAGGGTAAATCAGAAAACATGAATCAAACTCATCTAACATCTGGACATATATCTTCAACAATGAATATTTTCCAATAGATCAAGAAAACCAAAGCATGATACAATTCACAAAATAATCTACAACATTGTATGCATCTAAGGTGCTTATTTTAATTCGCATATCAAAACTATTTCAAAGATTCCAAAAAGAAGACATAGTCATTCATTGCCAAGATCATAGATCAATAGACTTCAATAAATTCAACTCAATGATAATCTAACGAGATAATCCTTCAATCCGGCTTCTTTTAATGACTTTTGTCACATAAGAAACAATCATGCTTCAGCACAATCACTGGCATACAGATAGATTATAACTCATCAACCTTATCAAGTAAAAATTAATTCTAACACCATATTGCATAAACCTGTAATTTTATTTAACTATAAAAATCAAGTAACAATGTATCTCTATAACAACTTATGAAAAATTCTATCTCCTAATATTAGGTGGCCAATTCTATTCTCTATCAGTCGACCCTTACAATATGATACCCAAAGGGTATTTATAGATTAACAAAAATCTTAACTCCACTTCTATTTTAAGTCGACCCACCCTTTTTAGGGTTTACAATTATCTTTGGAAACTCAGTTAAACAGAAAGAAAATAGAATAGAAGAGAAGAAAAGCCATCCGATTCAAAAACTTCCAGTGCTGCATGTAACATGCAAAGAAGATGAAAGCCACGCATGCATGAGATTTAGGCATGTGAATTTTTCTCCATCATGTATTCGTCATAGTTGGAGAAGAATTGTTGTAATGTGTCTAATTCAGGCCCATCCACCCAGTTGTCTTCAAATGTAATTCTCTCCAACTCCACTATAGCAAACCCTCTCATATCCTTCAGCTTTGTCAACTCTCTCTTGGCTGCTCTTATTTCTTCTTTGATGTCCATCAATCGATCTATTAGGAAATCTTCACAAACATCTCCTCTCTGCATAACCTCTTTAAATATTTCAGTCCATTTATGCTTTATTTGGCTTAAAGGTAAGCCTTCTTTTAAAAGTACCTCAACATTTACTAAAATAGCAATGATGGCTTCCAATTCCTCAAATTGCTCATTTAGCTCCTTAACAAAATCTTGAACCTCATTTCTATGTTTGAATACGAAATTTGTTCTAAATCGGAGTATACAAGAAGTCCTTTCCAAAAAATTCTTATTATCTTCTTCCAATATCGAGTGTTCTAGGAGGGTAGTCTTAAGCAATTTATTGACCTCTTTCAGTTTTTGGTTGTATCCCTTTTATTCCTCCTCTTATGCTGCTAAAGTTTTAACATATTGTTTCATCTCTTCCATCAGATCTTCTGTCATTTTGTAGACCTCAAAAATATCTTCTAGAACTTCATTTAGTTCTTGATTCAACTTATTAACCCACCGATCCAACATTTCTACCTTCCCCCTCACCTGTTTCAAATCCTCTACTTCCTTTTTGCTTAGCAAAATTGGGGTCTCAATTGCAGCAATCTGTTGTGATCTTGGAGCTGAAAAATTCTTATGGAAAGCATGCAATTGATCTAGTTGAACCTTAACCTCATCCTTCCTTTTCTTATCCTTCAACATCCTTGACTTGGTTGAGGATGCTACGACATCAATTAGATTCATTTGCTGATCTTTGGTAGGTCTCCCCAAATTCACAGTGCCTAGCTGATAATCCGTTAATTGCATATCTCCTATCTCTTTGTCTATCATAGGTATAGCACACTCAAACACAATTTCTCCCTTATCAGTCACCCTAGTAGAGTGTAGGATCTTGGGCTTCTTTTTGGGCCTTTCTTTTTCAATTTCCTTAATCATATCCTCCCAATTGAGACATTCAGAAGGTGTCAGTGTTCTCTTTTGAAGGTCTAATCTAGACCAAGTCGAAGCTCCTGGAGTAATAGTAATCATGGTTGAAGAAGAGGATGTAGTAGCTAAGGGAGGTTGCACATTTACCCGAGGTTGAGAATCAACCCTCTATTTTTGTTGCTACTCTTGTTCCACACTCATTTGTTCCAACTTTTTAGCTTCCTCCTTATCTTTTTGCTCTTGCAATCTCTTGTCTTCTTCCTCCTTCAATATCTCTTCTTCTAATCTTTATTTCTCCAGTTTTTCGTTATCCAGTCTTTCTTTCTCCAATCTTTCTATCTCTAAAGCTTTAAGCTTTTCTACATTTTATTTTTCTTCTTGTTTCTTTTTGATCAGCTCTTCGGCCTCTTTCTCCTTTTACAGCCGTTCTACTTCCTCTTCCTTTCTGTGAGCTTCTTCAACAAGCTAAAACTTAGCTACTAGAACCTCTTTCTCACTCCGGTGTCTTTCCTTCTCTTCCGTAAGGTCATGAATATTTTTTATCAATTATAACTTATCATTCTCCTCCTTAACCTTGAGCTCATGCTCCTTTTGCCTATGATGCCTCTCTACTTCATCAGATTTTGACTTAGCTTCAATTTGTTTCTGCTATAGTATGGCATTAGCTCGAGTCTTGGCACCAACTAAATTTTGATTTTCTATTGCTGCAACTTTCTCATCACCAATATTCTTGACTTCTTCAAACAATGCCCATTGATCCTCTTATGTCATTACCTTTTCAGTATCCTTCTCTAGAGGCATATTTTCTTGTATTCCTTTACCTGATAGAGTCTCATGCGAATCTGTTCCAACATCATGAATTTCTACCTCCACTTATTTTCCTTTTATAGTCTAAACAATATTATCAAGAGTCCCTTTTTGCACTTCATCACTTTTATGTTTTTCAAGTGGGACTTGAGTAGAAGTTCACCTAATGTAGGTGTTGAAACAACCAATCTCATTTGAGCATCTCCTTCTGGTGTCTCGGTTTCATCAACTGCTACTTCAAGCTCTATTTCTTCAATGTCTGGAGGAAGGAACTCCAAAGGCTCCTTGGGAGGTGTCTTTCTTTTAATCCTTTTATACCCTTTCCCTTTTTTAGGAGCTGGTCCTTGAGGAATTTTGGTTCTTAAAACCAACCATTGAACAATTCTATCCAAGACTACTCACCCTATCTATTTAATGTCAATGGTTTCCTCAGTGTCCTAGGAAATCAGATATAGGTTCTTATTCCCAATGTTTAAAGCTTCATAATATGGATCCAATACAACCCCATCATCTTCCAATGTGTCAATAATGTCATTTTTGACTCCAAAATCTAACATGAGTGAGAGAGGTAATCTTTCATAATTCTTCTTCCTCAAATCATACTCATCCTGCCGGTCACTCCAGAAATCTCCCAATTAATTGAAATGTTTATCAAACATAGAAGGCAGCAAGGCATTCATTTTACTCATAGGATCAAAGTGCTTCTAAACTGTATACAAACCTAGCTTTAACTATATCAATTCACTGCACACCACCTTTGCCCCTACCAAATCCTAACAATTGTACTCACCCAAAATTATGGGGAACTTATGACATCCTGTCTAATGTTTTCATCCAAACCGAGCATTAACCTCAAGAGCCTGATATACAAATTCCATGAACACTATCCTATTATTACAAAATCTTGGCAGAAAATGTGGATGACCTTCAAAGTGAGCTAGCCTAAAGTATGTAAACCTGGGGTATTTAATGTACCAACATCCCCATTCAATGATAAATGCCATGGCCTCCTAGCTTAGTCTATACCCTACATCTCTGTTGAGCTAGTTAATGATCACATATATGAGTGCATCATTAACCCTTTTGAATTGAGTCTCAGCAACCTGTAGGGATAGGTGGTTATAATGCTCCCATAGCTTATTTTTGCCATCTAACACTCCCATTATTCCAACTCTGTTCAAACCTAGGAAGATACCTACTCTTACTATGCCATACACAATGTAAGAAGTCATGAAAATTCATTTAGTCTCCCTAATACTAGTCAATTGATCATGAATGGAATCTGATACAATCATCAACCAATCAAATTGATGGATTCCATTTAAGATTATCTAGATGAAGGGAAACATCCACTCCTTGAAATGAAAGGAATCTCTCTTCCTAAAAGCCCAAGACAACATCATTATTAAATCTGATACTTCATTGTAGAAATCTGCCCTCTTTGGTTGGTCTTCCAGCTTGGTTAGAGAATTTTTCTCTATTTTTAACCACTTTTTGGTCAAGTTAGACTTGTTGGATTCCTTATATTTTCTATATTTCTCTAGGGCCTCTGCCTCAATTAACTACACCAAGTTCTTGGGATCTGGGACACTAAATATAATTTGAAACATTTGAGGAGTGAGATCAATGGTTACATTATCTTATGAATCCATGCATTGTCGGGTAGCCAGATTATAAGGTCCTGCATCTGTCAAGATTAACTCTAGGCATCAGATTGATAAAGGAAATAGGGTGATATGAGCCAAATTGGAATCCGCTATTCTCTTAGTTCTAGGTGTCACATCCTCATTAAATGTGTCAGTATATGACTCCTCAAAGTTGTATTGGCCCAGATTTATGTCGGTGATGTCTAACCAATCTGATTCTACTTTTCTTTCTATGACAATAGGACTCTTGTGGTTATACCTCAAGGTATAAGGTAACTGTTTTGGCTTGATCTTCATAGGTTTAGCTATTGCCTTTGATGTTCCTGCAGGCCAGTTCCTTTGGACAGCTTCTCCTGATGTTCCTAGCATTCTTTAGCTTTCCTGCAACAAAACCTCTAGTTAGATCCCTGAATAAACATCTCAAAATATGTCTTAAAATCATACCTTTCATACATACATCGGAGGTAGAACTAGGCAGAAAACATCCTAAACAATCCTCTTTTAACATACTATCAGGCTCAGAGACAAAACTATTATTGATATTCTACTAGCAAGAAGCGAGCTCAGAGTCAAAAGTGGAATAGTGATTAGAACCAGAACCGAAATGGAAACTAATTCAGTTTCCTTTAGATTTTATGTTTTCATATTCTATTTCAGTTCCGCTTCCTCTTCTTCCAAGGTTATTTCTATTTTGGAATAAAGCTTCTTACTACAAGCAGAGTCGGAGACGGGATGAAAAATGGAATTGACACTAATCATAAAACATGCCCAAAAATCTAAATCAATTCTAATCCCGCTTCTGCCTAGGTTGAGCATGATGTGATCAATGATTTTAACATTTTAATGCAAAACTTTATAATTAAGGACTAGGGTCATATTAAACTGAAATGACGCTTAAATATAACATGAAAGGACCATGCCCATATGATCGTGGGGGTGACTGTACTTTTAGGGCATCATATTTAATACTAAACATGAACACAAAAATATATCTAAACCCTAATCTAAAAAAATGCGATATATAAAATAGGGCATGAATTTAACCCCTCCTATTTTAACCAAACGAATGCGCAATAAAACCCTAAGTAAAAATAGGATTTAAACACCCTGATTTACTATAAAACATGGATTTAATCTATTTTACTATGGAACCCTAATTAATCTACATGTTTTAAAAACTAACACAGCACGACACGATCACGATAAAACGTGAAAATGACCATGCCCTAACACATTGAAAACCAGAAACATAAGCAAAGATGAAATCAATAACAACAATAAACAAAGAAATAAAAACAAACATGCCAACCCACTGAGATAGCGAACCTGCCCAAAGCAAAATGATCCAACAGAAACAAGAAAACATGAAAGCAAAATAAATGAAAAACGAGAATAGGAACCCTACCTCGAATGAAAAAACTTGCCAAACCTTCTGAAGAAATCCGCAAGCAATTATCTCTTCCTCTTTCAATCATTTCACTTAGAAGAACTTATGTACTTCTCTACTTCGCTCTTTGATTTCTTAATGATAATAATAACCCCTTATTTAATCCTTAATAAAGGTAAAAATCAAAGTTTCTACCTACGCATGGCAATTGTCATTAACACATTAAATGCAGTTAAGCAGAGTCAGAACTGGAGAAGAACTAGCACATCACTACAGTGCGACTTCAGTAAAAGTCAATGACCAAGAAATGGTGGGAGCAGAATCAGAATGAAAATGGATTTGGAAACTTGATTAATTTTCCAACTTCATTCCCGTTCTGGGTCCAGTTCCACCAAAAAATCATAAAACAAAACCAAACACAAAATTAAAACAAAAAGACTGAAAACAAGAAAACTAAACATAAGAACATAGCCTAAAATAAAATTTCAAAAAGCGGAGGCAGAGGTGGAATGGATTCTGATTTTGAAACTTTCAACTAAATACAAACTTAATGTCGACTCCGGCTACAGCTCTGACAAAGATAAAACACAAGGTTAAAAAGAAAGACTATTGGGATGGGAATCAGAAAGAGTTTTGAATAAAGTTTCAGAACCCTATTCAGTTCTGACTCTGGTTCCAACAGACTAAACCAAAGAAAAACAAAGTGTTGGAAACAAAAGACTCCAAACTTTGTTTGAGAATCAACAAAAGATAAAATCAAAGGGGGGACCCATTTTGACCAACAAAAAATATTGAGATTGGGTGGTTATGCAAGGCATAACAAATGGTGACTTGGATGAGAAAATAGTTTACCCATTTTCAAGATACCCAAAGAAAATTTCAGTCACCCTAAAACTACTTGGTTTATGAAGCATACTAACTTGAATAAGATCAGATATATGTACGATAAGTTGAAGCTAGAATCTTAGATGTATGTGCTCATGAGTTATTTCTGAATCTGAGTGTGTGCATATATTGTGCATCATTCTTTGTAGATACTTTCTCTATTTGAGAACAACTTATACCCAAGATTCAAGCTACATAGATTGAGTCCTTTAACTATCGTGCAATAAAATCCTGAGAATTGCTCCACTTCTAGACAGGCGTCCATAGCCCCGATGAAGATACCTCTAGTTCTCTCAAAACATTGGTCTACTGCTAGCCAGGCATCCATAGCCTTAATAGAGATACTTGATTACCCACTTGATATTGATTTTTCCTCTTCTTTCATTATTTTCTTTCATTCATTTTTTTTTCTCTTCTCATTTTCTAAAAATCTTTTCTTGTGGAAATATTTTATGCACCTTCCTCAAGACTCAGACATAATGAATCTGAAACATGGGTTGAGAACTACTATGGATTTCATGATAGTCTTGGAATCGGATTTTTCACTTGAATCAAAGGGCAGAGCCATTCCAAAACAAATAGGTACTTACTCATGCAGATTTTTTCCTAATTTTGTGATAGAATTTTTATCACAATTCATGAGATATTCACAATATATCTTCTATCCTTAATAACTTTTCCAACCCAAACTAAAATGGTCATAACTTAATCCTTTTCAATAATGATGATAAAAAATACCTAAACCAATTTATCTCCTAGTACCTGTAGCATACTTTGAATAACAACCCCCTTAACTTGAGATGAACAAAAAGAGGATCCCCATTGAAACAAGACAAAACAAAAACAAACAAACAAAACAAAGAAAGAAAACTAAACAAAAACAAAAACAACAAAGAAAAAACATAAACTTATTTACATATGATATAGCATAATACATTTTCCTTTAAAACATCAGACCCTCCTATGCACCAAAATAATGCTTGAGAAACTGACCATTAACTAGTAATGGAATAGGCACTCCTATTAAGGTACTCAAATGAAAATCATTCTCACCTAGTATTTCAGCCACTTGATAAGGACCTAACCAAAGTCTATCAAAATTCTGATGATCTCCTTTCTTCTCTCTGGCCTTATCCCATAATAACACAAGATCTAATATCCTAAAATATTTTATCTTGGCTCTCTTGTCAAACCAGCGTTTGACAATAGCTTCATGCTTAGAGAATTGTTGCAAAGTAGCATCTCTTTGCTCTTCCATGTTTAGTAAATTAAGTAGTCTAACCTCAATCCTATCATCGTTGGTATAAAATTCCTGCATGAACTTTAGAACATGTATCTGTAAATGGATCGGGAAGATTGGATCTTGGCCATAGACTAACTTAAAAGGTGATTTTCCTAGAGCTCCTTTGATTCTGGTTCGATCTGCCCATAATGAAAATTGTAACTGGGTGTGCTAATCCCTAGGATTGATTTCTAACAACTTTCTTATAACTTCCAACAAGTTTTTATTTGTGGAATCAACCACTCCATTCCCCTGAGGGTAGTAATTGGAAGAATACTTCAAAACAATTCTATGTTCATATGCCCATGACATGAACTCAGTAGAAGAAAAAGCAGGGCCATTATCACATACCAAAGCAAATGAAACTCTAAACTTGGTTGTGATGTTCTCAGTCAGAAACTTGATGACCACCTCTGTGGTGCTATTCTTGCAAGGCTGGGCCTCAGTCCAACGTGTGCAGTAGTCAGCAATAGTCAAGATGAATTTATGACCTACAAAAGAATTAGGATTAATTACACCTACAAAATCAAGTTCCCATTGAGAAAATGGCCTTACCTCATATACTAGTTGCAGGGGCATTGAAGGATTTATTTCTCTAGGTGCACAAGTTTGGCATAAATGACAAGTCCTACATTTTTTATGTGCATCACTAAATACATAAGGCCAATAATAGCTTGATCTTAAAATTTGATGAGTCAAAGCATCAACAGACCCATGCCCTGTTCCATGCCTTCCATGAAGCTCAAAAATAGCATGCTCAGCTTCTTGCTGATCCAAACAACGTAGGTAAATTCCTTGAAAATTATTTTTGTAAATGGATCCCCCTTTGAGCATGTAATGAGAACTCTTCATCCTCAATTCCCTCCTTTGTGTAGCATTCATTCCTTCTAGACATTTTTATTGAGGAGGAAGAAAATTAAATCTATATACCAGGGATCCTTTGTGAATGATTGGAAAGTGTACTATTGGCAAGTGATATTTTTGTCCATATTAGCCATTGTTTTTGACAATCCTTGCCCTCAAATGAGTTTCATTGGTTGAATCTCTAAGTCAAAATCTTGCAATATTTCCATCCACTTCCCTCTTCATTCCCCTAATTCACTTTGCATCAGAAGAGGCTTCATAGCTAGATCTAGAACTATGGCCATCACTTGAATTCGAATTATGTAATGCCTGAACTTCTTCACTAGTCATACCAATGCAAAGGCTTGTTTCTCTAGTGGTGAATACCTTACTTCTAAATTCTTAAATGGAGAGCTCATAAAAGCAATAGGTCTCTCCTCGCTCTTTTCTCTTCTTTGTGTTAAAACTATTGCACATGAATGGCCAGAAGCAAAAGAATAAATGTAGAAGGGTATTACATAACTTGGGCTTGTGAAAATAGGTGTCTCAGATATAGATTGTTTAATTTGCATGAAAGAAGACTTAGCCTCTTCACTCCACTCAATATTCACATCCTTCTTCATCATTTCATTAAGGGTTTTAACAATCTCTGCAAACCCTGTTATAAATTTCCTAAAAAAATTGATCTTTCCAAAGAAGGACCACATTTCCTTCTTGCTACCCAGCCTTGTCAATTTCAAGATGGCCTCCACTCAATCAAGATCTATGGAAATCCCTTCCTCTTATATAATGTGACCTAAGAGCTTCCCTGCAGACACTCCAAATACACATTTCTTTGGATTAAGAGAGACACCATAACTTATGGATTTCTTTAGAACCTTTTCTAGGTCTGCAACATGGTCTTCTCTATTCCTAGAGAAGATGGTTAAATCATCTACATAAATGATTATACATTTACCTATCAAATATTTGAAAGATACATCCATTTCTCTTTGAAAAGTAGCTCCAACATTGATGAGATCGAATGGCATCCTCTTGTAAGCATATGTGCCCCATTTAGTGGTGAAAGCAGTCTTCATCCTATCCTCATGACTAACCAGGACCTCATTGTACCCAGAATAACCATCCAAGAATGACATCATCTAGGATCCATTAACCTTTTATAATACTTCATCAAGAGAAGGTAGTGTATAATTGTCTCTTTGAAAGGCCTTGTTTAGGTTCTTAAAATCAACACACAATCTGATCTCACCATTCTTCTTGTGCACAAGGACTAAATTAGCCACCCAGGTAGAATGTCTAACCAGAAAGATTATTCTAGCAGATAAAATTTTTTGCACCTCCTTTTGGATCAAGGGCTCAATTAAAGAATTGATCGGACATTGCTTCTGGTGAAAAGGCTTGGCCTCTGGATTATCTTGACCTTAATTTCTTCAAGCAATAGCAATAGCTTCAATGTTCTACTCCAAGACCTTAATTATCTTGACTTTAATTTCCTGAGGACAAGTCTTTCCTATAAGAACATTCCTTTCTAGGCCTGAGTGATTCAAATTAAAAAATTCATACTTCCCTCCATCACCCTCTTTAGGCACCCTTTGAAGAGCCCTTGGGTTAGAGTAAAATATCCTCTCTAAAGCAACCATCCCTTTCAAAATTCTATTACTCTTTAAATCCAATATCCCTTCTAGACTCTCTTTCTCAAGATCCCAATCTCCCTAATCTCATTCAGATTCATCTATTATTTGTCCTTGAAAAACATTAGAACTTTCAAAAAAGGCCAATATGTGTTGATCATCATCAAATACCTGAAAGTGTTGAACATTATCAGGAACACCTGAGACTGAAATCAACTCAACTGAAAACCTCTTTAGATCATAATTTTGTATGGTTTATAATGTGCTAGCAGCAACAACAAGAGCATCTGCAATTTGATTAGCTTCCCTAGGGATCAAACTAATTCCAAAAGCATCAAAATATTCGATTAAATTCCAAACCCTATTTCTGTACGCAACCAATCTTTTGTTATGACATGCATATTGGCTATGTACCTACTTTACAATCACCTTATAATCTCCCATAACTGTGAGAGCAGTGACTTTCTTCTTATGAGAAAATATAAGACCTTGAGCAAGTGCTTCATACTTAGCCACATTGTTTGTGCAACCAAACTGCAATCTATAAGAAGAAAAGTAAGTCTTCCCTTTTGGGTTAGTTAGCTCAATCCCTGCTCCACTTCCTACTTTAGATTTGGAACCATCAAATTTAAGAGTCCATAATTGATCTTTGGCTAGGAGCTCTTTGTTTTTAGGGATAATAGGGGATGACTTACTTGAGATGTGTGGCGACTCAAAACATTTATGTTTATCAGAATTTCACTCGAGACAAAACTCACTTGAAGATTTTTCTATGTTTTCAGCCTACTCAGAAATCACTTTCTAAACAACCTCTTGGGTTAAACTGCAATCCAACTCATTGCTCATTAATACCTTGGGTATTGGCAAAGTATCTGGGGCAGGTGTATTTAACAGGAACTGGGACACCTCAACTTCTTGTTGGATTTTAGAACATACAACCTGAGTCTATTCTATTGTGAAAAACCTTCCTATTGAGAAAGACTAGCCCGTGTAAGAATGGTAGCATCCTTAACTTTGAAAGAAAACTCATTGATGGGGGTATGGGGTTTCTCTTGACATATTTGTTGAGGCTGATCTACATGACTTAGAATATCTAAGCATGATTAACATGTTAATTTTGAATGATTGTGATAATGAATACTACACCAATTAGGAAGCAAAAAACTACTCAAATCAGTTTCTTTTCCTAAAAACAACTTATCTTGTTCCAATTTCATTATCAGAACCTGTTGGTTGATACACATCATTGGGTCACTATGTTCTAGGGGCAATGTATCCCTAGGACTAACTACAAAGAAAGTAAGGACTTCCTCTTGTTTGTAAACTCCTATCTCAATCTCAAAATATGTTACTTCATTCGAAGCATCATATTTTGTAATCATATGCTTGAGTCTAGGTTAGCTTTCAATCCGTATCTGTGTTGCAACCCCCTTCCAGGGTAGCCACATGTGGGAGAAATCCAAGGAAAAATATCCACCAGTACTTTTCATTAGCTCCCACCTTAGAAGCATCCCATATGTCTTTGGGATATCAGCCACTTGGATATCTATGTAGGTTTGGATCCTTGGATCTGATCCAATCTATACATGCATGTTCTTTAGTTCACCTACAACATTGACCTTAGTTTTATCTATCTAAATCACTTTCTTATGGGTCAGGATAGGACTCAATCCTAACTTCTTACATATTAAAAAGGGCATAAAATTTCCCAATGCTCTAGAGTCCAATAAAAAATTGTGCAAATTCTTTCCAAAAATCCTTCAACTTAAAAGAAAAGGTGGGGTATTGGTCTTACCTTTATAAATGGCTGCATTTGTCTCCTTTGTTGGAATCACTTTACGTTTTCCCTTTAAGCGATTTTCCTCCTCCAAGGCTTTCAATACCACCTCACGTTGAGTTGCAATAAAGTCAAAGTTTGAATCATTCCTAAATTGATATTTAGGAAAAGGAGGCGGATTGCCTCTATTCTAAATTTCAGAAGGTCCCTTTGGTGGTGGTGAATTGTTATTTGCATTTTGGTTTGGTGGGACCATTTTTTTTGGGGGAGCAGATGTAGTAAATGGGACCTTATTTTGATTTCTCAGAAAGTGACCTCCTTTGGACTGAAAATATTGAGCATCATATACATCTTCCTCCAGCTCATTATCTCCCTACATAGGAAACTGGTATTTTTCTTCAATAGTTTCATAAGTCATAGCAGTGTTGCCTGGCCCATTATTCTAATTGGAATTTCTTGCTAGAGGATGGGCATCAACTTGTGCAATCTTTACAATCTTCTCCATTTCAAGACAGTTAACCTCAAAATGCATTGCAGTATCATGTAGTTTGCACCAATTAGTCATGAAATTGAGGGCAGCAACATTAGTAGTATGTGGTCTCTCGTCACCTGACTGACAGTTACTAGGAACTCCCCCATTGTTAGGTCCAGTATTCCACTGCCTATTATTGTTGTTGTTGTTTATGTTGTTTTTGAACCTTTGATTATATCCTCTATTTTGATTTTGGTAATTTTGGTTAGAGGAATTTTGACTCTAAAAGTTCTGGTTGGTGTTCTGGTTTCCATTCTAATTGGAATAATTTCCTTGATTGTTGTAACCTCCCTGGTTCTGATAGTTCTGATTTTGGTTGTCGGGAGGGTTTTTCCTAAGCTATGCCATGTCATTAGATATTTGAGATAGAGTCTTCTTGAGAGTCTCTAACTCATTAGTCAATTGAACAGTTTGTTCATTTTTCACATTTTGTACTATGGTTGGGGAATGAACATGGGTTGATCCTCCCGCTTGTTGTTGTGGATTTTGAGGTTGTTAGGAAGAATATTGCATGCCATTACCGAAAAAGGGCATGTTAGGTGGAGCTTGTAACTTAGACACAGGCCCATATTGGGAGTAAGACATCCCTAGGATAGTGTTGTATAATGGTGGGTTAGGCATTTGATAATTCATAGGAGGAAGAGCTGCTCCTAAACCTCCTAATTATAGACTTATCTCTTATTGCAACTTGATGGCCAAATGATCAAATTTAGACAAAGAGTCAATCTCACCAGGCTGATAAGTTCTCTGCAAGAATAGGCCAATTAAAGGATCAGAAGCTCTTAAATATTCCTGAATGGAAATATTCTCACCTACTAGATAAGGGTCTTGCAACCTATGAAACATTCTCTAGAATCTAGTATTGAACAAAGGTAGTGGCTCATGATGTTCCTTTCTTATTGTGGCAAACTAGTGATACAAGATGGAAGGGTCCACATAAACCCGAAATTGATTAATAAATGCATTTTCTTAATCTATCAAACCCAAAATAGATCCTCGAGGAATATTTAAATACCATTTAGATGCCATATCTCCTAAACAGTAAGGAAAAAATCTACATACCACATCCTGATGAGCAACTTGAGCTCACGTGCAAGCATCTTTGAATGCTTGTATGTGATCCTCATCACTTCTTGATTCACCATGTATGTACTTAGGACCAAACTTTTTTGGGTTCTTTGGTAAGTCATGGATTCCTCCTGGAATAGTCCCTAATGGATAGGGGTTATCCACAAAGTAATCCATGGGTAGGATTGGTTGAGCAGGTGGTGATATAGGCTAAATTGGTGGAGAATCAGGCCTACTTGGGGGTGGTGATGTAGGTGTAACTGGTGGTGGTGTAGGTGGATTCGATGGAAATCTAGGTGGAGTAAGTGATGGTGGCAAGGAAGGTATCAATATCCTACAAGCATGGAGTCTAGATCTTATCAAGGTTTGAACTTCTTCAAATGGTTTAGGATTAGTAGAGGATTTGGGAATCCTCCTGTATTTCTTCAGTGAGAAATACACAATGCGAGTCAGCTTGTTCTTTCAGGTCCTCCTTCTAGCACCATATCTGTTGATGGTAAAAATGACACAAACAACATTAAAATAGAATATTTCTACTCTATTTCTCTTGAAAAAGAAAGACAACATATAGTTGTCTAACTCCCAAGGTCCTAGTAGTTGGTTCTCAACTATCTGGTGTCACTTAATCGATCAATGCAACTATAATGTTCAAGGGGCCTGTGTTGGTAACAAAGAATACAAGCAATATCTTATTCATTGAGCTACTTTAATATGGGTTTTAAATAAAAGAAAAAGATAGATAAGAGGGTAAATCAGAAAACATGAATCAAACTCATCTAACATCCGAACATATATCTTCAATAGTGAATGTTTTCAAAAAGATCAAGAAAACCAAACCATGCTACAATTCACAAAATAATCTATACCATTGTATGCATCTAAGGTGTGCTTATTTTAATTCACATATCACAACTATTTCAAAGATTCCAAAAAGAACACATAATCATTCATTGCCAAGATCATACATCAACAAACTTCAATAAATTCAATAAAATGATAATCTAACGAGATAATCCTTAAATTCAGCTTCTTTTAATGACTTTCATCACATAAGAAACAATCATGCTTCAACACAATCACTGGCATACAAATAGATTATAACTCATCAGCCTTATCAAGTAGAACTTAATTCTATCACCATATTGCATAAACCTATAATTTTGTTTAACTGTAAAAGTCAAGTAACAAAGTATCTTTGTAACAACTTATGAAAAATTCTATCTCCTAATATCAGGTGGCCAATTTATTCTCTATCAGCCAACCCTTACAATATGATACCCAAAGGGTATTTATAGATTTACAAAAATCTTAACTCCACTTCTATTTTAAGTCGACCCACCCTTTTTAGGGTTTACAATTATCTTTGGAAAATTAGTTAAACAAAAAGAAAAGAGAATAGAAGAGAAGAAAAGCCATGTGCTTCAAAAACTACCAATGCTACATGCAACATGTAAAGAAGAAGAAAGCCATGCATGCATGAGAATCTTGCTCCATCATGTATTCATCATAGTTGGAGAAGACTTGTTGTAATGTGTCTAATTCAGGCCCATCCACCCAGCTATCTTCAAACGTAATTCTCTCCAACTCCATTGCAGCAAACCCTCTCATATCCTTCAACTTTGTCAACTCTCTCTTGGCTGCTCTTATTTCTTCTTTGATGTCCATCAATCGATCTATTAGAAAATATTCACCAAAATATCCTCTCTACATAACCTCTTTAAATCTTTCAGTCGATTTCTTCTTTATTTGGCTTAAAGGTAAGCCTTTTTTTACAAGTACCTCAACATTTACTAAAATAGAAATGATGGCCTCCAATTACTCAAATTGTTCATTTAGCTCCATAACAAAATCTTGAACCTCATTTCTATGTTTGAATAGGAAATTTGTTCTGAATCGGAGTATACAAGAAGTCTTTTCTAGAAAATCCATATTATCTTCTTCCAATATCAATTGTTCTAGGAGGGTAGTCTTAGACAATTTATTGACCTCTTTCAGTTTTTGGCTGTATCCCCTGTATTCCTCCTCTTGTGCTTCTAAAGTTTCAACATATGATTTCATCTCTTCCATTAGATCTTTTGTCATTTTGTAGACCTCAAAACTGTCTTCTAGAACTTCATTTATTTATTGATTCAACTTATTAACCCATCGATCCAATATTTATGCTTTCCCCCTCACCTGTTCCAAATCCTCTACTTCCTTTTTTCTCAGCAAAACTGGGGTCTCAATTGCAGAAATCTGTTGTGATCTTGGAGCCAAAACATTCTTAAGGAAAGCATGCAATTGATTTAGTTGAGTCTTAAGCTCATCCTTCCTTTGTTTATCCTTCAACATTCTTGACCTGGTTGATGATGCTACCACATCAATTAGATTCATTTGCTGATCTCTGGTAGGTCTCCCCAAATTCACAATGCCTAGATGATAATCCATTAATTGCATATCTCCTACCTCTTTGTCTATCATAGGTATAACACACTCAGTCAAAATTTCTCCCTTATCAGTCAGTGCAGGATCTTGGCCTTCTTTTTAGGCCTTTCTTTTTCAATTTCCTTCATCATATCCTCCCAATCGAGAGGTTGAGAAGGTATCAGTGTTCTCTTCTGAAGGTCTAATTTCAACCAAGTCAGAGCTCCTGGAATAACAACCATCATGGTTGAAGAAGAGGAGGTAGTAGCTAAGAGAGGTTGCACATTTACCTGAGGTTGAGAATCAACTCTTTGTTTTTGTTGCTGCTATTGTTCCACACTCATTTGTGCCAACTTTTAAGCTTCCTCATCTTTTTGCTCTTGTACTCTCTTGTCTTCTTCCTCATTCTTCAATCTCTCTTCTTCTAATCTTTCTTTCTCTAGTCTTTCCTTATCCATTCTTTCTTTCTCCATTCTTTCTATCTCTAAAGATTTAAGATTTTATTTATTTTCTTTTTCTTCTTGTTTCTTTTTGATCAGCTCTTTAGCCTCTTTCTCCTTTTGCAACCGTTCTACTTCCTCTTCCTTTCTATGAGCTTCTTGAGCAAGCTTTAACTTAGCTACCAGAACCTCTTTCTCCCTCTGGTGTCTTGCCTTCTCTTCCTCAAGGTCATGAATCTTCTATATCAATTCTAACTTATCATTCTCCTCTTTAACCTTGAGCTCATGCTCCTTTTTCCTATGTTGCCTCTCTAATTCATCAACTTTTGACTTAGCTTCAATGTTTTGCTACTGTAGTATGGCATCATCTTGTGTCTTGGAATCAACTAACTTTTTCTTTTCTATTGCTGTAGCTTGATCATTAGCAGCCTTCTTGACTTCTTCAAACAATGCCCACTGAACCTCCTTTGTCATTACTTGTTTAGTATCCTCCTCTAGAGGCATATTTTATTGTATTCCTTTATCTAACAGCGTCTCATCCAAATTTTTTCCAACATCATGAATTTCTACCTCCACTTCTTTTTCTGTTATAGTCTCAACAATATTATGAAGAGTCCCTTTCTGCACTTCCTCACTTTGTTTTTTTTCAAGTAAGACTTGAGTAGAAGATTCACCTAATGTAGGTGTTGAAACAACCAATCTCATTTGAGCATCTCCTTTTGGTGTCTCTGTTTCATCAATTGTTACTTCAAGCTCTATTTCTTCAATGTCTGGAGGAAGGAACTCCAAAGCCTCCTTGGGAGGTGTCTTTCTTTTAATCCTTTTATACCCTTTCCTCTTTTTAGGAGCTAGTCCTTGAGGAGTTTTTTTTTTCTTAAAACCAACCATTGAGTGCTTCTATCCAAGACTGCTTGCCCTATCTATTTAATATCAATGGTTTCCTCACTGTCCTAGTCAATCGGATCTAGGTTATTAGTACCAATGTTTAAACCTTCATAACATGGATCCAATAAAACTCCATCATCCACCAATGTGTCAGGAATGCCATTTTTGACTCCAAACTCTGACGTGAGTGAGACAGGTAATCTTTCATAATTCTTCTTCCTCAAATCATACTTGTCCTATCGGTCACTCCAGAAATATTCTAGTAAATTGATTTTCTTATCAAACACAAAAGGAAGCAAGGCATTCATTTTACTCTTAGGGTCAAAGTGCTTCTGAGTTGTATACAAACCTAGCTTTAATTGTATCAATTCACTTCACACCAGCTTTGCCCCTACCAAATGCTGATAGATATACTCACCCAAATTCATGTGGAACTTATGACATCCTGTCTTATGTTTTAATCCAATCCGGGCATTAACCCAAAGAGCCTGATATACAAATTCCATTAACACTATCCTATTATTGCAACATCTTGGTAGAAAATGTGGATGACCTTCAAAGCCAGCTAGCCTAAATTATTTAAACCTGGGGTTTTGAATGTACCAACATCCCCATTTAGTGATAAATGCCATGGCCTCCTGGCTTAGTCTATACCCTGCATCTTCATTGACTTGGTTAATGATCACATATATGAATGCATCATTAACCCTTTTGAATTGAGTCTTAGCAACCTATAGGGACTGCTGGTTATAATGCTCCCACACCTTTTTTCCATCTAACACTCCCATTATTCCCACTCTATTTAGACCTACAAAGATACCTACTCTTGTTGTGGCATACACAATGTAAGAAGTCATGAAAAAGCATTTAGTCTCCCTAATACTAGTCAATTGATCATGAATGGCATCTGATACAATCATCAGCCAATCAAATTGATGGGTGCCATTTAAGATTATCTGGATGAAGGGAAACATCCAATCCTTGAAATGAAAGGCATCTTTCTTCCCAAAATCCCTAGACAAAATCATTATTAAATCAAATACTTTTCTGTATAAATATGCCCTCTTTGGTTGGTCTACCAGCATGGTTAGAGACTTCTTCTCTATTTTTAACCACTTTTTGTTCAAGTGAGATTTTCTAGATTCCTTATATTTTCTATATTTCTCTAGGGCCTCTGCCTTAGTTAACTACACCAAGTTCTTGGGATCCGGGACACTAAATATAATTTGAAACATTTGAGGAGTGAGATCAATTATTATATTATCTTGTGAATCCATGCATTGTCGGGTAGTTGGATTGTAAGCTCCTGTAGCTGTCAAGATTAACTCTGGGCATTGGATTGCTAAAGGAAATAGGATGATATGAGCCAAACTAGAATCCACTATTCTCATAGTTCTAGGTGTCACATCCTCATTGAATATGTCAGTATATGACTCCTCAAAGTTGTATTGGCCCAAATTTGTGTCGGTGATGTCTGACCAATCCGATTCTAGTTTGCTTACTATGACAATAGGACTCTTGTGGTTATACCTCAAGGTATAAGGTAGTTGTTCTGGCTTGATCTTCTTGGGTTTAGCTACTTCCTTTAATGTTCCTAAAGGCTGGCTCCTTTGGACAGCCTCTCCTTATGTTCCTAGAATTCTTCATCTTTCCTACAACAAAACCTCTATTTAGATCCTTGAATAAACATCTCAAAATATCTCTTAAAATCATACCTTTCATACATACATTAGAGGTGGAACCAGGCATAAAACATCCTAAACAATCATCTTTTAACAAATTGTCGAGCTCGGAGCCAAAACTGTTATTGATATTCTACTAACAAGAAGCAGGCTCAGAGTTAGAAGTGGAATAGTGATCGGAACCAGAACCGAAATGGAAACTGATTCCATTTCCATCAGATTTTTTGTTTTCATATTCTATTTCGGTTCTGCTTTCGCTTCTGCCAAGGTTATTTCTATTTTGAAATAAAGCTTCTTACTATAATGGAGTCGAAGACAGGATAAAAAATGGAATTGACACTAATCATAAAACACGCCCAAAAATCTAAATCAATTCTGATCCTGCTTCCACCTAGGTTGAGCATGACGTCATCAATGATTTTAACATTTTAATGCAAAATGTCATAATTAAGGACTAGGGTCATATTAAACTAAAAGAAGGCTTAAATATAACATGAAAGGACCATGCCCATATGATCATGGGGGTGGCTATACTTTTAGGGCATCATATTTTACACTAAACGCGAACACAAAAATTTATCTAAACCCTAATCTAAAAAAATGCGATATAAAAACTAGGGCACAAATTTAACCCCTCCTATTTTAACCAGACAAAATAAAACCCAAAGTAAAAACAAGATTTAAACAACCCTAATTTACTGTAAAACTTGGATTTAATCTATTTTACTATGGAACCCTAATTAATCTATGCATTTTAAAAACCAACATAGCATGACGTGATCATAAAAAAATGTGAAAACGATCGTGCCCTAACTTACTGAAAACCAAAAACACAAGCAAAAATGAAATCAAGAACAACAATAAACAAAGAAATAAAAACAAACATGCCATCCCACTGAGATAGTGACCCTTCCCAAAGCAAAATGATCCAATAGAAACAAGAAAACACGAAAGCAAAATAAAATAAAAATGAAAATAGGAACCCTACCTCGAACTCAAAAACTTGGCAAACCTTCTGAAGAAATCTGCAAGAAATTATCTCTTCCTCTTTCAATCGATTCACTCAGAAGAACTCCGTTGCTGCTCTACTTTGCTCTTTGATTTCTTAATGATAATAATAAACAATCGTTAAATCCCTAATCATGGTAAAACTCAGATTTTCTACCTACGCATGGCAGATGTCATTAATGCATTAAATGTAGTTAAGCGGAGTCGGAACTAGAGAAGAACTAGCACATCACTGCAGTGCGACTTCAGTAAAAGTCAATGACCAAGAAACGACGAGAGCAGAGTCGGAATGAAAACGGATTTGGAAACTTGAGTAATTTCCCAACTTCGTTCCCATTCTGAGTCCAGTTTCACCAACAAAGCATAAAAAAAAACCAAACACAAAAGTAAAAAAAAAATACCGACAACAAGAAAACTAAACATAAGAACTTAGCCTAAAACAAAAGTTCAAAAAGTAGACGTGGAGGCAGAATGGATTTTGATTTCGAAAATTTCAACTAAATACAGACTTAACGTCCACTTTGGCTCCGGTTCTGACAAAGATAAAACACGAGCTTAAAAAGAAAGACTATCGGGATGGGAACCAAAAAGAGTTTTGAATGAAGTTTCAAAACCCTATTGAGTTCCGGCTCCAGTTCTGCCAGATTAAACCAAAGAAAAACAAAGTGTTGGAAACAAAAGACTCCAGACTTTGTTTGAAAATCAACAAAAGATAAAATCAAAGGAGGGACCCATTTTGACCAAGGAAAAAGATGGGGTGGTTATGCAAGGCATAACAATTATCTATTGTATGTGTTAATTTATAAGTGAAAATTTGGCACAAGCTGAAAAATTTTCACCGACAATATCAATGTCACCTTCATTATAAGTTGAGAAATTTTCACCAGCAATATCAATGTCAGAAGGTAACAAAATATCCATCTCAACTTCACATAAGTAGTCAGGAAAAACAATAGTACCAATATTTTTATCAATATGTTTGTTGTCTTCACTACTATTCTTTTGATCGCATACTTCATTTTCCTCAAATTACTCAACATTTATAGAATAGGCTTGTTCCATTGCATGTATTCTTGGAGTATACTCTAGATACTTATGATTTGAATTTTTTTCCTTTAATTGGAAACAAGTAAGAACATGAGTGTCTACATTTCCATACAATTCTGGTAAAAAGAAAAGCTTAGTTCCATCCTTAGTACTACAATCACTATCTCTGAAATCACAATCACTGGCCTATAACAAAATCTCAGTGAGATGAGAATTACAATCAAGATTAGGAAACACAATGGGTGTCTCACACAATCCTGGATCATTATTCCCCCTAAATTCCTCTGTAGTTATCCAACTTTCTTCAATAGGGTAAGCATTTTCTTCATTTTGTGTAGGTACATTCTTGGCTGATTCTGCAATTTGTATCCACTTAATAAATTGGGCCAAATTTGTAAGTTTTAATTCTTTTGGCAAAGAACTTAACCCTAGTTCATAGAGTTCACAAAATAAATCAATGCATTCATAGTCATTAGGTCTATGAATTCTAGGAATTTGTATTTAAACACCTAAAAATCTCAAGAAAAACTCATATGGTGATTCTTTCTCTTGCCTCTTCATTTCATATAATTCTTGTACAAGAGAAGTTTGATCAACATCATTCAAACTAGACTATCTTTTAACTTTGATCTCATTATCATCACGCTGTAATGGTGAAGATATAAAAGTTTTCAAAACACCCTTATCATAATAAGTGCTCTGAGCAACCAACTTTGACATTTTACTAGTACTAGTTAGGCCAGGGTAACCAATACTTGCAGCAAGATACCACTTTATCATTGATTATTTCATATTGTTTTCAATTTCCATAGCCATTTGATATGCTTGGTGAAAAAATTTAGGTTCTTTATCTCTTATTAGGTAACCCATCCTTTTGTCAAAAGCACCAAGATATACAACTAAGCATTTAGCCTCACTCAGTCTTATTTCTTTAGGATTTCACTTAAAGATTTTGAAAACATGAGATTAAAATATGGGATTAGCTTCTCTCTTTTTATGTGAATTCCCATAAAACCTTTTCTTAATATATTGGGATTGACTCATTCACCAAATTGTTCCATAAAAAGTATCACCAACTGATTCCATGAGTTAACAGAATAGACAGGTAAATAGGAAAACCAATCCCTGGCATCACCCTTCAAGGATTGCACAAAAAGCTTCATGAAAACATCCTCATGACTAATTTCATAATCCCCCATTACATCTACAAAATGGTGTAAATGCTTAGAGGCCGATTCTACACTTTTTCATGTATACTTAGGAAAATACTTCCTAATCTTCTTAGGAATTGGATTAGGGTAACCACTAATATTACTAAAAATGAAAGGAATATAACTTTGAGTTACAAAACACCCCAAAGAGCTCAATGCAACTTGTTCTCTTTGCATATTTATGTCTATCTTTACATATGGGAAATCACTTATACCCATTTAAAATTTCATCAATAGTATTTATTTATCAGACATATCATTTACCATCTCAACCATGATTCCATTAGTGACTGAAAATAGTATTCCTTGCTTTCAGAGATATGATGCAACATAAACATTATTTCATAAGGCCTTTTATATATTGCATCATTAGTAGTATGGAAAAACTTATCATTGTTACTTTCTTGAAGCTAGACATCTAGTTTGGAACCATCTGTATCCCTAATTATAAACACCCATCACAATTAGAAATAGTGAACTATTTAGTTTTGATGAAATACCTAGTAATTTGTGGCAGAACGTATTAAATTCCTCTCCCTAACTATAAATATCATAGATCTGGGATTGTTCCTTCATTCATCAATTGGTTCTTCAAACAGAGTCGCCACCTCTTCAACAGAGGACTGTATTAAAAGAAATATGAAATTTCTTTTCAAAGTTTGTTAGATTCTAGGTTTTTACCCACAACACAGTCACACCATGCCACTACCAATCTCTTTCAAAACCAAAATCCATTACCATACAAATTTAACATTCAAATTCACTTAAAAAATGATTATGGGTAGCATCCTTCAACCCCTGTGGTTCCTCTTGTCTCTTTTTCTTTTAAATTTCTCATAAGTTCTCCCCAATAAAACCATCATTCAACTAATGACTCCAGAACTCTTGAATCCTTTTCCAATAGGATACCATAGATCATAGGATTGTCAGGTTCATTTCAACCACTTCTTCCTCCTAAGGTTGAAAACATTCACTATATAAATTCAGAACAACAAATCTTTGATATGACTCTATAACCATCTGCAACTAGTGATTCAAAACTCCCCAGTAGAGTCACCATTTTTTTGGTGTTTTTTCCCACATAGGATTTGCAATTCTCTAAGAGGTAGCCAAACTCTATATTCAATAACCACAAAGGCTAGTGGCCAAATGATAAGATTCAGTCAAAGATTGACATCTCCTACACTTTTGGCTCTATAAGACCAAGGTGGGTAAACCTAAATGTGTTCATAAGAATGTTCTATGATTGGTAAGAACACTTCTTCTTATAGATTACAATCCCTACACACGTAATGAGATAGTAATTATTCTCAGTATTGGCAGACCAAATAATAATAACAGGTATCTTAGAGCAATGGGATTGAAAAATTCAATGTAAGATTTGCCTCTCGTAGAGAGATAGGGTTTAATATTTTGTTGTGTTTAGCTCTTAGACCACCATGTTTAGAATTATAGTTCTATAGTAATCTTGAAGAAAATAGCCAGTGCCTCATCCATTGGGAAGGAGTCATACAAAGCGTAATCCAGATATTGTTGACATATCACCATAATGCTTTACATCATGCTAATTTTAATTTTTAAAACAACACTCCTTAGCAATCTTGAATGTAAAATCATAAATTTGTAACTCATTTTCAAGAAATGTCATTAACTCATTGAGCTAAAGCACAGAAATGAAGAACACATTGAAATATACCATTGAAATTCAATGAAGATATCATTGATAGGCTCATTCACAACTTATGACACACAATTAGGAGAGAAATTGTTTCAAAATGATTATCATTTATTGCTTGAATATTTGTAATTACATTAGCAAGGCTTGCTTGCTTCATAGAAAACAAGCTAGAAAAAGACATTAACTAAAACCTTTAAGAGTACTACAATAAAAAAAATTAACTTTATAATATTTAGAACTTTCACGATCCAAAATCCGACCCCAACAATGAGTCGTGAAATCTCCTTTATAGGATAGGAGAGAAAAAACAAAAAAGCGTAATAGGCACACGCATGTCAACATCGAAAAGATGAAACACCAAGAAAATCACTGCCCAGCAGACCCAACACCAACATCCACTAAGTAGACACATAGCCACGGTACAAGCGATCACTCTGAGTTCTCACTTCAATTAAAAGCAAAACCACCTTCTTTCCTCCAACCACATCAACACAACACACAACAACCTTGCATGATGTTAGTGCAATTATTGGCTCGATTGCAAGGGCCTCCTTGTTCACTCCCATGAGCTTAGTCAAGGCTACCAGGTAACACCGGTAATTTGAGTCAGTTTCAAACCCATTACCATAAGAATTTGATGAAATCAGAATAGGGGATGTGCAACGCTCTTTCATTTAGCTAGCACTTTTAGTAGACAAATCGGGTGTTATGGGAGCAGGTTGCTCCTTCTCAACTAGCGACTTCCTAGATCCTACCCTGGCACTCCTACACCCTATATATTTATCCATTAAAGCAACAACTTCATAGAATATAGGAGAATAACCATCACCTACAAACAAAACAACTCAAAAAATGCAATGATAACATGGGATAACTTAGCAAGCATTTATAGAGTGAATTGGTGTGAGGGATATTAATTGCTTGAATACAAAACAAGCATTTGAGCCATAAGTGGTTGACGTAACCACCATAATTGTTTCTATCAGGAGGGAAAGTTTGCATGCTTGAGAAAATCAGGAGAGGATCCTTTGAGAAGCTCGAGCCATTAATGAAATAAGTTTCAGAGTTTGAAAGCTCGTCACACAGATGATCAGTAATTTCTTTGAAACTGCACTGTTGATGTAAAATGGACCTAGAAAGTTGGATGACTCAAATTGAGTCAATCGAGCATTGAAAATCCACATCAGAGCCTCAAAAAATGACAACCAATCATTACCTAGAAAAATATGAGGTTGCAACTAGACAGTAGGTCCCACCTAGCCCTGTCGCTTCAAGAAATAGGCCATGCGTCACTCATTTGTAGACCTCATGGTACTTTAGAGACATTTACCATGATCATGCGAGGTCTACGAGGGACAATTATTATTAACCCCATAATTAAATCCCTTCACCAGTGAAAATATGACCACTTGTCATCACGGGCACCTCAGGAAAAGACCTCACCCCTCAGTATATGCCAGATGGTGGCATCTTGCACACCTCACACTACTTTGTGACATTAGTAGAAAAACCTGCGAGGTTTGTGAGAAATGGTCCAGATCAAAACCTGTGATCAAACAGTTAGCCAAACAACATGTATGAACATGTAGAATATTCATGTGGGACTGACCAGTACAAACCTCGGCCTTATAAAATATTAAGCCTAGGTAGTAAAAAGAAACCGACAAGCTAGGTGAAAGGGACCGGTAAGAGCGTGGAGGAAAGGGTTCAACCAGATCACTTAAGTGATCGGTTACCTTCGGTAGAAAGTCACTATTGAAACATAACATGAGGGTTTCAAAATCTGACAATTCAAATCACCATGGGTTACTTTAAACCCTAAAAACCTAGCCTTCCCCCCTTTGAAATTGAAAAATACCATCACCCGTTAGGAAATTTGGTAAAAATTCTAGATAATGAACCAAATTCTTTGATAAGATGATGTGATGCATTAAGTGAAAGGACTGATAGAAGAAATGTTGATAAGAAGAAAATGTTAATAAGAAATAAAGAATAGTTGATTTTTCTAGTCATTGGTGAGTTTTTTTTTCTTTACTTGGAGGCTTCATAGTTTAAACAATCTTGTTTGATGTAGTAAACAGATACTATGCACCAAGGTATTAATGACCAAGGTGACTTTGTATCCATTGTATGGAATTTCATTGTACAAAAAAGGATTAATCTTTCTCATACTGGACATACAAAAAATCTATAGAGTATATTGGTCAGAAGCTTTAAAACCTATTAGACCAATAAAAAAAGAGGTATTAAGAATCTAACATGCCATTGCTGCATGAAATTATCCAAAATGACTTCCACACACAAAACAAAGTAAGTATTCACCGTGGTAGTACAAAAAAAATATCCAACAAATAGAAAACTAAAATGACGCTCAATTACCCTCATTCTTTCCTCTCTAAATACTTGTGGACATACATCCTTAAGGGATCCTAGGAATGAGTCAATAATGTAAATCAAAAAAATAAGACTACAAAAAGATAGAAACAATGTTGTTGTATCACTTGCTCTATCTGTTATGTGACTATTATCTGGTGTTGATCATTTTTATCATAGGAATGGATTTGTTAGGACATATCTCAGGATGTTGTTGGGAGTTATCAATAGATGGGTAGTTATACTTGGCTTTGTTTTTGTCTATTTTCATTCAAATCCTTGTGATTGTTTTCTCAAAAGTTTTAGATTTTGATGTTGCTTTGTTTTTTTGTCTATTCTATCAAAGGGTGAGTTTGACGATCATTTTATTATGGATGAACTTTAATCTTGGATAGGTGATGACGAATATAAGCTTTTTGAGATTTTTCAAATGTTTTTTTTCTTTTTGAAGTTTATTTCATGTTTTTTTTGTTGTGTTCTCAAGATATCTAAATTTTTTTGTTTTGGTTTTGTCAATTTTCAAGGAGCTATGGTAAGAAATCAAGGAGCCTCACATCGCATGGAGGTGTTTCGAGAGTTTGGATATCCTGTAGGAATCAATGTCCTGAGATGGACCTTGTTGCTTCTCATTTTTGTTTTATTACATTCTCGTTATGCATGTACAAATTTTCTTGAGTCAATAGTGAAGCTCTAGTGATTTTTGAGCATCTACATCAGTTTCCTTGCCTTTTCTATGTCAAAAACTCACACTTGAAACTAAAACCATCACACCTGCCATAAAACATTGCACTTGACTGATAACTTTGCCCTTGTTTCATGCAATTGACCTAATACTACACACTTGACATAAAATCTCACACTTGACCTAAAATATCATTACTATTTCCTCACGCTTGACCTAAAATCTTAGACTTTCCTTAAAAAATCACTTTTGCTTGCTTTGTGACCTTTTTTTTTTACCTTGTCTTGAAATGACTATATCTTGGTCATACGAAAGTATTTTTCAGTACTTTTTTTAAATGGGGTAGAACTTCATGATCTTTGTAATGGTGTAGGTGGTTTTCAAATTTTTAACATTTTAATTTTCCATTGGTTTCATGAGCTTACATTTTCCTTTTTTCATTAGAAAACTATTAGCCTTTTCTTGTTGTCATCCTAAATGTCATTTTTCATCATCCTTTGTGTTGTTTTGTGTTGCTTAACATGTTTAGAGTGAAACCCTAACATCATGGGTTAAAATTATTATAGGTAGTCCTCAAACTACTATAGCCGAGGGAGAAACAACTTTGAGATATGTTTGATCCGATTACTGGCTTTGTGGGTTTTGCTATGTTTTGAATGTTTTTGGATTTTGGAATTTTTTGGGTTTGTTTGGAATTTGTATTTTTTGACTAAATTGGAAGAAATATTGATAAAAACTTAATGGGACTGACCTAAGGCCTCAAGGGCTGATAAGACTTTCTTACATTGTACACCCAAAGACTAGGTAGTTTGACCATTTGAATAAAAGAATAAACTTGTTTTTGGGATAAGTAACATTGATAGCTTGGATTGATATTCCACCTTGGTGTCTAGAGGATATGTTGCAAGAAATATACTTGAACTAGTTGTGGGGTTCAAATAAATGTTGATATCTTAGATTGTTTGAGTGAAGGAATAATGCAATGATGTTTTGTTTTTGATGTTTTCAAATGTTTTTTATTTATTTTTTTTCTCAAATTTTTTTGGATTTTTACCCATTTACCTAGGGTATAAGATGTTCAAAACATAGAATGATACTTCACTTTTTATTTCTAGAGGATATGTTGTGGAAAATCTTACTTGAACTAGCTATAGGGTTCAAGAAATTGTTGATATCTTAGAATTTATGAGTGATAGAATAATCCATGTTGTCATCATCTTTAAATGTTACCTTGGTAGTGTGTTGGTGGTACACCTTGTTGTTGGGAAAAACTCTTTTGAAGGTTACCCTAATTGTGCATTGGTGAGATACCTTGTTGATGGGACAATTCCTAGATCACACTGTGAGTTATAAGACATAGATCAAGATTTGTTATGAAGCAAGATGAAATCATTTGCCTCTAGTGTCTACAAATTTAGGTGATGGCTTATCTTGTGATAGAATAACATGTTGTATGCCCTTTGGAAAATTCCTCAAATAATGTAGGGTAGGATGGGATCAATGATAGTGACCCATGTCAAGATCTTTTGCATAAGAAAGTATAAAGTGTTTACCAAAATTTTGTCAAGATCAAGATAAGTTGGATTTTGAAAATAATGGCTTGGATTTATCATGGATAAGTTGAGATGCTTCTACCTAAAATGGTGCCTATAATGCTCGGTTCACACGATTATTTTTTCCATGTTTTCATCATGGTACTTGTCTAAAGTGCCACCATAGTGATTTTCACTAGAGGATGATTTTTTCTTGACTTGATTTTCATTTTTTTAATTGATTTTTTGATGTCACAAAAGATGCTTATTTACTAGGTTTTCATCATGGTTACCATTTTTTTCTCATGTTGAACCACTTGGTGGTGTTGATATATTTTGTTGGTGATGATATGGTTGTTGTTGCTATCATGATGTTCTAACAATATCCTGCTTGGAGGAGTTTTTTTTCTAAGATATGGGTGCTTGAATGTAAGCCTTGATAATTATTATATTCCTTGTTGATACTAGAGTTAACTTTATCTTGATGTACAAATCATAATAGAGTCCCCTTAGAGTCCTTATGATAAATATTTTTTTCCAACACATAGTCAATGTGACATTTGGATTCCATGGATGGAAAAATGCATTGAGGGATATGATATTTAGATGGATTGGTTGACAATTTAGAACCTTTGATTTTCCAAACTTGGGATGATGAGAAATTATGGGTGGATATGGAGATTTTATTGGGACCAACATATTGATATACCTTGTAAGTCACTCTCTAAGCTTTCTTTTTCATTGTTGGACATCTTTGATGGATGAAGTTCCCTTTTCTATTTTTCCCACAATTTTTTTGACTAATTGAGTTTGATAGGGATGATTTTGTTTCCTTTTCTTTTGCATCCATTTGAAATTCTCTTGTCCATTTATTTTTTCTAATTATTTTTCTTCAATGACTTGTTCCTTTCTTTGATATTGCTTTTTCTCTTATTGTTGGTCCCAATGAGAGGGTCGAAATATGTGAGGATGATGATTCATGACATGGCTAGTTGTAGCATTGGTAGTAGTTTCATCATAAGGACCCTTCATTCCCCCCATGTTGGTGTTTGAATTAGATAAAGTCACCCCCAATATTATAGAGGTATCCTTGATATGTTTAGCTACCTTAGTTGCTGAATAACTAATACCTCGATGCTTAAGATCACCAATAATCAACACTAGTCCTAAGATACCATGTTCATGTAGGCCTAATCCTCTATCTATATACTGAATCTGTTGAGAAAGTTTATTTGCAATAGGATATGACCTACCCTAGAAGTAAGGTGATAATCCCTCTCTGCTCTACTATGGATCTTCAAATGTGATAGATTCTTCACTTATAGGATCCTTCAGATGTGGGATAACTTCCTGATTGATATCTTTAGCCTAATCCTGTGAAATATCATATTTTAATACTTCTTCGAGAGGTGTTTCTGATTTACTATCCACAAAAATTATCCATGATGATTCATTTTTGATAATTCTTCATAGGATGTTTTTGATTCACAAACTATATATAAGTCATCTTCTTGATCCCCTTCTGATATGTTTATATAGCATGTTTTTGATTCATAAATTAAGTATAATTCTTCTTCATGATCCCTTTCTGATATATCTCTATATATTTCTACGTCTTGACCATTTGTAGAGATGTTAAGAGTAGGAGACTCTTGTTCTTTCATAATTATATCAAGAGTATGGGACTCTTTTCTTAGATGAATATCATCTACATGTCCATTAGAAGTAAGCATCTCATGGTTAGATGTATGTGTACCTAGTAGATCAATTTGTTCTTATTTTGGAAAACATGTGATGTCTTGGAAGATATCTATCGAGTCATTATGGTATTTTGTTGATAGGAATTTTTGATCTTCACCTTGTGTGGTATCATCTTTTATATGCTTTGGATCACATTCTTGGTATGGATTCATGTCAAAGAACAAATTTTTTGTAAAGGATCCTTGGTTTTCCTCAAAATGTGGACATATGGCTAATGATTTGGACGATGTCAATATATCTTGGAATAAATCATTTCTAGACTTGGGTGATTTATTTTTATCATGCTCAGGATTAAATTCTTGATGTATGTCCTCTTTCTCACTAGATGATGTAGAGACATTGTCAATGTGATCAGTGATAGATAGCTCTTGATCATTACATTCAAATTTTGAGGTTAAGACATTATCATTGTTTTCAATTGTAGATGGACCTTGAACATCATTTTTAATAGCAATTTCTCCTTGATCAATGAGGCCTTGCATGAGGTTTTTGAGTGTAGCACATTTTTTCATTGGGTGCCACTTGATTTTGTGGAACTCACATCATTCATACTAGTTATACCAAGGGATTTTAAATTTTGGTTCACCATAAGTTGGACTGTCATTGATTTTTATAAGTTCTCATTGTAATAGCTCATGCATGATTACCTCTAAAGTCTCTCGCAAAGGGGTGAATTTCCTTCTTGGTTGGTAATATTTCCTTTGTGGCTCTTATTTATTGTTTTTCTCTTGATTTTGTGGAACTCCTTTTTACTCTATTTGAGGTAAACTTTGATATTGCACATAAGGTACATTTTGGTGTTGTGAAACTTCTTGATATTGTGACTGAGGTACATCTTGATATTTCACTTGTGGTACACCTTGGTGTTTAAGAACTTCTTGACACTACAAATATTAGAAGTGTTGTTGATGTGCTTATTGAGGGTTTTGTGGAATTATGTGTGTTGGTTGTGGATATGTAATGTTCCTACTTTGCAGATGGAATTGGTGATACGTCAAATTTTGATTTCATTTAATTTCCTCAAGATCTCTCTCAATTTTATTTAGGGTGATTTGATGTTATGGATTTATTCCTTGATGTAGATTTTGAAACCCTTGATGTTGTTTCTCTAATTGATGTTGTTACCCTTGATAAGAGTGATTTAGGTAATAGATAAAAAAACAATGGATTTTTTGATACTCAATACCCTATCAAAATGTGACTTGGTTTATATCCTCATGAGTCACTTTTGTTGATTATGGTTTTTTTTGCTGGGATGCTAGTGTTTTTATGTTGTGATCTCATGGTTGTCATAAAAAACTTGGGCCCCTTGTAGGAGAGTGGAATAATGTTTGAACTCTTTAGGTGACTCACATTATAAAGACCTAATGTTGTCCTAAATGATAAGATACAAATTATTTGAGATATTGGAACTATTGGAATAGACCACGATTCTGACTGTAGTAGAAGGAATACAAGTTCGAATTTTTCCTTGAAGCACATTTTTAAAAGTTTTATACCAATCCGGTTCTAGTTTTGTGAAGCGGCAAAAGGTGTTTCTTGAGATATTTTGGACTAAGATTCCTAAGTCTGAAATGATGACCTATAGACTTTACCTTAGGGATCTTGACCTTGTGTGAGATCATGAAGAGGATATTTATTGCCACATAGGTGATGGTAATTAGGTTCTTTCTACTATTATGTTATCTTTCTTTTCCTCTTCCTCTAAGATGATTGATGTGGTGAGAAATTGGTGGGGTGTTTTTTTATTCTAAAAATGAATGTTTTCAATATGCTTATGATGTTAGTTTTCTCACCTTTGATATATGTGAGGCTAGATTGAAGGATAGGTTCTACAAGGTCTAGTTACTGAATTGGAGCAGTTGGTTTCCAGATGAGCATAAAGTTTAATGGTGTTGTGGGATGGTTGTTGTGAATCTCAAGACCCTAGGGTTTGATTTTTTTTTGGAATAGTACTACTTCTTGGAAATCAAAATTTTGAAAAACTAGAGTGCATATTCCACTTTCCTATCTAGAGGATATGTTGTGGGAAAACTTACTTTTACTATCTCTATGTCCCAAGTAATTGTTGATATCATAGATGTCTAAGTGGAGGAATGACCCCAATTGTTTTTTTGATTTTATTGCAAATAGGCAAGATGGAAATAATGGATGTGGGACTATTTGAACTTATAGCTTTCCAAATTTTTTGTTTGAACAATAATCCTAAAAAAAACTATCTATCAAATTTCTCTATGTTTGGTGTATGGAAAGTGATAAAAAAACACTCGGATTGACTCAATAAGAATGGACTTATGTGACCTTCATGTCTATAACTTAGCTTGTGAAATCACAACACCCAATCCATAGTTCCCAAATGTTTATCTTGATGTTCTGATAAATTGTAGGATTATTCCAAGATGTTTGAAGGTGATTCTGAGATGTTACAAGATGATTCTGAGATGTTCCGATACATATCGAGATGGTTTCAAGATGTTTCAAGACGATTCTGATTCATTTTGAGATGTTACAGGATATTTTGAGATGGTGTTCAATGTTGTTTGATGTTGTTCAATGTTGTTTGAAGTTTTTCAATGTTGTTCGGGGTGTGTGATAGGTGTTAATAAATTTTACATGTCTACATTTTGCCCTTCTTTGATACAAAGTACTGGTTTCTTTGTTTCAAAGACTCAATTGTTTAAGATCAAGTTTTTGAAAAAAAATTATGCCCCACTATGCCTTGGCATTCAATGCAATAATGGTAGGAATCTATGCCACCCCCTCAAGAGGTTGACCAGAAATTTCAAGCTTTGAGGTCAAGATCTTGATACTATTATATTTTAGTTTTGATGTTTTTAGATGAACTTTATATCAATAGGTGTTTCATTTCTCATTTTTTATGTTTCTTAGAGCTTCTAATTTTAAAGTAGGAAGGTTTACTAAGTGAAATTAGGGTTTCCTAGATGAAATTAGGATTTTATTGATGTGTTATATAGGTCATTAGTCTTCTAATTGGCTCATTTGTGCTTTGATCCTTTTGCTAATTGTTGTCTATAGATTTCACATTTTGTTAGTTGTTGAGGAACAATGCCAAGATTTGAGGGTGCCCCACATCGATCTAAGATCGTTCAAGAGATTGGATGACCTTTAGGTATTAGTGGCCCAGTATGTACCTTCTCACTTTTTTCTATCATGTTTTGTTCTCATTAAACAGGTACAATGTTTTTGAATTCAAAAGTGCAATTTCTTCAATTCCTATGCAGTTGCATCATTTTTCATGCCTTCACCTTGTTATAAAATTGCACTTGACTTAAAATAGTGCAGTTAACTTAAAACTATACCCATGTTTCATGCACTTTATTGAAAACTAAATAGTTGACTTAAAATTGCATCCTTGATGAAGAATTGCACACTTTCTTGAAAAATTCACCCCTATTTCTATGCCCTTGACCTAAAACTATGCACTTGAATAAAAATTGTGCCCCTATTTCCTTGCCTTTAACCTAAAATTGTGCAGTTGCCTATAAATTATGCCCTCGTCTAGTGTTTTCTCATCATTTGCTCAAGAACCTAGCTTTTGACTTTTCTTTCTATTTTTTCTTTTAACATTTGTACTAAACCCTAGAATGTGTTTTTTTTTCATCATAAATGTCATTTTTCATTGTTCTCATGTCATTTTTTGTTACTCTACATGTTTAGAGTGAAACCCTAACATCCTAGTCTATAATTATTACAAGTAAGTCTCATAGCACTTATGACAAGAGAGAGACGTCCTCGCCACTTGTTTGATCTAATTTCCCATTTCACTATGTTGGATTGAGAATTCATTAATGTCATGGGATTATGTTATGTTTGTTACATGCCTCCCATTAGGACTCATACAATGATGATGACTACACTTGTTGAGAGATGACACTCTGAGATGTCCTCCTTTCATTTTCCTATAGGGAAGGCTACTATTACTCTTGAGGATGTTTGATGATCTTGTTACTTACCATGTTTGAAGAGATGCCTATGCTATGAAGTGTTTCTTAGGAGTTGCACACTTGGATGTATGAAAGTTAGAGGTTGATCTATTTGGTTTTTTTGATAGCACAGATCCTATTTTTCTTGTACTCTATGGTTTGATATCAAGATTATTTGTTCTTGATAGGTGAGGTCGACAGTTTTTTTTGGGTTGTGGTACATGTATCAATATTACGCTCGAGCATGGGGTCAGATATGTGTGGGGTGCTTGTTTTCTTTCTTATATGTACTGAGATATGCATGAGGTGGTGTATCGAGGCAGGAATTCTATGTTTGCAGGTGTTTCACTTTTGCATGTTTGGGCATGGGAGAAAATTGTAGTAACTCATCTAGATGGGTTACAAGATCGTTCTTTGAATGATCCATACTCTTATTATTATGGGGAATTTATGTATTATACATTGCTTGGGGACATTCCTTATTGGTGTCGTGTGTTCAATGAGATGCTTGGTTTCATGTGGAGACCTTATATGAGTTATGAAATTTTTCCAAAGGATGTTGATCAACATTTTTACTACTGATAGACCTATTGGTTGATTGGTCATTCACCTTCTATGATAGAGTGTTATCTACCAGATCAATTATATCACTAGTTCAAAGAGAGATAGGGGTGGGTTCCTGATGTGTATGAGGGTTGGTTCAGTCAGACTACTTGGGAGGTCTATGTATGGGGTTTCTAGGATGATATAGATATTGTGGTTTTCGATTTTAGAGTATTTACCCCAATTGGTTGGGGTTGGATAATTGGTGTGGTAGATCTAGGTACTACTCATGATTATGATGAGTGTTGGGCATGATGCAAGCCTTTGAGGTTCACTGATCTCAGGGGTGATCTCATTGTGGGAAGAGAATGTATTACAGGTCATCGCAGGGAGCGATAATGCATTGAATTTATCATAGAGAAGTTTGATCGATCTTGATGTGATGAGGCATAGGGTATTTAGGATGAGTGTATACCTCCTATACAAGGATAGGGATATGTTTTAGGTCCTCCTCCACTAGCTAGGGATGTTGATATGTGGCTAGATCATATGACTACTACTAGAGGTGCAATGATTGTGCAATAATAGGTTGTGGAGGCTTAGGTAGACACTTTAAGGACTTAGTGAGAGAGTGATATTGGTCGATGGCATGTTGTAGAGGCTCAAGTACTATTATTGATGGCAGAAAGAGATACTCTTTGGCTAGACTATGATAGTATGTAAGCTGAGCAAGATTAGTTTCTATAGATGTCCACCTATTATCAGCCCTTCTATGATGCTACTATTCCTAGGGCTTATCAGTGTCCAAGGTTTGAGGATCCGAGTGTTATGAAAAATAGTAGTGGTAGTACATGTGTAGGTGTAGGTGTAGGTGATAAGTCTATAAGACAACCTGATCTTTTTGGTGGTTAGTAGGGTTTTGTCCTTCCTATCGGGGTCTTACTTTTTTGGTACTTGATCTTCATGTTGTTTCATGATGCAAAGGAATTCTTTAGACATGTGTTATATATATTCATTGGTCTAGTCAAGACCTCATATACATGTTATGATTTTGTATTATCCTATCACACTTGTGTCACTATGGATGATCTACTCATGGCATGTTCCCTTTTTTTATGATGATATATATGAGATATAACTTCTTTGATTTTAGCCTCATTTTATGCTTATGTGATGGTGATATATGATGATGTATGTTTATATGTGTTTTTTGTATTTTACTAATGTATAAATTTAATGTGGATGAATTAATCATACTTTTTTTCATTTATGATGTGGTTTATGTTGCTAAATCAATTCCCCATACATGATACATGATGTTTTTATTGGTTTATTATCATCATGATATGTATTGACAACATTTGTGGATGTAGTATGGATATGGTGCTAATGATGATTTTATGCAAGGTGGATGTATATTAGAATAAATATGAGGATGGATAGAATTATGATGTTAGTTAGCAGAAATATGATGATGGATATAATTGTGATGTTAATTAGAATAAATGTGATGATGGATAGAAATGTGATGTTTCTTAGTTGTTGATGATTTGATTTTTATTTTCTTTAGAGACTTCATGGTTTGAACAATCATGTATTATGTATCAAACAGATACGATGCACCAAGGTATGAATCACTAAGGTGAATTTGTATTGATTGTGTGGAATTTGAATCTACAAAAAAAGAGTATCTTTTTTCATGCCAGACATACGAATAAATTTTTAAAGTATAGGGTGGGTGTCATGAAAATATATTTCAGACCAATCACATTGAGAGGTATAGAACAACTAACATGTAACTATTGGACAAAATATTTTAATAAAACTTCCAAACTCAATAAAGAAGGTATTTTTGATAGTAGTATTAAAAAAATATCTTACAAACAACAAATCAAAATGACATCCAATTGACCCCATTCCTTCTTCTCTAAATCCTTATGGACATCATTGAGAGATCCTAGGAATGAATCAACAAAATAAATCACAAAAATGATAAGACTAGAAAAGGATAAAACAATGTTGCAATATCACTTTCCATATCTATTTGGGGTGGGGCTATTATCCATCATTGATCATGTCTAGGAACAGATCCGTTAAGGCATATCTGAGGATGTTGTTGGGACTTGTTAAAAAGATAGGTAATTGATACTTTGGTATTGCTTCCATTTGTTTATAGTTAGATTTTATGTGATTGTTTTGCTTGAAAGTTCTATCTTTTGATGTTTTCTTTGTTCTTCTTTTTTTTGTCAAAGGATGTTTATGACAATTTATTTAAAAGGGGTGGAATTTTTATTACAAATTTTGATGACAGGATGTGCATTTTCGGTTTTCTAAGTTTTAGGATGCTTTTTATTTTTCTTTTTCAAGGGACTAACCTAGGGCCTCGGGGGCTCATCAAAGATAATTATTTCCTACCTTGTACATGTAGAGGCTCATAGTTTGCTTGCTTTGACCCTTTCTATTTTGTAAATGGTTTTTTTGGATTTTCTATCTTTTATATGTTTTTGGGTTTCAGATTTTTTTGATTAAGTTGAAATAAAACATGTTGGAAAACTAAGGGGACTGACCTAGGGTGTCGAGGTCTAAAAATATTTACCTATGTTGTACATGCAGAGACCATGTAGGTCAACCATTTGAATCAAAAGCATGAATTGTTTTTAGATAAACAACATTGGTAGCTTCGATTGATATCTTGTTTCTATGTCTGGAAGATATGTTGTGGTAAATCTACTTGAACTAGTTGTGAGGTTGAAACAAATATTGATATCTTAGAGTATTGAGTGAAGGAATAATCCAACGATGATGTTTTTTTTTATGTTTTCTAGTGTTTTGATTTTTTTTGTTTTATGACCATGATTGGATGTTGCAAGATCTAATCCATGACAAGATTTAGAAATTTTCCCCCAATTAAATGAATATCCTTAATCAGTGGTAAGCCATGGTTGGATAGATGATTTATGAAATGGATAGGTGGATGTTGTGAAAAAGTGTTGATAGATAATGATGCAAGTTTCATTCTTTCATAGTTCCTATTTTCCAGCTTTTCACTATGTTACCTATTCTAGAAGTGCCACAAAGTGGATTTTCACTCTAAGAATGTTTTATTTCTCTTTACTATTTCTCTTTCATTTATTTTTTTTGTATTTTTTGTCTCTTTTATCTATTTTTTCAGATTTTTACCATTTTTCCTAGGGTATTCTGATGCACTTTTATGTATAGAAAATTTTGAGGTGGTTGTTGTTCAGTAGTTCAACTAGAGGTTCTCCTTCAGGAGCAGCCAACTGATATATCATAGAGTCATATCTTGATCTGATGTTGTATAGGACTAACCAGTTAGGATCAAATTTTCCCTTGTTGTCTTGATTCAATTATGTCTTTTGATTATCCTTTAGAACCAAGTCACCAAATTGAAAGTTCATGTATTTGATTCTCTTTCCATAGATTCATTTGAGCTGATTTTGGTAAACTTGTAGATGTTTTAACACACTCAAACACCTTTCATCTAGGAGCTCAAATTCTTTCAGTCTAGATACTTTGTATTATTCATTGTTGACCATTCCTTTTAATGAGACTCACAATAACGGGATATCAAATTCAATAGGTAATACAACCTCTAATCCATAGAACAAGGAAAATGGTGTGGCACTAGTTGGTTTGATAATCCCATAAGGCTAGCTGTAGCTAAAAATTCCAATCATGATTGACATCACTAACAGTATTTTTCAATATTTTTAGGATTATTTTATTGGATGCCTTAGCCTGACAATTTCCTTGAGGATAGTAGGGCATGGAGAATCTATGTTTGATAGAGAACTTAGAAAAAAGTTCCTATAAATCTCGATTCTTGAGTGGGGTGTCATTGTCCATTACAATTGTCTATAGAACTCCATACCTACAAATGAGATAATTCAAAATGAATTTTGATATCTATTTTCCACTGATATAGGTCAATAAAATTTCCTCTATCCATTTTGTGAAGTAGTTTTTTGTTGTGATGATGATTTTATTCCTGTTAGATGAAGCGGGTGATACTTACCTACCAATTCTAATCCCCATTGTGTAAAAGGCCATGGTGTCATGATGGGTCTCAACTCTTGTGTTGGTGCATGAAATAGATCATTGTATTGCTAACATTGTCGACACCTTCTAGAATTTTGAATGCAGTCTTGCTCCATGGAGGGACTATAGTATCCTACCCTAAGTAGCTTTTGGACTAGGTTAGGTCTGCTAGAGTGGGATCCACAAATACCTTCGTAGACCTCTTCTAAGGAAATTTTCACTTCTTCTGCATTAAGGAACCAGAGTAACATACCATATGGATTACAATGGTATAGGATTTCTCCTAGGATCATAAAAAAACAAGTTCTATAGGTGAAGGTTTTCTTTTGAGTAGGTATTAAGTTGAGTGATATGATACCATTATAGATATAGTCAAAAGTATCTTTGTAGCATGGGGAGTTACAACCAACAATGACAAATACCATTTTTGATTTTGGGATGTCAAATATAGGCATAAGTTGTTGTTTCATGAGGAACTCATATTTAGGCACATTCTGAGGAATATCGAGTAGTGAGCTTATTGTTTCCATTGCATTATTAGCTCTATTATTGATCCGAGGAACTTGCTCAAGGGTTATTTTCATGAAGTATTCCTTGAAACTATCCACCATTCTTTTGTATGGTAGAATTTTTTCATATTCTATTTGTTATTCATCATTCACCTATCAGATTACTAGATGAGAGTCTCCAAAGACATGCAGCTCTTTTATTCTCCATTCAATATCCATTTTGAGCCCTATGATAAGAGATTCATATTATGAGATGTTATTTATGCATGGGAATCTAATCCTATAGGCCTACGATATACTATCTCCCTATCATGTGAGAAATAGAATATTTTCTCTAGATCCATGTTGAGTATGGGACCTGTCAAACTATAGATTCCATTGGCCTATATGTTCCATAATTAAGACACTCTCATCTAGAAATTCCACTGTGAGAGGTTTATGATCATATATGGGTGCTTCAGTCAATTGGTCTACTATGAATTGCCCCTTGATATCTCTCATGTCCACATACTCTATATCAAATTCACTTAGGATCATTACCCATTTGGTTATTCAACCTATTAGAGTTGTCTTTGCCAGTACATATCTAAGTGGGTCCACCTTTAAAATCAACTTAACCTTTCCATTTAAGATATAATGTCTCATATTTTATGTTGAAAACACAACTAAGAGACATGATCTTTCAAAGGGTGAGTAGTTTAGTTCATATCCCACCAATGTTCTATTGATATAGTAGATTTCCATTTCTTTATTGTTATTATCTAGTTGTGCCAAGATAACTCCTTGTGTTGCTTGTGTGGTAAACACATAAAGTATCACATCCTTTTCTAGAATAGGTGACATTAGTATAGGAGGAGTAATTAGATACTCCTTGACTTGATGGAATGATCGGTTGCATATCCCATCCCATTTGAAGGTGATGTCTTTATGTAGGAGATGAGTGAAATGGCTACACTTGTCTGCCAGTTGTCCAATAAATCACTTTATGGATTGTAGCTTCCCTTGTAGAATCCTTAACTATTTTAATGTATTTGGAGGAGGAATCTCTATTATAGATTTTAACTTTGCAGGATCCACTTCTATCGCTCTCCTTGAAATGATGTACCCAAATAGCTTTCCAGATGTTACTTTGAATATACACTTCTTACGATTGAGTCTCAGATTGTACTTTTCTAGTCAATCGAACACCCTTGCTAGATTTGTCAAATGATCTGTCCTTTTGACTAACTTTTCTAGAATGTTGTCCAGATAGTCCTCCATGATTATGTGCAGCATGTCATGGAATATGGTCATCATCACTCTTTGATAGGTTTCTCTTGCATTATTTATACCAAAAGCTATCACATTCCAAAAGAAAGACCCCAAAGCATAAGTGAATTCTCTTTTGTGTTGGTCATCTGGAGAGTTCTTTATTTGGTTGTATCTAGAGAAATCATCCATTAAGGATAGCATCTCATTCCCTACTATTAAATCTATAGTCATTTTGATACTTGGAAATGGAAAATCATCCTTTGGACAAGCCTTGTTTAAGTCTCTGAAGTCTATACACATCCTTATGCCCCAAATAAGTTTGGATATTAGTACTAGATTTGATATCCATTGTGGATAGTCAATGGGTCTGATGAAACCCACATCTAATAGCTTCTTTAGTTATACATTTACCATTAATGCTATCTGAGGATGAATTTATTTGAGGTTTTGCTTGATAGGATTTTCTCTAGGGATGACAACTAGGTGATGTACCACTAGGGTTGGATCTAGTCCAAGCATGTCATTAGAGGTCCAAGAAATGTTTAACTTTCTCTCATTGATGAATGCTATAAAATTCTCTTTCTCCTCGGATCAAGTGATGTTGCATGGTATGTTATCTTTGGGTCCTTTGTTGTGCCAACATTTCTAGACTCTTCTTCTTCTACAAGGAGTGTTGATCTTTATTGATATTCTGATATGGGGAGATTGAATCCTCCATCCTCAGGTGCCTCTAGGAGGTATTCACCTTTGGTTGCTTCCTTTATTTTTCCATTTTTCATATCAGATAGAGCCATGGTCTGTTTTTCCCTATGGGATAATATCTTAATTTTTTTTCTTTCATTTTTCAACTGGAAGATTCCATTGAAGGAAGGTTTATTCTAGATTTGCAGACGTGGCACTGAAGCATTGTTTTGGTCAAAATCTTAGGATGGATTACCTCATCTTATCTCTTATTTACCTAACTTGATTCCTTTGTTCTAGAGGTTTCTTGTGGTGGGGTGGTCTAGGGTGAGTGATTTCAAGTCTTTCTCTTTTTGTTTTCCTTTGACGATGGCTACTGGGAGGGTTCCTCCGGATTGGCCAGATGTTGGTTTGGAGGATGGGGGTGCAGAGCTTCAAAAAAAAATTTGTAGTAGGTGTTGTAGCTCTCTCCTCGAGGAGGATATTATAGGTTTGGCCCCTAATTCCAAGGGGATTTACACTATTGCTTTTGGTTATCAAGTGTTATTGGCTTAGATGTTGGGTGGGGTGGAAATTCATTGATGGAAAAGGGTGTGGAATAAGCTTTCATGGCCTAAATGCAACTAATTTTTTTTGTATTTTGGCATGGAATAGGTGCTTGACCTAGGATAACATCTATAAGAATGGATTTCAAGGCCCTTCCATTTTTGTTTTCTATGGGAATGGGGAGGAGAATTCTAAGCACCTATTTTTCTCATGCCCCTTTTCTATGCAACTTTGGTACTTCTGGTGGGGAGTTTGGAAGAGCCCCTATATTCATGTTTCCTCCATGGTTGTGTTTTGGCATAGAATGGGTAGTCCACCTTTGGTGGCTTCCTTTTTGTAGGATGTGTGGTATTTTGGGCCCACTTTTATCCTATGGCAGGTCTAGCTAGAGAGGAATCATCGTATTTTCTCCAGTGGGAAGTTGTTCGTTCAACAAGTGTGGATGCATATGTTAGGTATGATTGAGGAGTTGGTTTCAACTAAGTGAGAGGTTGTTTTCCCTTTAGAGAAAGGTGATGCTGAGATAGTTGACATGATAGGAATGTAAGGGTTATATTCTTCTTCTATTGATATTAGGAGGTGTAGACATGATAAGTATAAAGTTCAACGAATAGGCATGTTGGTTGTTTTTATTGTAACTAGGTTGATCTTCTAATCTACCTATGGAATTTCCAATTTCAATCAAGGGTAGCTTGAAGGACCTAGACCAACTGACGATGATTTTAGAGACCTCCTACACTTTGGGATCTACAAGACCCAGGAGGGTGATCCCTTAATGTGTTTACAAACTATAGACCATAATTATAAACAAGATTAACAACAATAGACTATCTCAATCAACAACTCAACAAAATGGGATAAAAATAAATAGAATTGGTTGTTCATTAGTAATATAAACCATTTGGAGCATGAGATAATCACAACAACAATAATTCAAAGTAAAATATATTCATTAATTTTTTGGTTTGTAGAAAGCTCCAGGTGAACAAAAATAAAATACTAAATCTCGCAAACAAGTACAACTTAGATTAGTGCCCTATATCCATTGGAGGAGTCTTATTGATAAGAATCTAAGGATTTGAGACAGATTCAACACACATCATATAAAATATTTGATGGCATTGCCTTACAATATCACCAATTTGTATCCTAACTCAATACTACTTATCAAATCCTTGTATAGAACATATCGACCTACAATCCCATTCAAGCACTTTAATTAATTCCTTGAATTAAAGCTAAAACAAGAATTATACACACCACAATAGTGAGATGAATGAAATGACCCTTGATCATTTTATTCAAAATTTAGATATGCTTGTACTTTGTAGATACATGAGCTCAAATTAATCATTTTAATTTCAAATGCTAGTACTGTCAAAAAACATTAAATCTCCATGATTTCAAAACCTACATCAAAATGGCTCAAAAACTAAATTGCATTCTCTCTAAAACTATGAGAATTTACAATTTTCTTTGCAACTTTACCTAGACTCAACTCAAAAATTATAACTTGCTAACTCATGCTTCTAGCCTTGAAATCCTTCTTATAGAAAATGAAGGAGAAAAAAAGAATCGGGCTAGAGAGTACACATGTCACCAGCCACTTGGACCGCCTTGTGATATTTCAAAAATTTGTTACAACAACAATATCCCCTGGAGAATCTTCTTGTTCATCTTTCCCACTAACAATAGTTTGATGCAGCAACGAAACCTCAAGAATTCCATGCGTAAAATGTAATAAAAAAAAAAAGCTAGAATTTTTTGTAACTACAACAACCAATTTGTTAACTATTAGCAGCCTACTCCCTTTTTACTCCTCCTCAGTTAAATATACATTTACTCACTATTGTTACTCTTCATCAGTTGGCCAATTAAAACTTATTACCTCATTTACCTTGACACTATAAGGTGTATACTTAACTGCCACTTGATTTGGTTCTCATTCAAAAGACTCAAGGAATGAGCTGCTATTGATAATTTTATCCGTACAACTCACCAATAAATAAAAATCTGAGTCATCACAAATTAAAGTAATTTGAGCATTGATGACCTCATTATCCCAATCCTACCACTATCGAAGTGACCTGATATTCCCCTGCTCATCAATTATGTCAGGTAGTAATGTGCCACTCCAATCATCAAAATTATTCACCAACTCTTCGATCTTCCTATTAAAATCATCTAGTAAGGTCTAAAAACCTTACAATGACTTAACGAACACTTGAGTAGGCCTTAATGATTGGTGCCTATTATTTATATCAAACCTTGAGGCCATATACATTATATCTAAATCATTGGCCCTAGGGATCCACTTCTCAACTAGTGGTATTGCTACCTCCTGATCCCTATCAATGTTATTTATTGCACCTAATAATAAAGAATATGAAGAATAGATAGATGATAATATATCATCAACTTTCTCCTTTAAATTCCTTAATACAGTATTAACAATCTCCCTTTTCTTTGAAAATACTCCCTCTTCACTCACCTTGAAATATTCCTTCAACAAAGAATTATAATTCTTCCTCAATTGGTTCAAAATTAGGGATGAGGGAAGGAGTTTGACTGGGAGACCTTGCTGTAGAAACAATGGCGGAAGTAGGAGGCATTGACCTTGATCTGAAAGACAATGGTCCAATCCCTAGAGTACTTGATATCTACCCAATCTAACTATATTTCAACCTTTCCACCTTTTTCTGTAGCTCAATATTCCTTTGCTACACCTTATTATATTCTCCAATTATAAAATTGTATTTTACTATAAGGCTTCTTTTTTTAGCCTCTTCTCTCTCAACAATATTTTGGGATAATTTGGCCACATTTATAGTCAAATTTGTGGCCTCTATGGTTGAGGTCTCTGAAGCTCTCTTTATTATTAACCCCCCTCTCAAATTTGGGTGAATATTAGTAACATTGGGATTTCTCCCTTGGGGGGCCAAAGCCCAAATTGCCAAAGTCTCATACTCTTCACTAAAGGAAAAATCTTGTAATGCTACCATGACCTCTTCTTCAGAATTTTGTAGGTGATAATTGGAATTCAAAATAGCATTGGAAACTACTTCATTGACAATGTTCCACTCAAGTAGAATCAAGACACCAACTTGATTGACCAATTTTCATTAATTCAACTTTTACTTCATCATCATTTTTTTGGTCTCACCTATGACACCTCAATTCTCTTCTCTTCTTGCATTTCACTTGATATTCTTCCAATTTCATTCTCCATACCAATTGCAAGAAGATTGGTGTTCCTACAAAGGTATTATCATCTAGAAAAATTGTATAGGCCTCCATCCTCACATCTTGCATACATTTACCCTTCATATCCAAATCCGATAGAACCAATTCAATTGGTCTGGGAGGAGAAGGCATACACATCAATATATCTGAATCAGTGACAACAATCTCATACACCAAGTCTTCTTGTGACTACTCAATCCTTCACCTCTTAGGGCTTGGCTCTAATGGTGGTGGTGAGGGAATTTTGTCAAGTGATCATTCTAACTAAATCAATTATCTTAATTATCCCAGGTGTTTTGAGATTTGGACCTAGTTGTTCATGCAATTTCATTATCTATTTTCTTTTTATGTCTTCTTCTTCTTCATCACTGTTATCATTCCTTTTCCTCTTGTAAATAGGCCAATTATCTAAAGGTTGGTAGGTTGACCTCTCTTCAAGTGGCCTTGCATATTTTTCTTGTATGCCTAGGTCCAACTCCAGATTTATCTTCTTAGTCATCAGAATGCAAATGATTTCTTTGAATTTTTCTATTAAAAAGTCAATCTTTTTGTCATATGGACTGATTCCATCAATGGATCATATTTAGGTCCATCTTGTGCACAATGCTCAATAGATTTTCATATGTTATCCATTTCTCCTTGTTCAACTCTTGCTTATTTAGATCAAATTCATTTCTAATCAAGTCCTCAAGAAAATTGAACTCATGCATAAATTTTCCTAGTTCTATTCCTTTTCTAAATAGGGCAAAGAAACCCTTAGGATCATGTTGCCACTTAGGACCACAACTCAAATGGTATACTTCAAAATACTTTCCAAAATGGACCTAGTCTCCCTTTGAAAACACAAAATCAGACACCACTATATAGTCTGGGTAAAATGCCCCCTTGTCCTTTCTTGTAAGGTTATCCTCATGGAGACATCCAATCTGCCACATAACCTCAGCAAATCCAACCCTTGGTGGAACATTATATGTCAATATATGTGGGGTCCCTTGAAAGCCATACACCCTTAAAATAGTACTGATTGGGTATGGGATAATGTCACCTTAGTTGTGACAAATTTTCAACTATGGATTCCTCCCCCTTGGCCTAAGGAAGTCATGCAACTCCTCAAGAACTCTAGAAAAATTTACCGTCATCCTAGCCCTCAATCTGGATGCAAAAAATTTATCAAACTACACATAACTAGCATTCTCCCTATTGTATGATAAGTCAGTAGTCCACACTTGTACTGGAAGCTTTTCTCCATTAACAAACTACTTCAACTTCATCTTCTCATAAAATAATTTGGAATTCTTAAACAAAAACATGTACATTAACATAGACTACCAGAAAAATGGAGTGCTTGCATCATTTTTCTATAATTTCATTAATCCTTCATGTATCTTTTCAGCCAAATAGGGAGAAAAATCATATATTGCAAAAAAATTGGGGTGTTGTATTTGCACTCCCATGAACATATAGGCAATAGGCATCACTGTGTTGGGACTAAAACCCAAAATCTGACATAATGTGTAGAAAGTGGCCAATAATTTTTTTTCAAAACAATCCAACTTGAAAGGCTCCTGGTCACTAGGGCTAATATAAAATTTAGAACCTCTTGCCCTAGCCAGATGAGGTGAGAGAATCTTAACTCTAAAAATTGATTTCATCTTCCCATACTCCTTCATTCCCTCAAGATCAATAGGAACCAAGAACTCACTGGGCTCACTTAGATCAAAAACCTATTAGAACTCTTCTTTGTTAATGCTTAACAAAATCTTTCCATCATTATCTCTAACCACCCATTTGATAGGATCATATCTTGTGGCCACTGCCTTATGCAAGTCCCCATCAAGAAATACATTTGGAATGATCAGCTTCCCCATATCATACATACAACCATTTGAAAAAGGATGGGGAAAATTCCTCTGTCCAAACCACAGTCTAAACATCTCCAAACTCGTAAGGGGAACCCTAGCATCAACTATATTGAAATAATTATACACCAATCCCTCCCCTAGAATTTTTCCTCACATTAAGACCAACCCCTTCTTCCTATCATTCATTGACAAGGGAAATTGATCTAGGAAATCGTCATATAGGTTTCTATTTATATAGTCCATTTGGCCAAAATGACATTTTGATGGTGCCATCCTAAGCAAACTAGGGCTTCCTTGATTTTTCAAACTTCAAGAAAACTAGGGCTTTACGAAACTATGAAATTATAGAACAAAAGATTGCAATTTACCACAATTCAGTTAACCTATAACCCTAAAAAAATTATCAACAAGCCTTTCGACAAGCACACAATTGTTTTCCCAAAAATTCAGATTAAAAATTAACCAGGAGATACATAATTCAACTTACAGCTTTGTGCATTGAAAAACCCTAACCATTCACTACAACAACTCGTAAATTCATTCTCGTCTTTGAGATTTCTCCATGAAAAAATTTTGAAATCTTTGTGATAAAATAGAATAGAGAAATGGTCACTTTATTTCAATCAAATCATGCAAGAGAATGTCTCATTTGCCATTAAAGCTTACTCGCATGCTACAACAATGGCTCCAATCGCATTTGATGTAGATTCAAATACTACGCATTGATCTTTCATTTTAGTTGGATCATCAAACAACTACCTTCAAAACATTCTGACATGAGCTCCACCATGGCAATAATGGCTCACCAAGGAAATCCATGTGGCACTCACCCGTGATTTCATAATCAGTAAAGACCTTGCAACTCCTGATCACATAGTGATGGGAAACCATGGATCTCAACCATCGACAATCCTACTCATTCAACATAGTGGCCAGCTCTATCATTAATCATCGAGCACTTTTCTTACCGATATTAAAACATCTTCACTCATTTGAAGTGTGTGCATCTTATAACTGCTTTAGTAACATGCTACATAATGTATTAAAACAATATTAATGTATTAAATTATTCCTATTAATCCTTCGACTTCACCAGATGATATAAGTGGCACTTGCCCAATATATCGCAATCAACCAAAGTTGTGTGTTGGGGTCATCACGAGATAGCAGGGAACAAATGAGATCAAACGATGATTCATCAACGATCATGCAAATTTTTCCCACTGTAAAATATAAAACATTTGTTAAAACCATGAGGGGAAATCACTAGGCTGAAGACAAAAAATGACATAAGTTTGTTTTAAAAGTGGGAGCATGGGGCCATCCTAGACTTAGGAAATAATAAAGTCTAGTGAAAGAAATAAAATGATAGATTAAAAGGGGGCCAACCTAGATGAAAACAATGGGGCTTAATTTTTTATTAAAAGCCTTCCTCCAAAAAGTAACGACCAACTATAACCCAACCATGGTATAAGACAAGACACTAGGGTTTTACATAAAAATATGAGAACAAATGTAAAACCCCAACCATAGGCTTCTCAAACATCATGGGTGACCAAAAATATAAGCAAGATAAAAATGGAACATAAAGAGAAAAATTTGAAGTTCCATCAGTGGCTCTAGTTGGGGGCATTCATTCCATTGGAATGAAGTGAGATTTTAGAATATCAGGTTGAGAAAACCAATTGCATTGATGATGAAAAGGGGTTGTTTGGACCAAACAACCCAATAGGAAAGAAACCTACTACAAACCTAAACTATTGTTCATGGAAAAAACATACTTTAGGTGAAGTACAACCTCAAGAACTATCCATGAATTGGAAATTCAAGAATATCACTTGTCATCTCTTAGAGGAAGTATGAATCTTCACCCCACTTACTATTGATAAAAAATGGACCCAACTAGATTGCATCTAATTTTCCATGTTTTCCTTTATCTTCCAATTTGGCATTCCACATTACAACCGAATCTCCATCTTGGAAGCTCCTTGTAGTTTCCTTTTTGTCACACAAATTATTTACTTGCAACTATAATTTTTTCATTTTTTATTTGAGCCTCCCTCCTAGTTTCATCCAATTCTATGACAACTTCTACTCTCAATTGCATTTCATCATCAATTTCATTGTCATATGTTAGGAAAAACTTATACATCTCCATCTGATTATTTTGGGAAAACCTTTCACTTGTTCCATAGACCAATTCAAATGGGGCACAACCAATTTCTTTCTTCATAGTTACCCTATTTGCCTAGACTACTAATCTCAACTTAGAATCCCATACCTTCTTATTTTGATCTAGGATTATCTTAATGATTTTCATCAAGCTTTTATTGCTTGACTCTACCTATCCATTTCCCTATGGGTGATATGGTGATGAGTAAGAAATCAAGATCCCATGATTTTCACAAAATTCTATGTATTCCTCATATCTGAAACACATTGCATTATCTAACACAATTCTTTCTAGACATCCAAACCTAGTCAACATGTTGCTCATCAGGAAGTTAATTACAACTTTACTAGTTTCTCTCTTTGTTGGAATTTCTTCCACCCACTTGGTAAAATAATTAGTGGCCACCAATATCCATGAGTGGCCTCCTCTAGATTTACATGATATCTCTCCCATAAAATCAATTCCCCATTGCTAAAATGGAGATTGCATTGTAACTAGTTTTAGAGGCAAGTTACAAGAGAATTTTAACTTTTCATAGAAACATTGACAAGAATCACATATCTTTACTAATTTGTGTGCATCTTTAAAAAAAATAGGCCACAAAAATCCAGCCCTCATTATCTTATGTGTAGTTGTTTTGGCCATATAATTCACTCCACAAACTCCACTATGCATCTCAATCAGAAGTTCTTGTGCTTGATCTTGATCTACATGCTTTAACATGACACCTTCTCCATTTCTCCACCAAAGCTTACTAGCTATAATAACATACTTGATACCATGTAATTTTAATGTCCTTTTTTCATTGTCACTCAAGTTATCATGACATTTCATCTTTTGCAAATAATAGATCACAACTTTATACCATTCAGAATGTTCCATATCACATATGTGTGATCTATTGTCCTCTTCTTGCAAATTTATCTGATTTTCTTCTAAATTACTTTAGGCCATAAGCTTGGCCAATCCTTTTCGTCTTACCATCTTAGTAATCTGGATCTCAATAATGAATTCCTGGATCCTATTGATCCATCTAAACCGCCTTCCGGATACTTCCTATTATATGAAAATATCTTTGACAACAACACTAGGTACATATGCAACCACAATAGCTCCCATCAAATAAGGCATGAAGGCTTTTACTACCTTCACCAATGAATATAGCTATTTTTCATTTATATTATACTTAAGTTCCGCATCTTGTAAATATTTTTTGAAAAAGGCTATAGGTTGTTAAAAACCTTCTACATTCTTCTGCAACAACACAACTATAATTGTATGGAAAGAAGCAAATGAAAAGATTTGTAAGGGTGTAGAAAAATTAGGGGTTTTCAAAATAGGAGCCTCCTTTATTGCTTTCTTAATGACTTGGAATGCCTATACAAAATCCTCTCCCCATTCAAACTTTGCTCCCTTCTTAAGCATCTTGGAAATTAGGTGAACAGTCTCAGCAAAATTTGTCACAAACCTCCTTAGGAAGTTTATTTTTCCAAAGGAATATTCTATACCTTTGACATTGCTGGGTTGTGAGATTTTATCTATTGCAATTACCCTCTCTCGATCAATTTTGACTCCATCCTTGGAAATAATATGTCCCAAAAATTTTCCCTCTCTTACCCCAAATACACATTTCTTTCGATTCCAAGAGATACCATACTCCAATTCTCTATGAAATGTCTTCTCCAGATTCTCAAAATGATCCTCTTCTTTCTTGGAATATTTTGTCAAGTCATCTTGGTATATCACCGAAAACAAGTTAATGAAATCTGAAAATGTTACATCCATGGCTCTTTGAAAATTACCCCATGTATTTGTTAGAACAAAAGGAATTCTCACATAAGTGTATGTTCCCCAGGGTGTAGTGAACATTGTCTTATATTTCACAAACTCCTTGACCATGAGCTGGTTATAACCAGAGAACCAATCCATCATAGACATTAATTCATAGCCTATCACCCTTTGCAACATGGCTTCCATATTAGGTAATGGATAGTTGTCTTTTAATGAAGAGAAATTCAAATTTCTAAAATCTACACATAACCTGATGTCTCCATTTTTCTTTCTCACTAGTACCAAGTTTGAAACCTAGGAATAATTTATGATTGGCTTAATGTTCCCTACATCCCTTAGCTTCATTAAATCTTCTTGCATTTTTGGGGTCAAGGTAGGATTAATAGGCCTTTTTTTTTGCCTAAATGGCTTAGCATCATCACTCAAAGGAATATCATGTAAGAACAAATCCTCCATTTATGCCTTAAGATCATCATAAGACCTTGCAAACACATGTCTAAAATTCCTTAACAAGTCAATTGGCATCCTTCTCACCTTTTGAGATAGTTTTTTTCCAATATATACATTTTTTGGTGATGCTTCTATTCCAAGATTTATCTCTTCAAAATCATTAGGATGTGAAGCAATATGATTAGCCTTTGTCCTATCCTGATTGTCAAATACCCTTTCTAGTAAAACTAAACCCTTAGGAATTGTAATTGTTTTTAACTGAATGACCTCATTTCCAAACAAAATATCTTTACCATCAATTGTTTCCACAAAAGCCCCAAAGTCAATTTCTTGAGTTTCATATTCATCCACACAATTTAGAAACCTTAGTATGTAATCATCATTATCAAAAAATTGCCAATTTTTGATATTCTCAAGAATTGATGGCTTGGTTTTCACTTCAACCTTTGAAATCCCAACAAAGGTTATATCATCTGGTTTTAATGCAATATTCGCTAATAAATCTGCAACTTTGTTGTGGCCTCTCTCCATCTAACCTATGCCAAATTCATCAAAGTTCTCCAATTCATCCCAAGAAACATTCCTATATTTTTTCAATGTCTTATTCTTTGATATATACCTGGATCTAACTTGGGAAACCACAAGCTCAGAAACTCCAGTTACCTTGAGCTTCTTGATCCAATTTTTTTAGCTAATCTTAACCCCAATTATAGGGCCTCATATTCCACAACATTATTGGTGCATTCAAATGACAGAGTGAAAAATAACCTAAATATATTTCCACTCGGTGATTGTAACAAAACACCTGCACAAGATCCTTCTTTAGAACTTGCACCATCAAAGTACATAGTCCACAATTCATCACACTCTGATTTTTCTTTTACTTCTGTATCAATCGGTGTAGTAGGCTTATCAAAATTGCTAGGTAATTCCTCAACTATGAATTCATTTATGCCATTCTCCATCAAACATGTCATATTTTTGGTTGGATCATGCTCAATCATATGGGGCACTTTTGATTTTCTTTCAATCTTGAGATTCTTACCATCATGTAGAAAGTAGAAAATGATAGGTCACACTACATGTTACCCCCCATTGATGCACTCGATTTCCTCCAAAATAGCATCCAAAAAAGTGGTGGGATGTCTGCAACTAGTACACTCATGGCTAAGTCCTTCTTAGGATACTGAGTCAATTTATAAGGAAATTCTATGATAGTCCCAATAATTGGCACTTCCCTTGAATCCATTGCATAAAATTTACCTTGAGTAGTATCCACTGTCAAGCCCATTGCCTCCATGATCTTGACTAGCATAATATTATTTGATTCCCTTGAATCTATCATACAGTTCCTTAAAGTCTTCCCATTTATAACAACACTTAATCAAAAGAGGTTTATGTTTTCAAGGCACATACTAATGGAATTCCCTAGATATATAGGGGGAATTTGTGACACAATTCCCTCCACTTCTTTCTATTTTCTTTCTCCTTCATCCTTTTCTTTTTTTACAATTACCTTGCTCAACCCTATTAACAACAACACCTATGATCAAGGCTATTATCTTTTCCTTATGTTCATCTATTCTCATCATTTCTATCAAAGGTATAGTAACTTTAACCTAATAAATCACTTGTAACATATCTATGGGCGTATATTTTGGAAATTCAAACACCATACCTTCATCATTTTCTTTCTTCTCTTATCGTTTGTTTCCCTCAAGTTTCTTCTACCTCCTATCCTCAAAAGAAAGTTCAATAAACTTTTTAATCACTTTAGTCTTCATCAATGATGAAGCTGCATCTTCTTGAGGTTTTGGATTTTCATTCTTTTTCACCCAAATCTTATAATCTTTAACCTCTTTAACTTTCACAACATCTTTCTTGTTATCAACATTAACACCCTTATTTTTGTCCTTTTGTTCTTTAATAAATAAGCCAATAGATTTACCTTGTTCACCACCCACAATTATATTTCTCAACTGAAGTGAACTTCTCATTTGAGCAGCCATTTCCTTAGTCAACCTTGCAATCTCTTCTTTTGATGGTCTCCTTAGGCACATTGAATCTTCATCATGTTCCATATTGCAAGAATTATGGTAAAAATCACCTTCCTCATTAGAGAAAACCTATTGATGGTATATCTCACTTCTTTTCCTCTGATTATCCACATCGATTCTCTGTGATTCATCATCAGAGGAACACTCTGCCTCATTAATGTATGATCTTGCCATACAAACATCCACATCACCCTACTCAATTTCGAGATTTTTCTCATAATTTTCCTACTATGTTCCCTCAGCAACAAGCAACTAAGCAATACCACAGTGATTTTGATCATGTGGATGTTGACAAACCTCACACCATGGTCTATCTTGTACCAAATTTATTGAATGCTTCTATAGGGGATCTGGAGTATATTGATCATGATTAGGTTTCTAGCTAGGCAAGATTGGTTTCCCATCTTTCCAATTTGTATTATAAGGGTAATTTTCCAACCTAGGATGTCTTTCATTCTTATGATATTGTTTCCTGTCATTTCCTATACCATTTTCTTGCTTGGAAATAGTATATTTTATGTCTTTCAAAGTGCTCAAGACCTTATCCCATTTCTCATCATCCTTAGGATTTGAAGCAGAAACCTTCTTAACCTTATCCTTAGGATTTTTTAAAAGTGTGGGCTCTTCTCTCCTACCATACTTCCTAGAAGCTTGCCTATTACTCTCAATGTTAATAGCCATTGTAAATTAATTCCTCATAGTCTAAGGGTCTTTATCTCTGAGGAGGTATGCCATTTTAGCATCAAAAGCATTGAAATATGTGGTTAGGCAGACATTCTCATCAAGCCTCAAAACTTGGAACAACTTATACATTGATTTTTGAAATCTTAAGTTAAACTTTGTCACAGGCTTGTTTAGTGACTTCTGGATGTTGTTAAATTTATTCATCATGAAACTGGCATTGGTTTTATCACCGTACTATTCCTTGAAATACTTTTCAAATTCATCCCATGAACCAATACTAGCAGTAGGTAGAACTCTATATCAATCCCTCACATCTTCTACCAAGGATTGTACAAACAATTTCATTACAACATATTCATTCTCTACCTCATAATAATTTAGCATATCCATAAAAGGATTTTAAATGCTCCTCTACTGTCAGAGAATTATTTGCAAAAAAATTACTCATCTTTTCTCTCAAATTGTCAAGGATGGGATTTGGATAACCTGGAATACCATTAAAGAATAATTGCCTATATCTTTCCAGTTGTATATGTCTTCTTTTAAGTAATCCTTCAATCTTCTAAGAGTCAAAACAATATCCTATATTCTACACCCTAGGGCCATCCTAATTTAGATTTACAAACTTAGCAGCATGGGTTTTTGGGCCATAATTGTTTATATTGGTATCAAGATTTTTTTTAGGACCATATTTCAAGGCATCTTGGTGACTTGATGAGATTGCAGCTTGTGTAGCCTCATCCATGCTTGACATCTTTAGAAAACCTATTTTTCTTTTCATTTTTGCATTTGCAGCCTCAATTTTTTTCCTCTCTAATTCCTCAGCAAGAGCCACACCCTCCCTTCTAACCTTTTCTAAGGTAGTTTCAGCTTGTAATGGTACATGTGGTGGAAGGTCTCGTTTAGGAGGGTTGGAATTCACCTTATCACTTATTTTAATCCCCTCAACCTTTTGTTTTTCCTTGTCTAAAATGGGTTTAGGACTTTGACCACTTGGTTGGGGCTTGATAGGGTTTGATGGTTTTGGGTCTCAGGGTTTTGATTGGGTATCGACTTGACCTATAGGACCTACCTTAGATGCATGATTTATCTCCTTATCAAAGACTTAACTTTCAATTGGACAGTCAACATTTGGCTTAGGTTTTTCTTGGTTCAAGGCTTTCATTGTTGCCAACTGTCTAATCAACCTATCTCTCTCAATCATAACATGCATCAGTTATGTTTCTCTCTCCTTTTCCTTTTTCCTCCTGAGATGAGCTTGTTTTTGGATCTACCACCTTAAGGAATTAATGTCTATAGAAACATCATCAAGGTTATGCAAGGTCATCTCAAAACTCGATGTGTCACTTAGATCTATTAGGTTCACTTCTTCAAGTACATGTCTAAACAATAAAGGAGTTCCATCATCCTTAATAAAAGGAGGCACATCACTGGTGTTTTCTATGTGATGGCTTCGACTTCTACTCCTACTTTTTTTTTTAGAGTACTGAACACTAACAGGTCCTTTATTTTGACATGCTACATCCTCTTGGTTTGGTGTATTAAATAATGCATCAAAAAATCCATAGCTATCTAACTCTGAACTTTTAGACACCTTTTCAAAAGTTTCAGGGATAGGATGTAAAGAATTACTTGTACCTTGTTGTACAAGGTTCTATGATGTAGGAGCAACATGACTAGATTATGATCTTTTATTTATCCAGTCCTTCTTCTTAGTTTTAGGAAGTTCAGTATCCAATGTCTATTTTAGATGGTTTTTCATGAATGACCTGTTGTTCTTCATTCTGCGTACTTCTCCAAAAGATCTTTCAACTTATATTAAATCTTCAAAATAATATGCACACTGGTGTAGAGACTTTAGAGTCACCACCTAATTATCTTGGTAATACCAAATATCCAGAGACACTTGGTGGATTTTCAAAAGACCTTTGGAACTTTGTATTGAAAAAATACAATGTATTTAACCATTGACTCAAAACACTTTGAATAATAGAAGATATGGACAAACGTAACATAGAACCATGGGCTTGACCTTCAAATAATATAAATACTTATGAAAACTCTATGCAAAATTGATAACCGACACACTGACAAGAAATATTGAAATTAACATCCCTAGTAGAGTCACCATTTTGTTGGCGTTTTTATTGTAACCAGGTTAATCTCCTAATCTACCTATGGAAATTCCAATTCCAATCAAGGGCAACTCGAAGGACCTAGACCAACTAATGAGGATTTTAAACACCTCCTGCAATTTGGGCTATGCAAGACTTGGGAGGGTGATCCATTAATGTGTTTACAACCTCTACACCATTATCATAAATAACATTAACAATAACATATAATCTCACTTAATAGCTCAACAGAACAGGATAATACTACATAGAATTGGTTTTTCATCAATAATATCAACCATTTGGAGTGTGAGATAGTCACAACAATACTTCACAGTAAAATATATTCATTGATTTTCAATTTGTAGCAAGCTCCAGATGAGCACAAAAAAATATCGAATCTCACAAATACATGCAACTTAGATCAGTGCCTTATATCCATTGGAGGAGTCAAATTAACAAATACCTAAGGGTTTATAACAGATTCAACACATAGAATATAAGATCTTTGATAACATTCCCTTACAATATCACTAATATGCACCCTAACTCAATACTACTTATCAAATCCTTGTACAAAACATATCAACCTATTGTAATACCCCTCCGTTTTGCTTCTTGTTTGGTTTACTTTATGCTATGTTTGGTTGCAGCTACTTTGATATTGGACACACCTTGTTATTTGTGTTTGATCGCTACTATTGAGTGACAACTATTATTGTGTGATGTGTTGATCTGATTATCATTTCATATGCTTTAATGGTTTAATGATGTTGTAGAGTTAGCATGAGATGTTATTATGAGATTATTGATTATGATGTTAATGCCAGTCTTTGATGAGTTGATTGGTGAAGAGGACGGGTTTGCATCACTCGCTTGTGAGTGCCCTGTGAATCCGTGATTTCTTCTTCACGATGTGTATTATATGTTGGATATACTGTATTATGTTGTTTACTTGGTTTTAGGTTGCAAGTACATGACATCGACTCCACCTAGTTTCATAGGTTTGAGTGTGTTGATCCAATGGTTAAGTTGAATGAGAGATAGTAGCTAGGCAACATGTGTCAGGTCTATGCCCTAGCCTTAGTGTGTCGTCGGTCTTGTTTATTGAGTCATGTTTACCTTATTTAATTTAATTTGATTTTGTTATATGCATTATTATTAAATCAATGTTTAGAATAATTGCATTGGAAAAATTAGTGATTATGTTATATTAAATTAAAATTATGCTTTGATGTTATATTTAAAGTTGATAATGAAATTTAATTTAGTTAAATTTTAATTTATTTAATTAATTAAATTTAATCTCAATGGGTTGAATTTAGTTATTAAATAATTAAAATTAATTAATTAAGTTTATTGGATTAAATTAAATTAAATCAAAAGAAATTGAAAGATATTTGAAAATTACATTTTGAAATTGAAAGAAATTGAAATTGCATTTTAAATTCAAAGTGGGTTTTCGAAAATTAAAAAAATGAAATCAATATCTAATTTGCAAGTTTGCATGCATTGTGATTTAGGGTTGTATAAGATATTTTTGATTTATGAGGAATGCATGTTTTAATTTTTTTGAGAAGAATTTTTTGGGTGGAGAATTCATTTTCATAGCAGTGAAGGATTTTTTGGAAAAATTTGCACAAAGAAGGGTTTGAAGCAGTTTTTGGTTTTAGATTTGATTTGAGGAAAGTCAGTTTGCAATTGTTGAAGTTTTTGGACTGGATTCGTTGCACATTTGAGGAAAATTTAGGAAATCTTTGGAGGAGGATTGCATCAGAAATTCATCTTCTTCTATAGCTTCGAATTCCAGGTTTTGATCTATGTTTTTCTGGTTCTTGTTATGTTTAATATAGTATAAATTGTTATGAATATGTTGTTGAAATTATTGTGAATTAGGATTTCGTGATTGAATCTAGATTTAAATTAATCTAAAATTTGGGGAAGATTGTTTAAATTTACTATAGGATTTAATTTAGTAAATGGGGAAATTGTTGAAACATTGTTTAATTTAAACCTTTATTGTGCTCCAAACATTTAGGTTGTTGTATGAAGATTTTACCCTTTTGAAAACATTTAGATCTGTTCTTCAAAACAAACCCTCTTAGAAAACTATCAATAAAAAAATCAAGATCTATTTAAATTTGCCTACTTTTAATATTATTTGAAAATTTGAAGGAATGGTTTAAAAGAAAATGATTTTAGAAATGATTTAAATAAAAAATAGTTTTTTAAACATTAGTGAAATTTAGAAAATCATTTTGGAAAATTTTATTAATTTTCCTGTGACTGGTTATTTGTAATTATTCTGTCAGTTTTACCAGTTAGCGATTCTGGGTAAATTTATATATATTTATTATTATATGTATTACATTTTTGGTAAATATGCATACATATAATATATAAATTTATATATACAATATTGTTATGTTGATTAATTATTTTATTTTATTTTTGGAAAAAAAAGTCGCCGTCGAATTTATTACATAGGCCATCAATGGCGAAATTTCGGTTTCTATGTTCTTTTATAAAAAAATAAAATATAAAAAATTAAAAAAACTAAAAAAATAACTAAACAAAGTTGATTGGTGGATGGTGGTCATGACCCCATTACCCACGCATTCCCATGGGAAGGACACATGGCCCATGGGTAGCACACCCGCCACTTGGGGCGACGCACTGTCCATACGGAGTGTGGCCTCCCCAAATTTTGTCGGCCACTGTACATGGTATAGATGGCGATGGATGCACAATGTACTAGTGGTATAGTCTGTCGGACAGTGTACCATCTAGTCATTGTCACAAGTGGTGGTTGCAAAAGGTTTTCATAATTACTTTTTACAATTAGGTTTTTTTTTATGTTGTTAATTATTTTTTTATTCTTTGAATATTATTAATTAAATATAATTTATATTAAATATTATTATTTAATATTTGATATAGAATAATTATATTTTATATTAAATATTAATATATTATATTTAACTTGAATATATTTGTATATTGGAAAATGGATATTTAAATTTAGATTTTATCCAGAAATAATTAATAATCAGACTGGTAATTTTTAGAAAATAGAGAATTTATAAACAAATGGTTATGTAAGCATTTTTTTAAATATAGTTGTGTAAAATAAAATATATGTATTTAAATATATAAAACATGCTACATATATTTGTTTAAGTTTATATCTTTTAGATGTTCTATTTTAGGTATGTTATTGCATGCAAAGTAATTAGGTAGTGATTTAAACTAAAATGCTTAATGTGCATGGTTAGATAAGTTTGTGAAAAGTATTTATTTCAATGAAGGAATTATGATGTTTTCATGAGAATTTAGAATGATATTATTTTAATTTCTGCGAGAAGCTTTAGATAAGGAAATGGATTTAAGATATCCAAATATAGCAAAATTCATTGGCAGTGCATTTTAATATTAAATTTCCTTATGTTGTTTGCTTTGGGAATGCGTAAATGTGTTATAAATTGTAAAGCCTTCTAGAGATTATGGGTTGAATTCCTTGTTAAGATAATGTTCTTTTTTCCCTTGTGTAGTGTTATAAGTGTTTTGTTTCCTCCTAGTGTGGGAGTGGATTTCCTTAATTGTTGTCTCCTAGAATAGGAGAGATTACGTTGTTTAGTTCTGTAGCACTTGATTTACCCTTGGAGTCTAGATTTGAGTGGTGTGTTATCCATTAGAAGAGTGGCTTTTGTTAGGGGTCGGATCCCAAAGAGGTAACCCGAGTAACCTTCAGAAGTGTTTTTAACAAGTGATAATTAAAATAATGTACTTAGATGATTAGGATGCATTTCACATTAATCAAGATAATTTAACCTCACTCACAGTTGCAAGGGTTAGTTTGGACTTGGGGTGAGTGAGAAGGCCTAGAATGGCAAGGTCAACTATCTTATCCTTACGAGAGGTAGTTTATTCCACATGAGTGAGTATGAGAGCCGGGATTCAATTGAGGTCACCAAAATTATTGGAACCTATGAAGAATGCCTAGAGGAGATCTCTTGACAAACATTGCGATGACACTCTATCTAGGATAACATTGAGTTATAAATTGTGTGTATGGATTCTTTATCATACTTGATTATTATTATGTCTGGAAGCAATGTGACCATGTTAGTGTTAGACTTATATTGTGCATATGTTTGGTTGAGTCAGTATGTGTCAGTATGAGTCTGCCAATGGTTAGAGGTAGTAGATTCTTTGTCCATGTTGCATTGTTACTATCTCCTAGCATGGGGGGTGGGCCTTCGGGTACCACTTGGTTGGGTGGAACATGCACCATAAACCGTTGCATCCCCCGTGATCTTCAATACTTGGTGGTGAGACATCTAGTTGGACAACTCGCAGATCTCGTTTTCCTTTCTAGCACTATTGTATTTCAAATTGTATAAGTTGATTTTACCCCTCTTATAATTATGAGGTGGATTTATCTAATTGTAACACTTATGTATTTATGACTCATTCTGGGAATGAGTGTTGTAATCAGTTAATCATGTAATAGATATATGTTATGGTTGTTATCTTCTTATCTTGGTATTTATTTATGTTGAATGAATGCTTACTACTTGTGTTATTTATTGCAATGAAATTTAAATGATGGTTGTTAATGGGGATTTAAATAATCTCGGTTACATAGCCTTAAGGGATTTTGTCAATAATAGATGAACATGTATGTTTAATTCACTTTAATATGAAAAAAATTTAGTACGCTTTTATAGTGAATTGAAACTTCATCTAGGGTTGTGTGGTGGGGCATTACACCTACAACCAAATCCTAGGGGAGAAATGATCTTGAATTCATCAATTTAATTAAAATTCTAGTACTATTATAAATCATCATATCTCCATGAATTCGAAACCTACAACAAATTACTCAAAACCTAACGTTCATTTTCTTTATAGCTATCAAACTTTACAATTGCTCTGCAACGTCACCTAGACTTGACCAAAAATTTCTAACTTGCTAACTTGTACTTTTGGCCTTGAAATCCTTCTTATAGAAAATGAAAGAGAAAACAAGCATTGGGCCAGAAAGCACACATTTCACTAGCCACTTGGACCACTTTGTGAAATTTTAGAATTTGGTTACAACAACAACCTTCCCAAAGAATCTTCTTGTGCTAGCAACAACAAATCTTCAAGAACTTCACACTTAGACTACCACCAAATTAAAAATTGGAAATTATTATAACTACAACAGTTGGTTAGTTAACTGTTAGCAGCCTACTCCCACTTCACTCCTCCTTAGTTAAAAATATATTCACCCACTATTGGTAATCTTCATCACTTGGCCAATTAAAATTGACTACCTCATTTACTTTGATAATAAAAGGCATATATTTAACTACCACTTGGTTTGCCTCTCATTCAAAAGACTCAAGGAATGAGTTAGTGTTGATAATTTTATCCATGCAGCTCACTAATAAATTAAAATTTGAGTCATCACAAATTAAATTAATTTGGGCATTGATGACCTCAGTAGCCTGATCTTGCCATTGTTGAAGTGACTTGATATTTACCTACTCATCAGTTATGTCAGGTAGTAGTGTGTCACTCCAATCATCAAAAATCTTTACCAATTCTTTGGTCTTCCTACTCAAGTCATCTAGTAAGGCTTGAAAACCTTGTAATGAATTAATCAACACTTGATTAGGTCTTAATGACTGGGGCCTATTATTGACATCAGACCTTGAGGAATTATACATTAAGTCTAAATCATTGGCCCTAGGGATCCACTTCTCAATTAATGGTATTGCTACCTCTTGATCCCTATCAATGTTCTTTATTGCAATCAATAATAAAGAATCAGAAGAATATACAACTGATAATCTATCATCAACCTTCTCATTTAAATGTCACAAAATAGATGTAACAATCTCCTTTTGTCTTGAAAATATCCCCTCCTCACTCACCTTTAGAGATTCATGTAGCTCTACAACTTTCTGCATTAACTACTTCATGGTTGGATGAATAGAGTATTATAAGTCTTCCTCAATTGATTTGAATGTAGGGCCAAGGGAACGAGTCTGATTGAGAGATCTTGATGTAGAGACAATGGGGGAAGTAAGAGGCAATGATTTTGATGTGGAAGGAAATTATTTAATCCCTGGAGCAACTGGTGTTTCCCTAATCTACCTATATTTTAGCCTATCCATCTCTATTTGCAACTCAATATTCTTTTGTTGCACCTTATTATATTCTCCAATCATAAAATTATATTTTTCCATGAGGCTCCTCTTTTTAGCTTCTTCTCTCTCTGCAATATTTTGTGCCAATTTGGCCACATTCATAGTTAAATTTTTGGCCTCTATGGTTGAGGTCTTTGAAGCTCTTTTTATTATTAACCCCCTCTCAAATTTGGGTTAGTATTAATAATATTTGAATTTCTTCCTTGGGGTGCCAAAGCCCATATTTCCAACATTTCATATTCCTCACTAAAGGAAAAATCCTGTAATGCTTCCTTAACATCTTCTTTAGAATTTTGGAGGGGATGCTTGGACTTCAAAATAGAATTGAAAGCTACTACATCAACAATATCCCTCTTAGGTAGAATCAAGACACCAGCTTGATTGACTAACTTTATCCCTATTATATGAAAGGTCAGCAGTCCATACTTGTACTGATAGCCTTTCTCCATTGAAAAACTGCTTCAATCTCATCTTCTCAGAGAAAAAAGCAGCATTCTTGAACAAAAACATGTGCATTAACATAAAATACCATTAAAAGGGGGTGCCTGCTTCATTTTGCTGCAATTTCAAAAACTCTTCATGTATCTTTATCCTTCATCCATTGCTTCTTTACAACTACCTTGTTCAACCCTATTAACAACAACACCTATGATTAAGGCTATCATATTTTCCTTATGTTCATCTATCTATTATTCCTTGCATAACCACTCCATCTTTTTCCTTGGTCAAAATGGGCCCCCCTTTGTTTTTTTATCTATTTTTGTTTTCAAACAAAGTTTGGAGTCTATTTGTTTCAATCACTATGTTTTACTTTGGTTTAGTCTGTTGGAATTGGAGCCGAAACCAAATCAGAATCTGAAACTTCTTTCAAAACTCATTCTGATCCCCATCCCGACAGTCTATATTTTCTAGCCTTTTGGTTTTGTCTTTATTGGGGTCGGAGCCAGAGTGGACATTAAGTTGGAGTTATTGAAAAATTGCAAAGTCAAAATCCATCCCGTCTCCACCTGCACTTTTTCAACTTTGGTTTTAGACTAAGTCTTTGTGGTACGTTTTATTATGTCGGTATTTTTATTTTACTTTTTGTGTTTGTTTTCATTTTGCACTTTGTTGGTAGACTCGGACCTGGAATGGGAATGAAGTTGGGAAATTCTTTAAGTTTCCAAATCAGTTTCCATTTTGATACCACCCCCGCCATTTCTTGGTCGTTGAATTTTTACTGAAGTCGCACTGTAGTGAAGTGTTTGTTCTTCTCCTGTTCCGACTCCACTTAACTGCATTTAATGCATTAATGATAGCTGTCATACGTAGGTAGAAACTCTGATTTTTACCTTTATTAGGAATTAAACATGTTATTATTATCATTGTTAAAGAATCAAAGAGATAAGTAGAGAAGTTGTGGAAATCATCTAAGTGAATCGATTGAAGGAGGAGGAGATCATTGCTTGTGAATTTCTTCAGAAGGTTTTCTAGGTTTTGTGTTCGAGGTAGGGTTCCTATTCTTGTTTTTCTCTTTATTTTACTTTCGTATTCTTTGTTCTTGTTGTTTGATTTAGACCTTTGGGTGAGTTCATTGTTTCAGTAGGTTGGTGTGTTTGTTTTTCTTTGTTTGTTTGTTGTTCTTAATTTTGGATTTTATGCTTCCATTTATGGTTTTATAGTGAGTTAGGGCACGGTCGCTTTCACATTCTTGTCATGATCACATCATGCCAATTTTTTATTTAATTAGGGTTCATCAGTAATGTAGATTAAATTAGTGTTTTTCAGTGAGTTAGGATTGAGTAAAAGGGTAGTTTTTACTTAGAATATTTTGCGCATTCGATCTAGTTAAGTAGAGGGGTTGAATCCATGCCCTAGTTTTATATCACATTTTCTAGGTTAGGGTTTTTATGTGTTTCTGTGATTACATTGAAAATGATTAAATATGATGCCCTAAAATATAGTTGTCCCCATGGTCATATGGGCATAGTCTTTTTGTGATATATTTTTAACCTCATTTCGTTTAATATGACCTTGGTCCTTAATCATAGAGTTACGCATTAAATTGATAAAATTATTGATGATGTCATGATGAACATAGCCGGAAGCAGGATCGGAATTGATTTAGATTTTTGGATGTGTTTAATGTTTAGTGTCAATTCCATTTTCCATCCTGTATCTGACTCCGCTTGTAGTAAGAATTTTTTCTTCATAAAAATGTTAACCTTGGCAGAGGCGGAAGTGGAACCGAAATAGAATATGAAAACAAAAAATCTGAAGGAAACCGAATCACTTTCCATTTTGGTTCCAGTTCTAATTAATATTCAAATTCCGAGTCCACTTCTTGTTAGTAGAATTACCATTCTAGTTCTGACTCTGAGCCCGACAGTGTTTTTACAAGAAGATTATTTAGGATGTTGTCTACCTGGTTCCGCCTACGATGTGTGTATAAAAAGTATGTTTTAAAAGACACATTTTGGGATGTTTTGTTCAAGGATCTAACTAGAGGTTTTGCTGCAGGAAAGCTAAAGAGGATGTCAGGAACATCAGGAGAAGCCTCTAAAAGGAACCGGCCTATAGGAACATCAAAGGCAGCAGCTAAGCCCAAGACGATAAAGCCAAAATAGTTACCTAATACTTTAAGGTACAATCACAGGAGTCCTATTGTCACAGTGAGCAAAGTAGAATCAGATTGGTCTAACATCACTAATAAAAATTTGGGCTAGTACAACTTTGAGGAGGCATATACTAATACATTCAATGAGGATGTGACCCCGAGAACTAAGAGAATTATTGATTCTAGTTTGGCTCATATCACACTATTTCCTCTACCAATCCAATGCCCGAAGTTGATCTTAACAGTAGAAAGTGCTTACAATCCTACTCCCTGACAATTCATGGATTTTCAAGATAATGTAATCATTGATCTCACTCCTCAAGCATTTCAAAAGATATTTAGTGTCCTAAATCCCAAGAACTTGGTGCAGATGGATGAGGGAAAGGCCTTAGAAAAGTACAACCAATATAACGAATCCAATAAGTCCCACTTGAATGAAAAATGGTTGAAGACAGAGAAGAAGTCTCTAACCAAGGTTGGAGAACAACCAAAGAGGGCACATTTCTATAAGGAGGTGTCATATTTAGTAATGATGTTGTCTAGGGATTTTGGGAAGAGAGATGCCTTTTATTTCAAGGAGTGGATGTTTCCCTTCATCTAGATAATTTTAAATGGCACCCATCAGTTTGATTGGATGATGATTGTATCAGATGCTATTCATGATCAATTGACCAGCATTAGGGAGACTAAATTTTTTTTCATGACTTCTTACATTGAGTATGTAGCAGCAAGGTTGGGAACCTTCCCAGATTTGAATAGAGTGGGGATAATGGGAGTATTAGATGGAAAAAAGAAGGTATAGGAGCATTATAACAAGTTTTCCCTACAAGTTGTTGAGACTCAATATAGAAGGGTTAATGATGCATTCATATATGTGGTCATTAACCAACTCAATGGATATGCAAGGTACAAATTGAGTCAAGAAGCCATGGAATTCATTGTTGAATGGGGATGTTGGTATATTCAATACCCCAGATTTACATATTTCAGGCTAGCTAGTTTTGAAGGCCATCCACATTTGTTGCCAAGGTGTTGCAATAATAGGATAGTACTGATGGAATTTGTATATGAGACTCTTGGAGTTAATGCTAGGTTTGGATTAAAACATAAGACGGGATGTCACAAGTTCCCCATGAAGTTGGGTGAGTACAGAGGTAGGAGACATGTAGTTAATGAATTATCAATTGAGTACTGTAAACTTGGGAAGGCCTACCAAGAATCAGCAGATGAATCCAATTGATGTGGTAGCTTTGACAACCAAGTCAAGGATGTTAAAGGATAAGCAGAAGAAAGATGATCTGAAGGCTCAACTAGATCAATTGCATTTATTTTTGAAAAGTGTCTCTTCTCAAAGATCACAATAGGTAGCGGCTATTGAGACTCCAATTTTGTTAAGCAAAAAGGAGGTAGATGATTTAGTGCAAGTAAGGGGCAAAGCGGAGATGTTAGATAGGTGGGTTGACAAGATTAATCAAGAAGTAGGTGAAGTTTTGGTCGAAGGCTTTGAGGTTTACAAAGGGGCAGAAGAATTGATAAGGGAAATGCATTAATATATTGAGTCATTATAGAAGCAAGAAGAGGAATATAAAGAGTGTAGTCAGAAATTAAAGAAGGTTGGTGTATTACCTTTGACTACTCTTCTTGAACAATCAATACTCGAGGAGGATAATAAATATTTTGTGGAAAAGACCTCTCGTATACTCTGATTTAGAATAGATTTCTTGTGCAAGCATAAAAATGAGGTCCAAGATGTGGTTAATAATCTAACTGAACAATTTGAAGAATTGGAGGTGGTGATCACTATCATAGTAGATGTTAATATACTAAAAAAGGAAGGCATGCCTTTAGGGCAGATAAAAGAGAAATGGGATGAAACGTTTAAAGGACTCATGTAGAAAGGGGATGATGGTGAAGATCTGATGATAGATCAACTGATGGATTTCAAGGAAGAGATAAAGGCTACTAAAAGAGAGTTGACAAAGATGAAGGATATGAGAGAGTTTGCTGCAACAGAATTGGAGCAAATTACGTTTGAAGACAACTAGGTTGATGGGCCAAAATTAGATGTATTACAACAAGTCTTCACCAGTTATGATGAGTTTATTGCAGAACCAACTTCACATGCATAGTTCTCTTGCATGCTTTCTTCCTCTTTGCATGTTGCATGCAGCACTGATAGTTTTCAAGCACATGAATTTCTTACTTTCTATTCTCTTTTCTTCCAGTTTAATTGAGTTTCCAAGGATAATTGTAAAACCCTAAAAGGGTGGATGACTTAAAATAGAAGTGGAGTTCAAATTTTGTATATCTATAAATAACCTTTGGGTATCATATTGTAAGGGTCAGCTAATAGAGAATAGAATTGGCCTACCTAATATTAGGAGATAGAATTTTGCATAGTGATTATAGAGATACATTGTTACTTGATTTTTATAGTAAAATAAAATTACAAGTTTTTTATAATATGGTGTTAGAATTGAGTTGTTTTACTTGATAAGACTGATAAGTTATAATCTATCTGTATGCCAGTGATTGTGCTAGAGCATAAGAGTTTCTTTTGTGATGGAAGTCCTTAGAAGAAACTAGATTTAAGGATTATCTTGTTACATTATCATTGAATTAAATTTATTGAGTTTTGTTGATCTATGATCTTTGCAATGAATGAATATGTGTTCTTTTTGAAATCTTTGAAATAGTTGTGATAGGCCAATTAAAATAAGCACCTTAGATGCATAAAATGGTATAGATTATTCTGTAAATTGTATCATGCTTTGGTTTTTCTTGATCTATTAGAAAATATTCATTGTTGAAGATATATGTCTGGATGTTAGATGAGTTTTATTCATGTTTACTAGTTTACCCTTTGATCTATCTTTTTTCTTTTGTTTGAAACCCCCACAATTTACTAAAACAATTCGAAAAAATGAGTCATTACTTGCATTCTTTGTTACCAGCACAGGCCCCTTAAACATTACGGTTGCATGAACTGATTGAGTGACACCAGACAGTTGAGAACCAACTACCAGGACCTTGTGAGTTAGGCTACTATATGTTGTCTTTCTTTTTCAAGAGAAACAGAGTAGAAATATTTTGTTTTAACGTTGTTTATATCATTTTCACCATCAATAGAAATTGGTGTGAGAAGGAGGACCTGAAAGAACAAGCTGGTTCACATTGTGTCTTTCTTACAAGAGAAATACATGAGGATCCTCAGATCCTGCACTAATCCTAAACCATTTGAAGAACTTCAAACCCCGGTTAGACCTAGACCCCATGCTCATAGGATATTGATACCTACCTTGCCACCATCGGTTACTCCACCTCGATTCGCACCAAATCCACCTACACCACCACTAGTTCCACCTACATCACCACCACCAAGTAGGCTCGAGTCTCCACAAATTTAGCCTATAACACCACCTGCTCAAACAATCCCACCCATGGCTTACTTTGTGAATAACCCTTGTCCATTAGGGACTATTCCAGGAGGAATCCATGACTTATCAAAGAACCCAAAAAAGTTTTATCCTAAATACATACATGGTGAATCAAGAAATGTTGAGCAGCACATACAAGCATTTAAAGATGCTTGCACAAGAGCTCAATTTTCTCATCAGGATGTGGTATGTAGACTGTTTCCTTACTATTTAGGAGATATGCCATATAACTGGTATTTAAATTTTCCCTGAGGATCTATCCTAGGTTGGAGAGATTTAGAAAATGCTTTTATTAATCAATTTTGGGTTTATGTAGAGCTTGCCATTTTGTATCACCAATTTTCCACCATAAGAAAGGAACATCATGAGCCACTACCTTTGTTCAATACTAGATTCCAAAGGATGTATCATAGGCTACAAGATCCTTACTTAGTGGTCAAAGATATAGCTATTCAGGCATATTTAAGAGTCGTATATCCTTTAATTGGCCTATTCTTGTAGAGAACTTATCATCTTGGTGAGATATACTCTTTTTCTAAAGTTTATCATTTGGCTATCAAGTTGCAACAACAGATAAGTCTACAACCAGGAGGTTTAGGAGTAGCTCTTCCTCCCATGAATTATTCGATGCCTAATCAACCATTATACAACATTGTCCCAGGGATGTCCTAATCCCAATATAGACCTAGGTCTGAGCTACAAGCTCCACCTACCATGCCCTTCTTCAATAATGGCATGCAAGATTCTTCTCAACAACCTCAAAATCCACAATAACAAGTGGGAAGATCAACCCATGTTCATTCCCCAACCATAGTACAGAATGTGCAGAATGAGAAAACTATCCAATTGACTAGTGAGTTAGAGACTCTCAAGAAGACTCTATCTCAAATGTCTAATGACATGGCACAACTATGGAAAAACCCTCCCCACAACCAAAATCAGAATTATAACAATTAGAGAGGTTATAACAATCAAGGAAATTATTCTAATCAGAATGGGAACCAGAACACCAATTGGAACTTTCAAGGTCAAAATTCCTCTAACCAAAATTACCAAAATCAAAACAGAGGTTATAACTAGAGGTTCAGCAACAATAGTAGGCAATGGAATATTGGACCTAACAATGGGGGAGTTCCCCATAACTATCAATCTGGTGAGGAGAGACCACACATTGCTAATGTTGTTGACCTCAATTTTATGACTAATTGGTGCAGGCTATGTGATACTGCAACACATTTTGAGGTTAACTGCCCTGAAATGGAGAAGATTGTAAAAGTTGCACAAGCTAATGCCCATCCTCTAGTAGGAAATTCCAATCAAGATAATGGGCCAGTCAATACTACTATGACTTATGAAACCATTGAAGAAAAATATTAGTTTCCTATGCAAGGAGATAATGAACCATACAAAGATGTATATGATGCTCAAGCTTTTCAGTCCAAAGGTGGTCACATTTTGAGAAATCAGAATAAGGGCCCATTTACTACATCTGCACCTCCTAATAACATGGTCCCACCTAACCAGAATATAGATAAAAATCCACCACCACCAAAGGGGCCTTCTGATTCTCAGAATAGAGTTAATCTGCCTCTATTTCCTAGATATCAAGTTAGGAATGACTCAGAGTTTGATTTTATTGCAGAATTATAGAGGCAAAAAACATCACTATCATTCTTTAACATCATGAAGTGGTGCCCAGCTCAATGGGAGGTAGTGTTGAAGGCTTTGGAAGAAGAATATCACTTAAAAGGGAAAGGTAAAGTAACTCTAGAAAAGGAGACAAATGCAACTATTTATAAAGGCAATATTAGTACCCCACCTTTTTTGTTAAGTTTAAGAATATTTGGAAAGAATATGCACAATTGTTTATTGGATTTTGGAGAATCGAGAAATGTCATGCCTTTTTCGATATGTAAGAAGTTAGGATTGAGTCCTATCCCAACCAATAAGAAGGTGATTTAGTTGGATAAAACCAAAGTCAATGTTGTAGGTGAATTAAAGAACATGCATGTGTAGGTTGGATCAAACCCAAGGATCCAGACTTATATAGATATCCAAGTAGCTGATATCCCAGAAACATATGGTATGCTCCTAAGTCGAGAGATAATGAAAAGCATCGGGGGATATCTGTCCTTGGATTTCTCTCACATGTGGTTACCATGGAAAGGAGTTGCAACACAAATAAGGATTGAAAGTGAACCAAGACTCAAGCACATGATCACAAAGTATGATGTTGCAAATGAAGTAGCATACTTTGAGACTAAGATAGGAGTTTAAAAACTAGAAGAAGTCCTTACTTTCTCTGTAGTTAGTCCTAGGAATACATTTCCCTCAGAAGATAGTGACCCAATAATTTACATCAACCAACAGGTTCTGATAAGAAAATTATAACAAGATAGGTTGGTTTTAGGAGAAGAAACTTATTTGAGTAGTTTGTTGCTTCCTAATTGGTGTAGGATACATTATCATAATCATTCAAAATTAACATGTCAATCATGCTTGATATTCTAAGTCATGTAGATCAGCCTCAATAAATATTTCAAGAGAAACAAGCCCAAACCTCCATCAATGAGTTTCCTTTCCAAGTTAAGGATGCAACTATTCTTACATGGGCTAGTCTTTCTCAACAGGAAGGTCCTTCACCAGAACAATAGACTCAGGTTGTATGTTCTGAAATCCAACAAGAAGTTGAGGTGTTCCAGTTCCTATTTAATACACCTGCCCTACAAAATTTTCCAATACCCAAGGTGTTGATGAGAAATGATTTGGATTGCAATTTAACCCAAGAGGGTGTTCAGGAAGTAATTTCTAGATAGGCTAAAAACATAGAAAATTCTTCAAATGAACTTTATCCTGAGTCAAATTCTGATAAACAGCAAAATTTTGAGCTACCACACGTCTCAAGTAATTCATCCCCTATTACTACTAAAAAGAAAGATCTCCTAGCCAAGGATCAATTATGGACTCTCAAATTTGATGGTTCCAAATCTAAAGCAAGAAGTGGAGCAGGGATTGAGCTGACTAACCCAAAAGGGAAGACTTACTTTTCTTCTTATAGATTGCAGTTCGGTTGCACAAACAATGTGGCTAAGTATGAAGCACTTGCACAGGGTCTTATGTTTTTTCATAAGAAGAAGGTTATTGCTCTCATAGTTATGGGAGATTCTGAGGTGATTGTAAAGTAGGTATGTAGCCAATATACATGTCACAACAAAAGACTGGCTACATACAGAAACAAGGTTTGGAATTTAATTGAATATTTTGATGCTTTTGGGATTAGTCTTATCCCTAGGGAATCTAATCAAATTTTAGATGCTCTTGTTGTTTCTGTAAGCACATTGGAACCCATGCAAAATTCTGATCTAAAGAGGTTTTCAGTTGAGATGATTTCAATCCCAACTATTCTGGATAATGTTAGACACTTTCAGGTATTTGATGATGATCAACACATTTTGGCCTTTTTGGAAAGTTCTGTTGTTTTTCAAGGACAAATAATAGATGAATATGAACAAGATCAAGGAGATTGGGACCCTAAGAAAGAGAGTCCAGAAGGGATATTAGATTTAAATAGTAATAGCATTCCAAAGGGAATGGTTGCTTTAGAAAGGATATTTGATTTAGATCCAAGGGCTCATCTGAGGATGCCTATAGAGAGTGAGGGAGGTAAGTATGAATCTGTTAATTTGACTCACTCAGGTCCGGAAAGGAATGTTCTTATAGGAAAAACTTGTCCTCGGGAAATTAAGGACAAGATAATCAAGGTCTTGGAGCAGAACATTGAAGCTCTAGCTTGGAGTTATGATGATTTAAAAACTTTTGACACATTAGTCATTACTCATACCATCCCTCTCAAGCTAGATGCCAAGCCTTTTGGCCAAAAGCAACACCCGGTCAATGCTTTAATTGAGCCCTTAATTCAAAAGGAGGTGCAAAAATGTTTATCTGCCAGAATAATCTTTCCGGTTAGACATTCTACTTGGGTGACTAATTTAGTTCCTATCTGCAAGAAGAATGGGGAGATCAGGTTATGTGTGGATTTTAGGAATCTAAACAAGGCCTCTGAGAAAGACAATTATCCATTACCTTCTCTTGATGAATTATTACGAAAGGTAAATGGATCTGAGATGATGTCATTCTTGGATGGTTATTCTAGATACCATTAGGTCTTGGTAAGTCATGAAGATAGGATGAAGAATGCTTTCACCACTAAATGGGGAATATTTGCTTACAAGAGGATGCAATTTGGTCTCATCAATGCTAGAGCTACTTTTCAAAGGGTGATGGATGTAGTTTTCAAAGATCTAATAGGAAAATGTATAATCATTTATGTAGATGATTTAACCATCTTCTATAGGAATAGAGAAGATCATGTTGCAGACCTGGAAAAGGTTCTAAAGAAATGTATAAGTTATGGTGTCTCTCTTAACCCAAAGAAATGTGTATTTGGAGTGTTTAAAGGAAATCTCTTAGGTCACATTATATCATAGGAGGGGATTTCCATAGATCCTGACCAAGTGGAGGCCATATTGAAATTGACAAAGCCAGAACGCAAGAAGGAAATGAGGTTTCTCTTTGAAAGGATCAATTTCATTAGGAAATTTATAAAAGGGTTTGTAGAGATTGTCAAACCCCTCAATGAAATGATGAAGAAGGCTGTGAAAATTGAGTGGATTGAAGAGGCTAAGTCTACTTTCATGCAGATTAAATAATCTATATTTGAGGCACCTATTTTGACAAGCACAAATTATCTAAAACCCTTCTACATCTATTCTTTTACTTCTAATCATTCATGTGCAAAAATTTTAACATAGAGAAGAGAAGAGAGTGAGGAGAGAGAAAATTCCTTTATGAGCTATCCATTTAAGAATGCAGAAGTAAGGTATTCACGACTAGAAAAAATGCCTTTGCATTGCTACGAGTAGTGAAGAAATTTAGGCATTACATAATTCAAAGTCAAGTGATGGCCATAGTTCTAGATCCAGCTGTGAAGTATCGTCTGATGCAAAGTGAATTAGGGGAATGAAGAGGGAAGTGGATGGTAATCTTGTAGGAGTTTGAATTAGAAATTCACTTGATGAAACTCATTTGAGGACAAGGATTGTTAGAAGCAATGGCTAAAGTAGACATAAGTATTACTTGCCAACAATACATTGTCCAATCATTCACAAAGGATCTCTGGTATACAAATTTAGTCTTCTTCCTCCTCAATAAAAAATGTCTAGAAGGAATGAATGCTACTCAGAGGAGAGCATTAAGGATGAAGAGTGCTCATTACATGCTCAAAGGGGGATCCATTTATAGAAATAATTTTCAAGGAATTTACCAACACTATTTAGATCAGCAAGAAGCTAACCATGTTATTTCTGAGTTTCATGGGAGGCATGGAACAAGGCATGGATCTACTGATGCTTTGGCTCATCATATTTTAAGATTAGGCTATTATTGGCCTTATGTTTTTAGAGATGCACATCAACACTACAGGACTTGTCATGTATGCCAAACTTTTGCACCTAGAGAAAGAAATCTTGCAATGCCCCTACAACCAGTATATGAGGTAAGGCCATTTGCTCAATGGGCGCTTGATTTTGTAGGTGTAATTAATCCAAAATATTTTGCAGGTCATAAATTCATATTGACTGCAACTGACTACTGCACACGTTGGACTGAGGCCCAACCTTGGAAGAATAGCACCACAGAAGTGGTCATCAAATTTCTGACTGAGCATATCACAACCAAGTTTGGAGTTCCATTTGCTCTGGTATGTGATAATGGCCCTACTTTTTCTTCTGTTGAATTCATTTCATGGGCCTATGAACATAAAATTGTTTTGAAGTATTCTTGCAATTACTACCCTCAAGGAAATGGAGTGGTTGAGTTCACAAATAAAAACTTGTTGGAAGTTATAAGAAAGCTGTTAGAGAATAATCCTAGGGACTGGCACACCCAATTGAGATTTGTCTTAAGGGTAGATCAAACCAAAATCAAAGTAGCTCTAGGAAACTCACCTTTTAGGTTAGTTTATGGCCAAGATCCAATCTTCTCAATTCATTTACAAATACCTGTCCTTAAGTTCATGTGGTAATTTTATACCAAGGATGATAGGATTGAGGTTAGACTAAATCTATTAAACATGGAAGAACAAAGAGATGTTTCTTTGCAAAAATTCTCTAAACATCAGTTGTTGTCAAATGCTGGTTTAACAAAAGAGCTAAAATAAAAGATTTTAGAATATCAGATCTTGTGTTGTTGTGGGATAAGGCTAGAGAGAAGAAATGAGATCATCAGAAGTTTGATAGACTTTGGTTTGGTCCTTATCAAGTGGCTGAAATATTAGGTGAGAATGCTTTTCATTTGAGTACCTTAATAGGAGTGCCTGTTCCATTACCAGTTAATGGTCAGTTTCTCAAGCACTATTTCAATGCATAAAAGGTCTGATGTTTTAAAAGGAAAATGTATTATACTATATCATATGTAAATAAGTTTCTAATTTTTTTTAGTTTTTTTAGTTTTAGTTTTGTTTGTTTTCTTTCTTTATTTTGTTTGCTTGTTTTGATTTATTTGGTCTTGCTTCATTGGGGATCTTCATTTTGTTCATTTCAAATTAAGGGGTTGTTATTCAAAGTATGTTGCTGGTACTAGGAGAGAAGTTGGTTTAAGTATTTTCATTATCACCATTGAAAAATATTTTGTTCTGAAACTTATGTTTTATGACCATTCTAGTTTGGGTTGGAAAAGTTATTAAGGATAGAAGATATATTGTGAATATCTCATGAATTGTGATCAAAGATTTGTCATCAAATTAGGAAAAAATCTACATGAGTAAGTACCTATCTGTTTTAGAATGTCTCCACCCTTTGATTCAAGTGAAAAATATGATTCCAAGACTATCATGAAATCCATAGTAGTTCTCAACCCATGTTTCAGATTCATTACGTCTCAAGTATTGAGGAATGTGCACAAAATATTTCCACAAGTAGGGTTTTTTTTAAAAAAATGATGAATGAAAGAAAGGAAAGAAAGAAGAAGCAAACTCAATATCAAATGGGTAATCAAGTATCTCTATTGAGGCTATGGACGCCTGGTTGCCAGTAGAGCAATTCTTTGAGAGAACTAGAGGTATCTCCATTGGGGCTATGGATGCCTATTTTCCAGCATAGCAATTCCCAAGATTTTACTACATGATAGTTAAAGGACTCAACCTATGTAGCTTGGATATCAAGGTATAGTTGTTCACAAATAGAGAAAGTACCTACAAAGAATGATGCACAATATATTGCGCACACTCAGATTCAGAAATAACTCATGAGCACATACATCTGATATTATAGCTCACACTTATCCTACATACATCTAATCTTATTCAAGTTAGTATGTTTCATAAACCAAGTGGTTTTAGGGTGACTGAAATTTTCTTTGGGTATCTTGAAAATTGGTAAACCATTTTCCCAACCAAGTCGCCATTTGTTATGACTTGCATAACCACCTCATCTTTTGCATTGGTCAAAATGGGTCCCCCTTTGTTTTTTTTATCTTTTGTTGTTTTCAAATAAAGTTTAGAGTTTGTTTGCTTTAATCACTTTGTTTTTCTTTGGTTTAGTCTATTGAAATCGGAGCCGGAACCAAATTAGATTTTAAAAATTCTTTCAAAACTCATTCCGATCCCCATCTTGATAGTCTATCTTTTCTGACCTTTTGGTTTTGTCTTTATCGGAGTCGAAGCCAGAGTGCATGTTAAGTTGGAGTTTATTGAAAAATTGCAAAGTCAAAATCCATCCCGTCTCCACCTCTACTTTTTCAACTTTGGTTTAAGAGTAAGTCCTCATGTTATGTTTTATTATGTTGGTCTGTTTATTTTACTTTTTGTGTTTATTTTAGTTTTGCGCTTTGTTCATGGACCTAGACCCAGAACGAGAATGAAGTTGGGAAATTCTTTAAGTTTCCGAATCAGATTCCATTCCGATTTCACCCCCACCGTTTCTTGGTCATTGAATTTTTATTAAAGTCACACTATAGTGAAGTGTTTGTTCTTCTCCAGTTCCAACTCTGCTTAACTGCATTTAATGTGTTAATGACAACTGCCATACATAGGTAGAAACTCTGATTTTTACCTTTATTAGGGATTAAATGTGTTATTATTATCATTCTTAAAGAATAAAAGTGTGAAATTGAGCAATTGTGGAGATCATCTGAGTGAATCAACTGGAGGAGGAGGAGATCATTTCTTGCAAATTTCTTCAGAAGGTTTTCCAGGTTTTCCGTTTGAGGTAGGGTTCCTATTCTCGTTTTTCTCTTTATTTTACTTTCGTATTCTTTGTTCTTGTTGTTTGATTTAGATCTTTGGCTGAGTTCATTGTTTCAGTAGGTTGGTGTGTTTTTTTTTCTTTGTTTTTTTGTTGTTCTTAATTTTAGATTTTATGCTTGCATTTCTGGTTTTATAGTGAGTTAGGGCACGGTCACTTTCACATTCTTGTCATGATTGCACAATGTTGATTTTTGATTTAATTAGGGTTCATCAGTGATGTAGATTAAATTAGTGTTTTGCAGTGAGTTAGGATTGATTAAAAGGGTAGTTTTTACTTAGAATCTTTTGCGCATTCGATCTAGTTAAGTAAAGGGGTTGAATCCATTCCCTAGTTTTATATCGCGTTTTCTAGGTTAGGGTTTTTATGTGTTTCTGTGATTACGTTGAAAATGATTAAATATGATGCCCTAAAATACAGTCATCCCCATGGTCATATGGGCATGGTCTTTTTGTGATATATTTTTAGCCTCATTTTGTTTAATATGACATTGGTCTTTAATTATGGAGTTATGCATTAAATTGATAAAATCATTGATGACATCATGATCAACATAGCCGAAAGTGGGATCCGAATTGATTTAGAGTTTTGGATGTGTTTAATGTTTAGTGTGAATTCCATTTTCCATCCCTTCTCCAACTTCGCTTGTAGTAAGAAGTTTTTCTTCATAAAAATGTTAACCTTGGCAGAGGTGGAAGCAGAACCGAAACAAAATATGAAAATAGAAAATCTTAAGGAAACCGAATCAGTTTCCATTCTTGTTCTGGTTCTGATTACTACTCCACTTCCAGTTATGAGTCCACTTCTTTTTATTTGAATTACCATTCAAGTTCTGACTCCGAGCCTAACAGTGTTTTTAAAAGAAGATTATTTAGGTCGTTGTCTGCCTAGTTCTGCCTCTGATGTGTGTATAAAAATTATGTTTTAAAAGACACATTTTGGGATGTTTTGTTCAAGGATCTAACTAGAGGTTTTGTGGCAGGAAAGCTAGAGAGGATGTTAGGAACATCAGGAGAAGCCTCTCAAAGGCAACAACTAAGCCCAATAATATAAAGCCAAAACAATTACCTTATACTTTAAGGTACAATCATAGGAGTCCTGTTGTCAAAGTGAGCAAAGTAGAATCAGATTGGTCTGACATCACTGATACAAATTTGGGCCAGTACAACTTTGAGGAGGCATATACTGATACATTCAATGATGATGTGACCCTGAGAACTAAGAGAATTATCAATTCCGGTTTGGCTCGTATCACACTGTTTCCTCTATCAATCAAATGCCTAGAGTTGATCTTAACAACAAAAAGTGCTTACAATCCTACAACCCGACAATGCATGGATTCTCAAGATAATGTAATTGTTGATCTCACTCCTCAAGCATTTCGAAATATATTTAGTGTCTTGGATCCCAAGAACTTGGTGCAGATGGATGATGCAGAGGCCTTATAAAAGTACGACCAATATAAGGAAACCAATAGGTCCCACTTGAACAAAAAATGGTTGAAGACAGAGAAGAAGTCTCTAACAAAGCTTAAAGACCAACCAAAGAGGGAAAATTACTATAAGGAGGTGTCAGATTTAAAAATGATGTTGTCTAGGGCTTTTGGGAAGAGAGATGCCTTTCATTTCAAGGAGAGGATGTTTCCCTTCATCTAGATAATTTTAAATGGCACCCATCAGTTTGGTTGGATGATGATTGTATTAGATGCTATTCATGATCAACTGACTAGCATTAGGGAGACTAAATGCTTTTTCATGACTTCTTACATTGTGTATGTAGAAATAAGGTTGGGTATCTTCCCAGGTTTGAACAAAGTGAGGATAATGGGAGTATTAGATGGAGAGAAAAAGGTATGGGAGCATTATAACCAGTTGTCCCTACAAGTTGAGACTTAATATAGCAGGGTTAATGATGCATTCATATATGTGGTCATTAACTAACTCAATGGAGATGCAGGGTACAGGCTGAGTCAAGAAGCCATGGCATTCATTGTTGAATGGGGATGTTAGTATATTCAATACCCCAGATTTATATATTACAGGCTAGCTGGTTTTGAAGGCCATCCACATTTTTTGCCAATGTGTTGCAATAACAAGATATTATTGATGGAATTTGTATATCAGGCTCTTGGAGTTAATGCTCAGTTTGGATTAAAACATAAGAGAGGATGTCACAAGTTCCCCATGAAGTTGTGTGAGTATAGTTGTCAGCATTTGGTAGGAGTAAAGGTGATCTGCAATGAGCTGATATAGTTAATGTTAGGTTTATACATAACTCGAAAGCACTTTGACCCTAAGGGTAAGATGAATGCCTTGTTTCCTTCTATGTTTGACAAGCATTTCAATTTATTAGAAGATTTTTGGAGTGACTGACAGGATGAATATGATTTGAGAAAGAAGAATTATGAAAGATTACCTGTCTCACTCATGTCAAATTTCAAAGTCAAGAATGATATTCCTAACACCTTGGTGGATGATGGAGTTGTATTGGATCCATCTTATGAAGCTTTAAACATTGGACCGAAAATTCTAGATCCAATTGACTGGGATAGTGAGGAAATTATTGATATTAAGTATATAGGAAGAGAAATCTTGGATATAAGTGTTCAATTGTTGGTTTTAAGAACCAAAGCTCCTCAAGGACCAACTCCTAAAAAGGGGAAAGGGTATAAGAGGCTCAAAATAAAGACACCTCCCAAAGAGACTTTGGAGTTCCTTCCTCTAGATATTAAAGAAATTGAGCTTGAAGCAATAGTTGATGAAGCAGAAACACAAGAGGGAGATGCTCAAATGGCATGGGTTGTTTTAGCAACTAAATTAGGTGAATCTTCTACTCAAGTCCCACTCGCAAAGAAGCAAAGTGGAGAGATTCTCAAGGAAACTCTTTATGACATAGCTGAAACCATGAAGGAAAAAGGGGTAGAGATTCATGATGTTGGAACAGACTCAGATGAGAATGTGTCAGAGAAGGATGTGCAAGAGAATATGCCTCTAGAGGAGGATGTTGAATAGGTAATGACACAAGAGGAGCAGTGGGAATTGTTTGAGGAAGTTAGAAAGGATGATGATGCAAAAGCTAATGAAATAGAAAAGAAAAATTTAATGGATTCCAAGACACAAGTTGATACGATACAACAAAAGCAACAAATTGAATCTAAATCAAGAGCTGATGAAGCAGGGAGGCAACAAAGGCAATAGGATCATGAACTCAAGGTTAAGGAGGAAAATGATAAGCTGAAATTGATACAAAATATTCATGACCTTGAGGAAGAGAAAGCAAGACACCGAAGGGAGAAAGAAATCTTGGTTGCCAAGTTGAAACTAGCTGAGAAATCTCACCAAAAGGAAGAAGAAGCAGAGTGATTGAGGAAGTAAAAGGACACCGAAGAGCTGGTTAGAAAGCAACAAGAAGAAGAGGAAAATACAAAAAAATTTAGAGCTTTAGAGACCAAAAGATTAGAGAAAGAGAAATTGGAAAAAGAAGCTCTAGATAAGGAAAAACTGGAAAAGGAAAGAATAGAGAAGGAGAGATTAGAAAAGGAAAGATTGGATAAATAAAAATTGGAAAGAGAATGATTGGAGGAAGAGAGGTTGAACAAAGAAGAAGGTAAGAAGATGAAGGAACAAAAAGATAGGGAAGAGGCTGAAAAGCTTGTATAGATGCATGTGGTGCAAGAACAACAAGAGGAACCAAGGGTTGATTCTCAACCCCAGGTAAATGTGCAACCACATTCTACTACTACTATTGCTTCTTCTTCCACTATGATGACTACTGCTCCAACTGTTCCCACTTGGTTAGAATTGGACCTACAGAAAAGAATAGTAACACCTTCACAACCTCTCAATTGGGAGGATATGATGAAGGAGATTGAACAAGAAAGCAAAGATCCTACACTCCACCAGGCTCATGGACAAGGGAGAAATTGTTGTTGAGTGTTCCATACCAATGACAGAAAAGGAGGTAGGAGACATGCAGTTAAAGAATTGTCAATTTAGTACTATCAACTTGGGAAGGCCTACCAGGAATCAGCAGATGAATCTAATTGATGTGGTAGCTTGGACAACCAAGTCAATGATGTTAAAGGATAAGTAGAAGAAAGATGAGTTGAAGGCTCAGCTAGATCAATTGCATTCCTTTATGAAAAGTGTCTCTTCTCCAAGATCACAACAGGTAGCAGCTATTGAGACTCCAAATTTGTTAAGCAAAAAGGAGGTAGATGATTTAGTGCAAGTAAGGGGCAAAGAGGAGATGTTAGATAGGTGGGTTGACAAGATTAATCAAGAAGTAGGTGAAGTTTTGGTCGAAGGCTCAGAAGTTTACAAAGGGATAGAAGAATCGATAAGGGAAATGCATCAATATATTGAGGCATTGGAGAAGCAGGAAGAGGAATATAAAGAGTATAGTCATAAATTAAAGAAGGTTAGTGCATTACCTTTGACTACCCTTCTTGAATAGTCAATAATCGAGGAGGATAATAAATATTTTGTGGTAAAGACCTCTTGTATACTCCGATTTAGAACATATTTCTTGTGCAAGCATATAAATGAGGTCCAACATGCGGTTAATAATCCAATTGAACAATTTGAAGAATTGGAGGCAGTCATTGCTATCATAGTAGATGATAATATACTTACAAAGGAAGGCCCACCTTTGAGCTAGATAAAAGAGAAATGGGATGAAATTTTTAAAGGACTCATGTAGAAAGGGGATGATGGTAAATATCTTATGATAGATCGACTGATGGATGTCAAAGAAGAGATAAAGGTTGTTAAAAGAGAGTTGAAAAAGATGAAGGATATGAGAGAGTTTGCTGAAGCAGAATTGGAGCGAATTAAGTTTGAAGACAGCTAGGTTGATGGGCTAGAATTAGATGTATTACAACAAGTCTTCCCTAGTTATGATAATTATGACGATTTTATTGCAGAACCAACATCACATGCATAATTCTCTTGCATGCATGACTTTCTTCCTCTTTGCATGTTGCATGCAGTACTAACAGTTTTGGAGCACATCACTTTCTTACTTTCTATTCTCTTTTTTTCCAGATTAACTGGGTTTCCAAGGATAATTGTAAAACCCTAAAAGGGTGGATGACTTAAAATAGAAGTGGAGTTCAAATTTTGTATATCTATAAATACCCTTTCTGTATCATATTATAAGCGTTGTCTAATAGAGAATAGAATTGGCCTACCTGATATTAGGAGATATAATTTTGTATAGTGATTATAGAGATACATTCTTAATTGATTTTTATAGTTAAATAAAATTACAGGTTTTCGTAATATGGTGTTAGAATTGAGTTGTTTGACTAGATAAGATTGATAAGTTATAATCTATATGTATGCTAGTGATTGTGCTGGAGCATAAGAGTTTCTCTTGTGATGAAAGTCCTTAGAAGAAACTAGATTTAAGGATTATCTTGTTAGATTGTCATTGAATTAAATTTATTGAAGTCTATTGATCTATGATCTTGGCAATGAATGAATATGTGTTCTTTTTGAAATCTTTGAAATAGTTGTGATAGGCGAATTAAAATAAGCACCTCAGATACATACAATGGTATAGATTGTTCTGTAAATTGTATCATGCTTTCATTTTTCTTGATATGTTGGAAAATATTCATTGCTGAAGATTTATGTTTGGCTGAAAGATGAGTTTTGTTCATGTTTACTAGTTTACCCTTCGATCTATCTTTTTTCTTTTGTTTGAAACACCCTCGATTTACTAAAATAGTTCAGTAAAATGAGTCAATGCTTGCATTCTTTGTTACCAGCACAGGCCCCTTGAACACTAGAGTTACATGAACCAATTGAGTGACACCAGACAGTTGAGAACCAACTACTAGGACCTTGGGTGTTAGGCTACTATATGTTGTCTTTCTTTTTCAGGAGAAATAGTGTAAAAATATTATGCTTTAATGTTGTTTGTGTCATTTTCACCATCAACACTATCCTCATCATTTTTAGCAAAGGTACTATTTGAAATATGAAATTTTGGGAAATTTTATTCACCCTTCATGATTATTAGTCCCCCAAAAGGTTTCATAATTTAGACATAAAATCCTTGACATAGCATCTTTTACACAAACCGGGTTTAAATTTTGTCATAGGGCCCCATAAATTTCATCTAGAATTTAAACATTAACATATGAAAATATCAACATAGGTTGGTGTAGATCTCATTGATGATAACATAAATATCCTCAATATATCGTCGAGACATCAGACAGGTCATACCGATAAAATTATACACTAAGAGAATGCGGATTTATATTACTTATCGGCAAGACAAAAGATATCAAATTAACGATGTAAGGTCATATCGAGATGAGTTACCTTTTTCCAACTGGAGTAAAGTAAATTCTATCAAAGAGACTTTGGTTGTCAGAGAGAGATTTCAAAACACTAAACAAAGCATTATTGGTCCTGCCGATAAAGAAAAGGGAGGACTCACTCAGTGAGACAAATGATGTCAAGGAGAGTTTAGAAAGTCTTACTGACCCCTCAGGTTATGCCGACAAAGCTGAGCATAAGGAGATAAAGGGTGTCGAGAAGACAATGTGTATGGTCTCACCAAAGAAAAAGCATATCGGTGAGACATGTCACCGTGGGGAGATCTAAGAGACATCACGATGAGTATCATTTTTTTAGCAGGACAAATACTTGGTCTCTACGACATGAGTCAATAAAGTGAACATCTCGGTGAGATGAAAACTTTTGGAGAAAGGTGAAGAATTGTTGGCCTGATTCATTAAGTCTAGGTGATAGTATTTTTGGTAAAGGTCATGGTGATAAAAAATAAAAAGGAAAGAAACTATCGGGGAGACTTGTGATGTCGGAGGGACTGCAAGACGTCTTAGCCAATGGGTGAATGTTGAACAAGTGGATCGGCTAGAGATTTGAAATGTCTTTTTCTATTATGAGCCTTGATGTGATAGTGATAATTTCAAAAAACTTACAGTATTCATGTCTCAGTGAACACATTGATGGCACCACGAAGCATAGAAGATTTTGCATATTAGGGTATGCTCAATTGAAATCATTGTCTCCCATAATTTAAAGCAGAAAAAGGAAAGGGAACCAATAGAGCAATTAAGGCATTCACCTGGCTTGAATTTACAAGAAAGTGACAGTAAGTTTCTCATGCTCTCAGAATTCATAAAAATTTGAATCATGGAAGGCACTAGTTTAGGAAAACCAAAAGGAAGAAAACCTGGGGAGGGTAGCCAGTCAAAAGAAAAACAGAAAAAGACCAAATTGAAACTAGAGGGCATTGAAAGAAAACTAAATCAAGAACTCATAGACTAGTTACCTGGTTATGGGCCTAAATATAGGCATTTTGCACAGCTTAGAGTAGAACTCAACAAATTGGATGACAAGTGCAAATTTATAGGGGATGTTTGGACACCGATTAGGGGCTATGAATTATTCAATTTCCATTATCATAGGAGAAATATTTTTGAGCCAATACGCAATCCATCGAGGCTCAATTTAGGGAAATTTGTGTTCCCTAATGTTTTTATTGATGTCAAACTAGTGAAATTGTTGGTTGGACATTATGATTCAAAAAATAAGGCTATATGTGATTTGTCAAGGAATCCGTTGATACATGTATTTGAGAATGTAATTATTGAGGTTTTCAAGATGGAGGGAATATGCAATAAGAAAATAATAAGTGAGGAGATCGATAGTGAGTTCAGAAGGATGCACAACATATATAAAGGGTGGAGGTTACCCCTACACAAAATTAGGTGTCATGGAAAACCTACTCCAATGGAGGACAGTGAGGGACCACCGTTTCATGTAGATCTCTTCGAACCCTACCTAAAATACACTTACTTCTCAGTAGGACAAGTATTGGGGATGGAGGTACCTGAGCATATGGTGATTTTTCCCATTGTGATTGTTGTAGACATTCAGTATCACAATTCCAGATCATTTGATTATGTTGCACATGTTTTTAAGGAGTTGGATGTAGACTTGATGGCGATTAAGAATGGTGCTTTTGTTCTCAATCTCAGGAATTATTCACTATTGATGCACTTAGTGTTGTATTTTGGACAAGAGTTAGGTTTATGGCCCTAGGAGCTGAGGATTTCACCATCAAATAAGGAGGGTAGGCCATTGCCTGTTCAATTATGGATTGTTGTTTGGGATAGAAGGTTTGCTAATTCAAACTTCTTGCATTTTGAACATTTTTTTGTGAAACCCTTATATAGATTTTTCAATCATCCTTGTGATTATTCCTTATCTGAAGAATTAAAAAGGTTTCTTAGGCCTAAACACTATAATGGACCAATCAACCACAACTGGGGGGATTGGTATTGCTTAAAGAATGCCAAAATGATTAGGGTTTATGGTTTTGAAGATACACCATTCATTCTGCCCAGAATTGTTTTGGACAGAATTGCATACCTAGAAATTGTTACGCAAATGGATTACTCCATTGTTATGAACTTAAGTTCATATGGGAAACAAGACTTTATGCCTAGTACATTGTGTCTTAGTGATTTTACTGTATTAGCCAAAGAAGGTTACAATTTGATTCTGGATAAATTATTGCACTACAACATGAGAAGAGCACTAGTAAGAAAAAACTTTGATCGAGAAGGGTATATCAACTCTGCAAGGCAAAAAATAAAATTTGGAGGGTACCAACATGTGCCCTATAAATCTGATGACATAATTAGAAGCTTGGAGGCAGAGGAAGATGAAATAATGATTGAGAAACATAATTAGGAGCTGGTGGATGATGAGTTGTTATCCTCCATTAAGGGGATATCAGAAGTAGATAGGCTACAAAGCTCCTCTAGGAAGGTATCAAGAATGAAGACTCGGGATTATGCCTGTATTTCCAGATAAACAAATGTTGAGGAGACCATGGATGTAGATACCCGACATGAAGATTATAGGTCTTTTATATCAGATGATGAATTTATAAAGACCTTGAAGTTTAAGACATTTTTGTATAAGAAAAATTTGAAAGAGATAAGGGGACAAGTTGACAATGTCACTCCAGCAAATGAGGATCAACTGCTAATAGGATTAAAGGATGAGGTAGATCAAGAAATGATAAACATGACCCCTGAAAAGGCAAGGGAGATGCTAGAAAAGGTAGGTGTTATGATTTTTCTAGGTTTGGACTTGAATTCTGCATTAATTTTTGATAGTTTCTTGAAAGATAACAATCCTACCCATAAGCTCAACATAGAGAAGGTAACAAAGGTGTACACAGGATCAAGATACAATCCTGATGATGAAACATTGATGATTTGGGCCTTGTATCCTCCTCACAAGAAATTGATTATTATTGATACTAAAAAGGCATTCATACATGTCATGACCCTGAAGGCTCAGGAGGTTGATCCTATAGCAATTGCAGATATTGGGATAAATATAGCCAAGTTGAATAGAGCCCAAATCCAAGCATTGATCAAGGAAAGGGAGATGTATAAAACCAATAATGAAAGGATGTTGAGAGAGAATGAACACCTGAAGGACTTGGTAGGTGTTGTAACAGAGCCAAAAAAGATGCCCACCCAAGGTGAGAGCTCATAGAAAAAGGACCATTAGGAAGGATCAACTATGTACTCTCAAGGGAAAATGGATGCACTTGCTATAGTAATCAAAAGAAGGTAGGTCATTTTAACCAATTGGTTAAATAAACTCTGCAGAAAACATTTACAATGTGTGGATGCAATAAAGGAGAATAGGAGAATGGATATCACAATCTAGGAAAAATTTGAGGAATTAGAGAAAAAGGATACTCCTAGTGATACAGAGATTGAAAATGCTAATTGTTTCATGGATAGGCACATGGATTTCTTTGAGGAGTTGCAAGGAGATGTGCAAGGATTGACAGAGGCTACCCAAGACAAATTGACCAAGTTATGTGATGATGAAGGGAAACTGAAAGAAGTGACTACGTGGAAAAGTGAATGTGAAACAATACTCCAGAAGATGTTGAAAATAACCACTATGAAGGATGTGATATTGGATGAAGCATGTGAGCAGAATGAGCGAATGGTCATGATGGAGATTATGATATGTGATGCATTGGGAGATGTTGATACTCATGAGTGCCAGGATTATATGGAGCATATGTTTGTATTCCATTTGTGGTTTAGAAAAAATTAGTTATTATTGAATTTGTTAAAAATTTATGCTTTAATTTTTTTCGAAAAGGCACGTCTTTTTGCAAACTGATGTATAAATACCCATTGTTGGATAAATTATAAAAAAAAGGTAGAAGATAGAATTAGAATAGGATAGACTACTGTAAGCACAATAGATTTTTTAGAATGATGACATTCAAGGAGACTATGTTGCATGTATGAATTTCAAGGAAGATAGTGAAAGACTATTAATTTGGTGATTTCATCCTGGCATCAATTATTTGTTGGTTTCTTGCGATTATTTGATTGTCTCCAATTTGATGTTTCTTGATTATTTAAATTGAAGTATCAAGTATATATTCAATTTATCAATACACATTTTTTGTTTCTATGTGATTTGGTTTATTGGATTCTTTAAAGAACAATTAAAATTCCTTTCAATCAATTATAGTAATCTAGGAATGTCATATGCCAAACAATTAGAAGACCTGCTAGATAGAAACCATTCATTAAAAGCTTTCATTTGACTCCGTTTTACCCAAAAAGGCACTGGTCTCCCTTATTTATGTTACATTAGTTTTATTCATTTCATCTGACATCTCTTAATTGAACATATTAATTCACACCTTGATATTGCATATACAATTTATACCAAAGTAGGATCATATCTCTTGACTATTAAATTGCGATTTGTGGATAGTTAGATCAAGTAGGAAGCATAAATTCAAAATCTATGTTGTTCATATAGGTGTACCTGCCTAGGTCTAGTAGAGCCTTAAGAATAGAGGGTTCAACCATACTGGTTGGCCTTGTTAGTTCACCAATAACATGGTGAGAGTTTGGAAACCTCTCGTGGTTCATTTAATCCAGTGTTTTTGAGACCCAGCAAATCGGCGACTCCACTGGGGAAAAACTAGAGAATTGTCTGGTAATAGATAGTCCTTTCAATATAAAGTCACTAAAAAGAATTTGAAACTTGACTCCGCTAAGTAATTTTATAAAAAACTTTTCTCACTTTTAGAAAAAGTGGGTGGCGACACTGAATGAATAAAAACATTGAGACTGATACAATAAGATACAAATCAGAAAGGAATCACCCTAGAGTTCAGACCATCACAGTTTCTCACAAAATGCAAGGAAGGAGATCTTTGTACAAAGAGGGAGATGGTCCTAATGATAAGGGTAAAAGAACTTATAAAAGTGATCAAAGCAAGAAGGTATTTAATGACCTAGATCCAACCACAAAAAATAGAATATCAAAACCACCTATGGAAACTCACAATTCGTACGAGGCATTGACAATTGAAAATAGCCCATCTAAAGAGCTTCATACTCTTGAAGAGAAGAGAAATCCTTTCCATCGAATAAACCATGATAAAGATGAAGAGTTAATGATTGAATTTGAAGCTGAGAAAAGAAGAGAATTTGAATGTGACCAAAGAACTGCACTCTTTGAGGAGGGACTCGAATATGAGGTAGCATCTAAAGAAAACCATGAGCTTATGACACAAAATGAAGAAGATACACAGTGGGAGCAAATGAGGCAACATGCAAAAAAACTAAGGGTACAATATGAGCAATAACTTCAAGCAATGGAAGAGTTAAGAAAGATGAAATTGCACAAAGCTCAAATCAAAACATCAATGACTGAATCACCCAAATATACACCCCCCCATAGAAGCAACAATATGAAGCCATCTAGTCCCCCTCAAGCCTACCAAAATCAGCCTAGAAATCAATATAGAAACACAAATGCTCCACCACAACACCAAAATATTCAACCACCTCCTCATCAACAATATGCACCCCCATAAGGCCCACAATATATGGCAAACAACAAACCACTTTACCAACACCAACATTTCCAACCCCCCCCCACAATGCACAACTATGATTAGACAATTTGATCTTGCTGGATTTCAGATCTACCCTTACCCCATGGACAACAATTGGAGGAACTTAGTCCCTAAATTCATAGGAATTAATGCAGTTACAGCTGAGGAACATCTGAGAAATTCTAAACTAGTCATTCAGGACTTGGACATGCAGTATGAGGATGTACAAATGAGACTATTTGTGATGTCATTGATTGAGGATGCCAAAGACTAGTTTAATAGTCTACCAACAACATCCATTTATTCCATCCATGTATTCCATGATCAATTTCTTCAACAATATGGAAATCAATGTGCATCATATTTTGCCTTACGTGAGTTAGTGACAATCCAAAAACATTAGAATGAATCATCCTTTGACTTTAACCAAAGGTTTGTTAAATTACACAATAAAATACCTGAGGCATCCAAGTTGGTTGATCCTACTATGTTGAGTATCTATTTGAAGGCCTTTGACCCCAAGACATGATATGAAATGAGAAATAGAGGTCCTAGGAATCTAGGTGAGGCCTAGAAGATAGCCTTAACCATTGAAAATAATAGGAAAGCTATAGGGATGTTTTCTAAAGGGGAAAACCCTAGGGTTCCTCAATATCACCCCCAAACAAATAAGAGAACACATATAGGAATGAAAGACCAAGGCTGCATGACATGCCTTATAATACCAATTGGAAAGATGGGAAGTCAGTAAATGATAGGCATAGAAATAAAGAAACACCAGATCCATTAAAAAGACAAGGGGCATACATGGTAGATAAAATTGCCTGGTGTTTAGTCTATTATGCACCACATTCCCTTGAACATTTGGTAACAACCCAGTCAATACCAGAGGAAGAAACACAAGAAGATAATGGTAATGAAGACCAAAATGTCTACCTAACTTCCCACACTCTTAAACCTTTGGAGTAGGAGTATGCATCTTCAGAGGAGGAAGGATATGAATACAATGTGGATCACCAAAATTACAATGTTCACATGGCAGAGCATCATGTTTTCTCTGATCATGAAGAAAATGATAATGAGAAAAACCCCCCTGTTGCATCAAGTCAGATTAATAGATGCAATATAAGAAGACCCAGTGAAGAAGAGATTAAAATATTGACAATTGCAGTAGTGGAGGAAACCAGAAGAAAATATAATTTGAGAAATAGAATGGTGAATAAAGATGAGGGTGTCCCAAGAGGGATATTTATAAAAAATAAAATGGCATCAGATGAAACATCAAAAGGAACTGATGATAAACAACCAAACAAAAAGAAACAGAAAGAATCCTTTAAGGAGGAAAGTAAAAAATTTCCCATTGAAAAGAAAAATCTAGACCAAACATCCAAAGGGGAAAAGGAAAGAAAGAAAGGAGAATGCATTGAACCTAAAAGGACAATCAAAATAGAAGGTACATCCTTTGATTTTATACAAGCTTTATCTCAATTGAAAATGTTTGTACCATTAATTGAAATGATGAAAATCAAGGAATATAGGGAAAGTACCATACAAATAATTTCTAATGGAAACCAAAATATAAGCCTTGAAAACAAAGAGGTCTCTGAGGTAAATAATAAAAGGAAGGAGGTAAAAATCCCAAAGGCCTACCTAATGAACACACCCCAAATTGACCCATTTTTCACCACTTTACTCATAAGCGGAAAAATAGTGAGAAATTGAATGATAGAGTCGGCTGCCTCTATGAATATCATGCCAGTAGGGGTAATCAAGCAACTTGGTTTATGGATAGATGTGGAAGGAGGTAAATGCTACACTATGGATAGCAAGCCTGTCTCGGTTGTGGGAATCATGAAAAATGTGGAAGTAAGGTTAGAAACTTACCCATAAGCCACTTACACTATTGAAATAGCTGTAATTGATACACCTCCCTAGTTTGGGATGCTTCTATTGAGATAGTGGATTACTGCAAGAGGAGGCAATGTACAGTTTGACCTATCATTTTCCACCATACCAATGAATGGAGAATAGGTAAAATTGTATAGAGAACCTAGAGTGAATCAAATTAATGAATATGCTCCTCAAGAGCCACTGAATTGCTTATGTGATGTTGATTTGGGAAGTTTTAGAGTGGAACTATCTCAATCTGAGTTGGAAAGCAAAGATCCAATTGATCAAAATATTTATGAGAATCAACAAGGAATATGGAAAATGTACATTGATGGAGTTTACTGCCAAGAGGGTAATGGAGCTGGTATAGTTTTTATATCTCCCAATGGTTCAAATTATAAATATTCATTTATTTTGGCATTTGAATGTACAAACAATGTAGCAGAATATGAAGCTTTTTTGACTGGATTGAATTTAGCTATTAAACACAAGATCAAAAACTTAACCATTTTTGGAGATTCAAAACTAGTTGCATCTCAGATCAGGTCAAAATATGTAGCAAAAAATAAAAAACTAAAACAGTACAAAAATGGAATATGGGATACAATTGAACTATTTTATGCCTTTTCCATTGATTGGGTGGACTGATCAAAAAACATAATGGAAGACTTCTTGGCAATTGTAGCATTAAAACAAGATGATATCACATTAGTAGGAGTGTCAAGTGGAATTCAAAACAAGACTTGTAGTACTTGATAATATATATAGTTGGCAAGTTTTCAATGATGACACTGACCTTTTGAAATTCCTTTAATGTATAGACCAGTATGAGGCTCAGGAAACTTATTTCAATGCTTTTGTGGAAGAAATAAATGGAGAAGAGATAGTATTTGGAAAAAGGGTCTTGCAACTTAAAACTAATAAACTCCCCAAGGGGTTGGTAGCATTGGAAAGAGTGTACAATGGAGGTGATCAATCCCTTATAAAACAAACACCAGTCAAAGGGGAAGATATTGAAGAAATAAACTTGGGGACTGAACTGTCACCAAGGAAGGTATATATTGGAAAAAAGATAAGCCCTACCATCTAAAGAATTCTGATTTCATTGTTAAGAAAGTATAAACATGTTTTCGCATGGTCTTATGAAGACCTCGAGGCATATAGGGAGGATTTATTTCAACATGAAATTCCATTGAAAGCAGATGCAAAGCCATTTAGATAGAAAAAAAGGCCCATTAACCCCACTTTGGAACCAAAAATGCAGGAAGAATTGACCAAGCTTAGAGACAGAGGTATCATCAAACCTGTGAGGCACTCAACATGGGTGTCAAACCTTGTTACTATTAGAAAGAAAAATGGAGATATAAGACTAAATGCAGATTTTAGAAATTTGAATGTAGCATCTCTTAAAGATAACTACCCACTGCCTAACATGGAAGCCATACTACATAAGGTGAGTGGATGTGAGTTGCTATCTATGATAAATGGATTTTTTGGTTATAACTAGGTTAAGGTCAAGGAATGTGAGCAATACAAAACAACTTTTACAATGCCATGGGGAACATATGTATATGTGAGAATTCCTTTTGGTCTCACTAATTCGGGAGCAACCTTTCAAAGGGCTATGGACTTAGCATTTTCTAACCTGATCAATGCTATAATGGTGGTATATAAGGATGACCTCATGGCTTTCTCAAAAAGGGTTGAAGATCATGTAGGGCACCTTGAAAAATATTAATTAAAGCTTTATAATATGGCATCAGTTTGAACCCTAAGAAATGTCATTTTTTTGTTACAAAGGGAAAGCTCTTAGGACACATTGTATCAAAAGAATGAGTTAGGATAGATCCTAAGAGAGTTGAGGCTATAGATAAGGTTCCTATCCCTAAAAATGTGAAAGCCATCCAGTCATTCTTTGGGTAGATTAATATTTTAGGAGGTTTGTGTCCAACTTTGCTGAGATTCTCAAACCCATATCAAAAAAGTTAAAAAAGGGACAAAAATTTGAGCGCACCCCAGAAGCATTAGAAGCCTTTGTATCCTTTAAAAAATCCATTAAGGAAGCCCCTATCCTCAAGTCTCCTAATTTCACAAAACCTTTTCAAATATTTTCATTTGCTTCTTTGCATAAAATAGCTATTGTCATGCTATAGAAAAATGAGGATGGTCATGAAAAACCTATATCTTTCTTTAGTAAATATTTACAGGGATCAAAATTGAAGTATGACATAATGGAAAAACAAGCCTTTGCATTGGTAAAGACCACAAAGGCTTTTGGGCCGTATCTTGTTGGAGCTAAATTAATTGCATATGTTCCTCACACAACAGTCAAAGACATCTTGACACAATCAAAAGTGACAGGGAAAAGGTGCAAGTGGATCAACAAAATTCAGGAATTTGATATGGAAATACAGATTACTAAATTGATAAGAGGCCAAGGATTGGCCAAATTAATGGCAAAAACAAACATTAAGGAAAATCAAATATACAATGTACAAGGAGAAGGAAATGCAATTGAAAGTATTGAGAATACAACCTGGTACAAAAACATCATGCATTACCTTAGGAACACAAAATGCCCAAACAGACTCGATGATAGTCAAAAGGAATTTGATATGGAAATACAGATTACTAAATTGATAAGAGGCCAAGGATTGGCCAAATTAATGGCAGAAACAAACATTAAGGAAAACCAAATATACAATGTACAAGGAGAAGGAAATACAATTGCAAGTATTGAGCATACATCTTGGTACACAAACATCATGCATTACTTTAGGAACACAAAATGCCCAGACGGACTCAGTGATAGTCAAAAAAGAACTTTAAAACTGTAGGCTTCTAAATATGTATTTATAGAAGGAGATCTATTCTAGAAAAATAGAGATGGAATGTTGTTGTTATGTTTGGATGAATCACAAGCTAATCATGTTCTAAAAGAAATGCACGAAGGAGTCTATGGAGGACATTATTCAGCAAACACAACTATAGATAAAATCCTCAGGGCAGGTTATTACTAGCCAAAATTTCTCAATGATTCATTTTCATATGTAAGTGTGAGGCATGCCAAAATTTCTCATGGAAAATGAAGTATGAGGGAGCTCTACCACTCAGAACTATATAGGTTGAAGCCTCTTTAAACCAATGGGTGATTGATTTCATTGGAGAATTACAAGAGAAGTCGAGTGGAGGAATTTTTAATGGATTACTTTATTACTAGATTTGGTACACCATTGAGGGTGATTATAGATAATGGCATGTGTTTCAAGTCTGATGAGTTCAAGGAGTTTTGTAAGACATATGGTATCAATTTTTCTTATTCTACGCCATATCATCCACAAGTTAATGGTCAGGAAAAATCTAGCAACAAGATTCTTTTAAAAATCATAAAAAGGATGCTGGGTAAGAAACAAAAATCTTGGGATTCAAAGTTAAGGTTGCTTGTATGGGAAAACAAAATTACTATCAAAAGGGTAATTGGAAGATCCCCATATGAATTAGTTTATGGAACACAAACTAGGATGCCTTTGCAAAATTTATTTCCAGTTTACAAATTTATCCTTCAGGAAGATATAAATGTTCCTGAACCAATGGAGGAGAGAATGGAGCAGCTTGTAGAACTAGATGAAATAAGGAGAATTTCTCAAAACTAGATGATAAAATTGCAAGCACAAATGAAATATTTGTTTGACAAAAAGGGAAACAATAGAAATTTTGGAAAGGATGATCTAGTACTGATGTGGAATACTAGGTGCCAAGAGAAGGGAAAACATGGAAAATTTGAGGCACTATGGTTAGGAACTTTTGTTATTATTGGAAAGCAAGGAGAGGATTCATATTATTTGAAAAATATGAGTGGTGAAGAACAAGAGTTGCCTATACATGGGCAATTTCTAAAAAAAAAATTCTCTTAAAAAGTCACAGAGAATCAAGGGTTGCTAGTGCATGGACAAAATTTGAAGAAAATTTTCTCATAAAACTTTCCATGCACTATAGTATAGGAAGTAAAGGATATAGGAAATTTCTAGTACATGGACAATCCTGGAAATCCTTATTTGATCTTTTCCATGTACAGTAGTTTAGGATCATTTTTCATCTCCACTTGCCTTCATCCATAATGTTTGGTCTACTCTCCCAGAGATTTGGATCCTTCCAATGATCATGCAATCATTCATCCCCAGATGGAGCCACTATTGGAACTATGAAATTTTGGGCAATTTTATTCACCCTTCATGATTATTAGTCTCCCAAAAGGTTCATAATGTAGACATAAAATCCTTCACATAGCATCTTTTACCCAAACCAAATTTAAATTTTATCATAGGGCCCCATAAATTTCATCTGCCATTTAAACATTAACATATGAAAATATCAGCATAGGTTGATGCAGGTCTCATCGATGATAACATACATATCCTCAATATATTAGTGAGACATCAAATGAGTCATACCAATAAAATTATACAATAAGAGAATGCAGATTTGTATCACTTATCGGAAAGACAAAAGATATCAGAGTAACAGTGTAAGGTCATGTCGAGATGAGTTACCTTTTACCGATTGGAGTAAAGTAAAGTCTATTGGAGAGGCTTTGGTTTTCGGAGAGAGATTTCAAAACACTGACTGAGGTGTTATTGGTCCTACTGATAAAGCAAAGGGAGGACTCACTCAGTAAGACAAATGATGTTGGGGAGAGTTCAAAAAGTCTTACCGACCCCTCAGGTTACGTCGACAAAACTAAGCATAAGGAGATAAAGGGTTTCGAGAAGACAATGCATATGGTCTCGCTGAAGAAAAAGCATATCGGTGAGACATTTCACCATGGGGAGATCTAAGAGACATCATAGAGAGTATCATTTTGTCAGTAGGACAAATACTCAGTCTTGGTGACATAAGTCAATAAAGTGAACATCTCGATGAGCTGAAAAGAATTTAGACCAAGGTGAAGAACCATTGGCCTAATTGATTAAGTTTGGGCAATAGTTTTTTCGGTAAAGGTCATGGTGATAAAAAAGAAAAAGGAAAGAAACTATCAGGGAGACTTGTGATGTTGAAGGGACTACAAGACATCTTAGCAGATGGGTGAATGTTGAACAAGTGGATCGGCCAGAGATTTGAAATGTCTTGCCATTATGAGCCCTAATGAGACATTGAGAATTTTGAAAAACTTCCAGCATTCATGTCTTAGTGAAGACATTGATGGTGCCACAAAGCGTAGAAGATTTTGCATATCAAGGTATGGTCAATTGAAATCATTCTCTCACATAATTCAAAGTGGAAAAAAGCAAGGGAACCAACAACACAATTAAGGCATTCACCTGGCTTGAATTTGCAAGAAAGTGATAGTAAATTTTTCATCCTCTCAAAATTCGTAAAAAATTGAATTATGGAAGGCACTAGTTCAGGAAAACCAAAAGGAAGAAAACCTGGGGAGGGTAGCCAGTCAAAAGAAAAAAAGAAAAAGACTGAATTGCAACCAGAGGGCATTGAAAGAAAACTAAATCAAGACCTCATAGACCAATTACCTAGTTTTGGGCCTAAAGCTAGGCGTTTTGTACAGCTCAGAGTGGAATTTAGCAAATTGGACGACAAGTACAAATTTATAGGGTATTTTTGGAGTCCGATTAGGGGCTATAAATTATTCAATTTCCATTATCATAGGAGAAATCACTCTGAGTTGATATGCAATCCATGGAGGCTCAATTTAGGGAAATTGGTGTGCCCTAATGTTTTTATTGATTTTGAATTGGTGAAATTGCTAGCTAGACATTAAGATTTGAAAAATAAGGCTATATATGATTTTTCAGGGAATCCGTTGATACATGTATATGAGAATGCAATTGCTGAGGTTTTCAGGATGGAGGGAATATGCAATGAGAAAATACTAAGTGAGGAGATCGATAGTGAGTTCAGAATGATGGAAACCATATATAAAGGGTGGAGGTTACCCCTACACACAACTAGGTGTCATGGCAAACCTACTCCAATGGAGGATAGTGAGGGACCACTGTTTCATGTAGATCTCTTCAAATCCTACCTGAAATACACTTACTTTTCAGTAGGACAAGTATTGGGGATGGAGGTACCCAAGCATATGGTGATTGTTGCAGACATTCAGTATCACAATTCTAGATCATTTGATTATGCTGCACATGTTTTTAAGGAGCTGGATGCAAGCTTGATAGTGATTAAGAATGGTGCTTCTATTCTCCATCTCAGGAATTATTCACTGCTGATGCACTTAGTGTTTTATTTTAGACAAGAGTTAGGTTTATGGCCCTAGGAGTTGAGGATTTCACCATCGGATAAGGAGGGTAGGCCATTGCCTATTCAGTTATGGAATGTTGTTTGGGACAACAGGTTTGCTAATTCAAAATTCTTGCATTTTGAAGAATTTTTTGTGAAACCCTTGTATATATTTTTCAATCATCTTTGTGATTATTCCCTATCTAAAGAAGTAAATAGGTTTCTTAGGCCTAGAGACTATACTGGACCAATCAACCACAACTAGGGGGATTGGTATTGCTTAGAGAATGCCACAATGATTAGGGTTTATGGTTTTGAAGATACACCATTCATTCTGCCCAGAACTATTCCGAATAGAATTACATACCTAGAAATTGTTAGGAAAATGGATTACTCCAGTGTTATGAACTTAAGTTCATATGGGAAATAGGCCTTTATGCCCAGTACATTGTGTTTTAGTCATTTTATTGTATTAGTCAAAGAAGTTTATGATTCGATTTTGGATAAATTATTGCACTACAACATGAGAAGAGCACTAGTAAGAAAAAAACTTTGATTGAGAAGGGTATATCCACTCTGCAAGGTAAAAAATAAAATTTAGTGGGTACCATCATGTGCCCTATAAATCTGATGGCATAATCAAAAACCTGGAGGCAGAGGAAGCTAAAAAATTGATTGAGAAACATAATCAGGAGTTGGTGGATGATGAGTTGTTATCCTCCATTAAGGGGATATCAGAATTAGATAGGCTACAAAGCTCCTCTAGGAAGGTATCAAGAATGAAGACTCAGGATTATGCCTATGCTGCAAGAGAAATAGATGTTGAGGAGACCATGGATGTAGATACAAGACTTGAAGATTATAGGTCTTTTATATCAAATGGTGAATTTATAAAGACCTTAGAGTTTAAGAAATTTTTGTATAAGAAAGAGGGGAAAGAGATAAAGGGAAAAGTTGGCAATGTCACTCCAGGAAATGAGATTCAACTACTAAAAGGCTTAAAGGATGAGGTAGATCAAGAAATGATCAACATGACCCCTAAAAAGGGAAGGGAGATGCTAGAAAAGGTAGGTGTTATGATTTTTCTAGGTTTGGACTTGAATTTTGCATTATTTTTTGATAGTTTCTTGAAAGATAACAATGCTACCCATAAGCTCAGCATAGAGAGGGTGACAGAGGTGTACATAGGATCAAGATACAATCTTGATGATGAAACATTGATGATTTGGGCCTTGTATCCTCCTCACAACTAATTGATTGTTATTGACACTGAAAAGGCATTTGGATATGTATTGACCTTGAAGGTTAGAGAGGTTGATCCTGTAGAAACTACAGATATTGGGATAAATATAGCCAAGTTGAATAAAGCCCAAATCCAAGCATTGATCAAGGAAAGGGAGATGTATAAAACCAATAATGAAAGGATTTTGAGAGAGAATGAATTCCTGAAGGACTTGGTAGGTGCTATAATAGAGCCAAAAAATATGCTCACCCAAGGTGAGAGCTCATAGAAAAAGGAATATTGGGAAGGATCAACTGCATACTCTCAAGGGAAAATGGATGCACTTGCTGTAGTAACCAAAAGAAGGTAGGTCATTTTAAGCACTTGGTTAAATAAACTCTGGGGAAAACATTCACAATGTGTGGATGCAATAAAGGAGCATGGAAGAATGGATAGCAGAATCGAGGAAAAATTTGAGGAATTAGAGAAAAAGTATACTCCTAGTGATACATAGATTGAAAATGTTAATTGTATCATGGATAGGAACAGGGATTTCTTTGAGGAGTTGCAAGGAGATGTGCATGGATTAACAGAGGCTACTGAAGAAAAATTGACCAAGTTATGTGATGATGAAGGGAAACTGAAAGAAGTGACTACGTAGAAAACTGAATGTGAAACAATACTCCAGGAGATGTTTAAATTAACCACTATGAAGGATGTGATATTGGATGAAGCATGTGAGCAAAATGAGCAAATACTCATGATGGAGATTATGATCCATGGTGCGTTGGGAGATGCTGATACTCATGAGTGCAAGGATTATATGGAGCATATGTTTGTAGTCCATTTGTGGCTTAGCAAAAATTAGTTATTAGTGAATTTATTAAACTTTTATGTTTTAAATTTTTTTGAAAAGGCACATCCTTTCACGAACTGATGTATAAATATCCATTGGATAAATTATTAAAAAGGTTGAAGATAGAATTAGAATAGGATAGACTACTATAAGCACTATATATTTTTCAGAATGATGACATTCGAGGAGACTATGTTGCATGTATGAATTTCAAGGAAGATAATGAAAGACTGTTAATTTGGTGATTTCATCCTAGCATCAATTGTTTGTTGGTTTCTTGTGATTATTTGATTGTCTCCAATTTGATGTTTCTTGATTGTTTAAATTGAAGTATCAAGTATATATTCAATTTATCAGTACACATTTGTTGTTTCTGTGTGATTTGATTTATTGGATTCTTTAAAGAAGAATTAAAATTCCTTTCAATCAATTACAGTAATCTGGGAATGTCATTTGGATTAGTAAGAAGAATCAGATAGTTAGATTTGATATTCTACCTCAAGTAGGGTTTATCAATTACATTCTTGCATGTTTATACCAATTATAAACTCATAGTTATATGCCAAACAATTAGAGGACCTGCTAGATAGAAACCATTCATTAAAGGCTTTCATTTGACTCTGTTTTACCCAACAAGGCACTGGTATCCCTTATTTACATTACATTAGTTTTATTCATTTCATCTGACATCTCTTAATTGAACATATTAATTCACACCTTGATATTGCATATATAATTTATATAAAAGTAGGATCATATCTCTCCATTGTTAAATTGCCATTTGTGGATAGTTAGATCAAGTAGAAAGCATAAATTCAAAATCTATGCTATTCATATAGGTGTACCTTCCTAGGTCTAGCAGAGCCTTAAGAGTAGAGGGTTCAACCATACTGGGTGGCCTTGTCAGTTGACCAATAATGTAGTGAGAGTTTGGCAACCTCCTGTGGTTCATTTAAGCTAGCATTTTTGAGACCTAACAGGTACAATAACTTTAACCTGAGAAAGCACTTGAAACATATCTATGGGTACATATTTTGGAAAAATAGACACTATACCTTCATGATTCTCTTTCTTTTCTTGTGGCTTGGTTCCCTCAAGCTTCTTTTTCCTCCTATCTTCTGAAGCAGGTTCCATAAACTTTGTAACCACTTTAGTTTTCACTAATGATGAAGTTGTATCTTCTTGAATTTTTGGGGTTTCATTCTTTTTCACCCAAATCTTATCACTTTTCACCTCTTTAATTTATACAACATCCTTTATGATATCAACCTTAACACCCTTATTTTTGTCCTTTTTTTCTTTAATAAACAAGCTAGCAGGTTTACCCTATTCACCATCCACAGTTCTATTTCTCAACTGAAGTGAGTTTCTCATTTGACTAGCCATTTCCTCAGTCAACCTTGTAATCTCTTCTTTTGATGGTCTCCTTAAGGATATTGAATATTCATCTTGTTCCATATTGCAATAATTATGGTCAAAATCATCTTCCTCATCAGATAAAACCTATTTATGTTATATCTAATTTCTTTGCGTCTGATTAACCACATTAATTCCTTGTGATACATCATTAGAGGAACATTCTGCCTCATCAATGTATGATTTAGCCATACAAACATCTACATCACCTTGCTCACCTTTAAGATTCTGCTCATGAGTGTCCTACTCTGTTCCTTCAGCAAAAAGCAACTGAGCAATACCATACTAATTCTAATCATGTCGATATTCGCAAACATCACACCATGGTCTATCGAGTACCAGATTTATTGAATGCTTCTGCAAGGGGTCTGGTGTATGTTCATCATGTTTGGGATTTTGGATAGGAAATATTGGTTTCCCATCTTTCCAATTTTTATTATAAGGATAATTTTGCAACCTAGGTGGTCTTTCATTCTTATTATATTCTTTCTTATCATTTCCTATACCATTCTCTTGCTTGGAAACAGTATATTTTATGTCTTTCAAAGTTCTCAAGACCTTATCTCATTTCTCATCATCCTTAGGTTGTGCAGCAGAAACCTTCTCAACCTTATCCTTAGGATTTCTAAAAAGTGTAGATTCTTCTCTCCTACCATACTTCCAAAAAGCTCGCATATTTCTCTTGTAGACATGGAAAATATACAATTCGATCCAACACACTTCATCGTGATTACAAATTAAATTTCTTATTGAATCACACTCTCAACTTATCATCACCTTTCGTATTTTATTTAGATAAATAATTACTTATTTAATTAGGTATTTCTCCTCTATTGATTATATTAATGAGGTTAATTCAACTAACCCTAAATCCCTCTTTAATTAAATAATTCATCCTATTTAATTAGATCCCTAAAGTCTTATTATTAAATTGAATAATTCAAACCTTATTTAATTTAATCTAACATTGTCCCCTTTAATTAAATAAATCAAATCATATATTTAATTAAATCTTTCTTCACAATTCTTTATTTAAATCAACTCATAAATTTGAGTCAAAATTGTCAAATCATCTAATCTCTCATTAAATCAATCAAATCTTGATCAATGTAATCTCAATCACTAAAATCCTCTATAAAATGCAACTTGCACAATAAATCAATTACTTTGATTTATTAAATTGCCTATTTTCTCTCAACATGGAATAAAGGAGGAATATTCCCTCAAATTTGAATTCAAAATCTAAGTGTATTTGTACATCCAACAAAGCATTCACTCCTCTTACATGTCCTTGTGCATTGGGAAAAGTGGCATTTATTTCATTCTTTTTTCACTCTCACATGTCATTTCCCCCTCACATGTCATTTCCCCAATTTCAAATTCCACCTAATGGAATTTATCATGCACATTGACCAAAATGTGCACAACCTTTAACCATTCACATCTTGACAAGTGGCACTTGACCACTGGATGTTGAATGATACCACATTGCTCAATTTCACTCATTTTTCCAATTTGGAAGCTTATAAATGAGAGACTCTTCCTCTCATTCTATCATCTATAATTTGAGTAAACTTACTATACTCAACTTCATCCTCATCCACCATTTTAGCAAATTTACTCTCTTCACATTGAGAGCTAGTTTTTTCCATTTCACATCAAGTGTTCATCACTTTCATAATTTCATAGCTAGGTTATGCAAAAATCTCATCAAGGAGATTCAATTATCCACAAATTATCATATTGCAACAAAGGAGTTGGGAAAGGGCCAATTTCAACACACCAATTGGCACCAATTCCCTCATGGGATCAAGAGTTTGCTTGCTTAATTAGGATTGTTTTTAGTTTCTTATGTTTTGTTCTTGTTTTTCCTATTTTGAGCATAGTAAATGGATTTCATGGGGAATCCTTATTTCATCTTGCATATGAACCTAACTAATGTGTTTGTTTGATGTGTTTGTGTAGGAATAGGATTGGGATTCATAACTCTCATTGTTTATAGCCACCCTAAAAGCATCCCTTATAGTCTGAGGGTCTTTATCTCTAAGGATATATGCCATTTTAGTATAAAAATCATTGAAATACATGGTTAGAAAAAAAAATTCATCAAGCCTCAAAACCTGGAACAACTTATACATTTCTTTTTGAAATATTAGATTAAACTCTATCACAGGCTCATTTAATGACTTCTTAATGTTATTGAACTCATCTAGCATGAAATTGGCATTAGTTATATCTCTGTACTGCTCCTTGAAACACTTTTCAATTTCATCCCATGAACCAATACTAGCATTAGGTAAACCTTTGTACCAATCCCTTGCATCGTCTACCAAGGATTGTACAAATAATTTCATTACAACATCTTCATGCTCTACCTCATAATCATTTAGCATATCCATAAAGGCTTTTAAATGTTCCTATGTTGTCACAACATTTCTACCAGAAAAATTACTCATCTTCTCTCTCAAATCATCGGAGATGGGATTTGGATAACCTGGTATACCCTCAAAGTATAATTTCCTATATCTTTCCAATTGTATAGGTCTTCTTTGGAATAATCCCTCAATCTTCTAAGAGTCATCACCAGAATGTATGTTTTGTACCCTAGGGCCAGAATTGTTTGTATTGGTATCTAGATTTATCTTAGGAATAGATCTTGAGGCATCTTTCTAACTTGATTAGGTTGCAGCTTGCGTAGCCTCATCCATGTTGGAAATCCTTAAGAAACCTATTTTTATTTTCATTTCTGCATTTGTAGCCTCAATTTTTGTCCTCTCCAATTCCTTAGAAAGAGCCTCACCCTCCCTTATAACCTTTTCTAAGGAAATTTCAGCTTGTAATGGTACACATGGGGGAAAATCTCATTTAGGAGGGTGGTAAGTCACCTTTTCACTTATTTTAATCCCCTCAGCCTTTTGTTTTCCCTTGTCTAAGACATGTTTAGGATTTGGATCACTTGGTTGAGGCTTGATAGAGTCTGAGGGTTTTGGGTTTGAGGGTTTTGATTGGGCATGAACTTGACCTACAGGACCTACCTTAGACACAAAATTTATCTCCTTATCAACAATTTCACATACAACAGGGCCCTCAACATCTGGCTCAGGATTTTCTTGGTTCAGGGCCTTCATTGTTGCCAACTATCTAATCAACCTATTTCTTTTAATCATAGCATGCATCATTTATGTTTCTCTTTCCTTTTCCTTTTTCCTCCTCAAATCAACTTGTTTTTGGATCTCCCACCTTAAGGAGTCTATGTCTCCAAAAACATCATCAACTCAGGTAAGGTCATATCAAAACTCAGTGTATCACTTAGATCAATTAGATTCAATTCTTCAAGTACATGTTCAGACAATAAAGGAGCTCCATCATCCTCAACAAGAGGAGGTGGCACAATAATTGTTCTTTCTCTATGATGGATTTGAATTTTACTCCTACTTCTCTTTTCAGAGTATTGAACACTAACATGTCCTTTATTTTGACATGTTAAATCTGCTTGGTTTGGTGTATTAATTAACGTATCAAAAAATCCACAACTATCTGACTCTAAACTTTTAGATACCTTTCCAAAATTTTCAGGGATAGGATGTAATGACTTACTTGTACCTTGTTGTACAGGGTTCTGTGATGTGGGAGCAACATGACTAAATTTTGATTTTTTATTTATCCAATCCTTATTTATTCTAGGAAGTTAATTCTCCAATGTTTGTTTTGGATGATTTTTCATGAACGACCTAGCGTTCTTCATTCTATGTACTTGTCCCAAAGATCATTCAATTTATATTAAATCTTCAAAATAAGATGTACACTAGTGTAGAGACTTCAGAGTCACCACCCAATTAACTTGGGAAAACCAAATATCTAGGGATACTTTGTGAATTTAAAAAGACCTTTAGAACTTTGTATTGACAACATATGATGTACTTTACCAATGTCAAAAGATATGGGAAAACCTAACACAGGACCATAGGCTCGACCTTCAAATCAGAGAAACACTTATGAAAACTCTATGAAAAATGGATAACCGACACACTAAAAAGAAATATTGAAATTAACATCCCCAGTAGAGTCACCATTTTGTTGGTTTTTTTTACTATAACCAGGTTGATCTTCTAATCTACCTATGAAATTTCCAATTTCGATCAAGGGAAACTCAAAGGACCTAGACCAACTGATGAGGATTTTAAAGACCTCCTACACTTTGGGCTCTGCAAGACCTAGGATGGTGATCCCTTAATGTGTTTACAACCTTTGCACCATAATTCTAAACAACATTAACGACAACAGATGATATCACTCAATAGCTCAATAGAATGGGGATAAAAATGAATAGAATTGGATGTTCATCAATAATATCAACCATTTGGAGCATGAGATAATCACAACAACAATACTTCAAAGCAAAATATATTCATTAATTTTTAGTTTGTAGCAAGATCTAGGTGAACAAAAATAAAATACTGAATCTCGCAAACAAGTACAACTTAGATTAGTTCCCTATATCCATTAGAGGAGTCATATTCATAAGCATCTAAGGATTCGAGATAGATTAAACACATGACATATATAATCTTCAATGAAATTTCCTTACAATATCACCAATTTGTATCCTAACTCAATACTACTTATCAGACCCTTATACAGAACATATCGACCTACAATCCCATTTAATCACTTTAATTAATTCCTTGAATTAAAGCTAAAAAAAGAATTATACACACCACAATAGTGAGATGAATGAAATAACCCTTGATCATTTTATTCAAAATTCAGATATGATTGTACATTGGAGAGACATGAACTCAAATTAATCATTTTAATTTCAAATTACAATACTATCACAAAACATTAAATCTCCATGAGTTCAAAACCTACAACAAAATGACTCAAAACCTAGATCACATTCTCTCTAAAACTATGAGAATTTACAATTTTCTTTGCAACTCCACCTAGACTCGACTCAAAAATTCTAACTCGCTAACCCATACTTCTACCCTTGAAATCCTTCTTATAGAAAATGAAGGGGAAAACAAGCATTGGGGCAGAGATTACACATGTCACTAGCCACTTGGACCACCTTGTGATATTTCAAAAATTTGTTAGAGCAACAATCTCCACCAGATAGTCTTCTTGTTCATCTTTCCCACTGGGAATAGTTTGATGCAGCAACAAAACCTCAAGAATTCTGCACCTAAAATATCATAAATAAACAAAACTATAATTTTTTGTAACTACAATGGTTGATTTATTAACTATTAGCAGCCTACTCCCTTTTTACTCCTCCTTAGTTAAATATAAATTTACCAACTAGTAGTACTCTTCATCAATTGGCCAATTAAAAATGATTACCTCATTTATGCTAACACTATAAGGAACATAATTAACTACCACCTGATTTTCTTCTCATTCAAAATACTCATGGAATGAGTTGGTTCTAATAATTTTATCCATACAACTCACCAATAAATCAAAATTTGAGTCATCACAAATTAAAGTAATTTGAGCTTTGATGACCTCATTAGCCTGATCCTGCCACTATCGAAGTGATTTGATATTCTCTTGCTCATCAATTATGTCAGGTAGTAGTGTGTCACTCCAATCATCAAAATTATTCACCAACTATTTGATCTTCCTACTCAAATCATCTGGTAAGGCTTGAAAACCTTGCAATGACTTAACAAACACTTGAGTAGGCTTTAATGATTGGGGCCTATTATTTATATCAAACCTTGAGGCCTTATACATTATATCTAAATCATTGGCCCTAGGCATCCACTCTCAACTAGTGGTATTGCTACCTATGGATCCCTATCAATGTTCTTTGTTGAACCTAATAATAAAGAATATGAAGAATACACAGATGAAAATCTGTCATCAACCTTCTCATTTAAATTCCTTGATACAGTATTAACAATCTCCCTTTTCTTTGAAAATACTCCCTCTCCACTCACCTTCAAAGATGCTTGTAACTCTATAATTTTGTGCATCAACTTCTTCTTTTTTGGGTCAACAGAGCATTCTAATTCTTCCTCAATTGGTTCCAAAGTAGAGTTGAGGGAAGGAGTTTGAATAGGAGACCCTGATGTAGAAACAATGGGGGAAGCAGGAGGCACTGACCCTGATGTGGAAGGAAAATTTTTAATCCCTAGAGTGCTTGATGTCTCCCCAATCTGCCTATATTTTAACCTGTCCACCTCTGTCTATACCTCAATATTACTTTTCTGCACCTTATTATATTTTCTGGTTATAAATTATTATTTTTTCCATAAGGTTTTTTTTTCAACCTCTTCTCTCTTAGGAGTGTTATGGGCCAATTTTTCCACATTTAGAGTCAAATTTGTGGCCTTTTTGTTTGAGTTATTTGAAGCTCTCTCTATTATTGACTCCCCTCTCAAATTTGGCTTAATATTAGTAACATTGGTTTTTCTCCCTTAGGGGGCCAAAGCCCAAATTTCCAAAGTCTCATACTCTTCACTAAAGGAAAAATCTTGCAATGCTTCCTTGACCTCTTTAGAATTTTACAGGGGATACTTGGAGTTCAAAATAGCATTGAAAGATACTACATCATAAATGTCCCACTCATGAAGAATCAAGAAACCAACTTCATTGACCAATTTCATCCCCTCCTCAAGAGTGATGCTCTTGAATTCATTCATTAATTTAGATCTTACTTCATCATCATTCTCCTGGTTTGACCTGTCAAGCCTCAATTCTCTTCTCTTCTTGCATTTCTACTAATATTATTCCAATTTCATTCTTCAAACCAGTTGCAAGAAGAATGGTGTTTTTAAAAAGGCATCATCATCTAGAAACTCTTTACAGGCCTCCATCCTTGCATCTTTCACACATTTACCCTTCATATCCAAATCTAATAGAACCAATTCAATTGGTTTGGGAGGAGAAGGCATACCCATCTTCATATATTGATTAATGACAACAATCTCATCCACAAAGTCTTCTTGTGACTGCTCAATCCTTCACCTCTTGGGGCTTGGCTCTAATGGTGGTGGTGAGGGAATTTTCTCAGGTGATCATTATAAATCAATTATCTTAATTACCCAAGGTGTTTTGAGCTTTGGATCTGGTTGTTCATGCAATTTAATTATCTAATTTCCTTTTTTGTCTTCTTCTTCTTCATCACTGCTATCATTCCTTTTCCTCCTGTAAATAGGCCAATTATCTGAATGTTGGTAGGCTAGCCTCTCTTCAAGTGGCCTTACAACTTCTTCTTGTATGCCCAAGTCCAACTCTAGATTTATCTTCTTAGTCACCAAAATGCTTATGATTTATTTGAAGTTGTCCATCAAAAATTCAATCTTTTTGTGATATGGATTGAATTCCATCAATGGATCATATTTTGGATCCATCTTGTGCACAATGGTCAATATCTTGTAATAAGATATCCATTTCTCCTTGTTCAAATCCTTCTTATTTAGATCAAATTCATTTTTAATCAATTCCTTAGGAAAATTGAACTCATGCACAAATTTTCCCCCTTCTATTATTTGTCTGAACAGGGCAAAGAAACCCTCAAGATCATGTTGTCGCTTAGGACCACAACTCAAATGGTATACTTCAATTTTTTTCCAAAATAGACCCAGTCTCCCTTTGAAAACAATCAAACACCACTATATATTCTAGGTAAAATTTCCCCTTGCCCTTTCCTATAAGGTTATCCTCATGGATACATCCAATCTTCCACATAACCTCAGAAAATCCAACCCTTGGTGGCACATTATACGGAAATATATGTGGGGTCCCCTATAAGCCATACACCCTTAAAATAGTAATGACCTAGTATGGGATAATGTCACCCCAGTTGTGACAAATTTTCAACTATGGCTTCCTCCCCCTTGGCCTAAGGAATTCATGCAACTCCTTAGGAACTCTAGGAAAATTTACCATTAGCCTGGCCCTCAATCTAGATGCAAAAAAGTTGTCAAACTACACATGACTAGCATTCTCCCTATTGTATGATAAGCCAATAGTCCACACTTGCACTGGAAACTTTTCTCCATTAACAAACTGCTTCAAATTCATCTTCTTAGAGAATAATTCAGCATTCTTAACCAAAAACATGTACATTAACAAAGAATACCAGAAAAATGGAGTGCGTGCATCATTTTTCTGCAATTTCATCAATCCTTCATGTATATTTTCAGCCAAATAGGAAGAAAAATCATATATCACAGAAAAATTGGGGTGTTCTATTTGCACCCTCATGAACATATAGGCAATAGGCATAATTGTGTTGGGACTAAAACCCAAAATCTGACATAATGAGTAGAAAGTGGCCAAGAAGTGTTTTGCAAAATAGTCCAACCTAAAAGGCTCCTAGTCACTAGGGATAATATAAAATTTGGAATGTCTTGCCCTAGCCAGATGAGGTGGGAGCATCTTAACTCAAAAAGTGAATTCAGCTTCCCATACTCCTGCTTCATTCCCTCAAGATCAATAGGAACCAAGAACTCATTGGGCTCACTTAGATCAAAAAATTGTCAGAACTATTCTTTGTTAATTCTTAATAGAACCTTTCCATCATTATCTCTAACCACCAGTGTGATAGGATTATATCTTTTGGCCACTACCTTGAGCAAGTCGACATCAGGAAATACATTTGGAATGATCAGCTTCCCCATATCATACATCCATCGATTTGAAAAAGGACGAGGAAAATTCCTCTATCCAAACCACAATTTGAACATCTCCAAACCCATAAAGGGAACCCTAGCATCAACTATATTGAAATAATTATACACCAATCCCTTGCCTAGTGTTTTTTCTTGCATTAAGACCAACCCCTTCTTCCTATCATTCATTTACAAGGGAAATTGATCTAGGAAATCATCATATAGGTTTCTATTTATATATTCCATCTAGCTAGAATGATTTTTTAATGGTGCCATCCTAAGAAAACCAAGGCTTCCTTGCTTTCCAGACTTCAAGAAAAATAAGGCTTTACGAAACTACAAAATTACATAACAAAATCTTGCAATTTCCCACAATTTAGTTAACCTATAACCCTAAAAAAATTATCAACAAGCCTTCTGATAGGAACAAAAAAAATTTCCCCAAAATTCAGATTACAAATTAACCAGGAGACACATAATTCAACTAATGACTTTGTGCATGCAAAAACCCTAACTATTCACTGCAACAACTCGTAAATTTGTCCTCATCTTTGAAACAACTCCATGAAAAAGTTTAAAACATTTGTGATATAATAGAACAAAGAAATGGTCACTTTATTTCAATCAAATCATGTTAGATAACGTCTCATCCAACATTAAATCTTACTCGTGTGCTCCACCAATTGCTCCAATCATATTTGATGTAGATTCAAATACTACTGGTCGATCTTTCATTTTTGTTCGATCATCTAATGACTACCGTCAAAACATTCTGACATGACCTCCACCATGGAAAAAATGACCCACCATACTCTACGTTGCCAAGGAAATTCATGTGGTTCTCTCTCTTGATTTCACAATTAGTAAAGACCTTGAAAATCCCAATCACATGATGGTAGGCAACCATGGATCTCAACCATCGACAATCCTGGTCATTCAACATAGTCACCAACTTTGTCATTAATCATTGAGTACTTTTCCTATCGAGATTAAACCATCTTCATTCATTTGAAGCATGTGCATCTTATAACTACTTTAGTAACCTGCTACATAATGTATGAAAACTGAATTAATGTATTAAATTATTCGTATCAATCCTTTAGCTTCACTAGATGAGACATGTGACGCTCACCCATGATATCGCAATCAACCAAATTTGTGTGGTGGGGTCATCACGGGATAGCGAGGAATGGCTGAGATCAAATGATGATTCATCAATGGTCATGCAAATTTGTCCCGTTGTAAAATATAAAACATTTGTTAAAAGCACGAGGGCACATTACTAGGTCGATGACAAACAATGACATAATTTTTTAAAATGTTGGAGCATGGCACCATCCTAGACTTAGAAAATAATAAAGTCTAGAAAAATAAATAAAATGACAGATTAAAAGGGGCCCAACCTAGACAAAAACAATGGGGCTTAATTTTTTTTTAAAAGCCTTCCTCTGAAAAGTAACAACTGAATATAACCTATTCATGGTATAAGACAAGGCACTAGGGTTTTACATAAAAACATGAGAACAAACGTAAAACTCCAACCATAGGCTTCTCAAACATCATGGGTGACCAGAAACATAAGCAAGATAAAAATGGAACACAAAGAGTAAAATTTGAAGTTCTATCAGGGTAGTTTTTTACCTCCTCTGAATAGTGTGCTCGAGGACCATACTAATGGATCTTCTAGGGGAAATCCTAGTCTTGTTGGGATTGGCATGGTTGGCAAGGATTCTTTTTTATCGTTGGTATTTCTTTTCACTATCCATGAAGGGTTGCAAATAAATAATTTTAAGGAGGGTTCGATGATTATTTATGTTGTGGAGAGGGATCTTGTTTTGGGTTGGAGAAGGTTTATTTGTGAAGTTTATTCCTAGGTCTTGATTAATTTATTGACTGAGTGGAAGATATCAAATATTAATTGGTAGCTGGATTCTTTGGTTGAAAGGAATCTTAAGGTTAGTTCTATGATAGAGGAGGTGTCCTTTTTTCATATCCCAAGGGAATGGAATCAGATTGCTGACTATTTGTACATATGGGCCTCAGAGCATGAAGGTGACTAGAAGGTAGAATAATGTGTTCAAACCTCCACTGAGTTATGATAGGATTTGGATCGATTCCTTGGGGATGATAGGAATATGCATTGAGATTGGTGATTATTGTATTTTTGGTAATGGGTTGGTTCTTGTTGGTTTTCCTGGATGAACAAAATTCTATTTGAATATTCAATAAATTTTACTATAATGTTGTATTTGAATATTCAATAAAAAATTTACCCCCTTTTTAAAAAAGAATATTTTTTTTGGAAGATTTCATCTGTCCACTAAAGTATTCCTCTTATTCTAGCTCCATTATGAATCTTGCTTTGTGATCTCTTGCTATTATGTCTATTCAAAGTCCCATGAACTTTGTGATTGCTTTGTCATTTTGGAATTGATCTAGAATAGGTGTATGTTGTTGTTGATCCCAATCTATGAGTTCTGGGTAATAGAGTGGAAGCCTATAATCTTGGTATGCAAAGATTATAAAAGTTGGTGAAAGGGTCAGTATGGCTCTAGTGTCCTTTTCCCACTGAGTATCTAGGTTGTCATTACTAGAAGTGGGGGAATCATATATGATGATGAAGGAAATAGAATCCCATTCGTATTCATTAGAGTCTATTTCATTATGGTAATATATGTTGGGAATGGTTTCCATCTATTGGAGAGGGAACCTATGAATTCCAAAGTTTTCAAATAAATCGTTAACGGGTAACTTGTTGTCCACGATAGGATAGATATCTAGTGCCTTAACAGTAGCCCCATATTTTTATTCCTCTATTCCATTATGATAGGCTCTGATTTTCCTTTTTTATGTAGCCCTAGGCCTCTTATTCTATTGTATCCCATCTATTTGACTAATTGATAACCTCTAATGTTAGGATCAATTAAAATGGGTTGTGGATTTTCTAGTTCTTCTTGATCCTCCTTATAGATCATGAATGAAAGGTCCTCCTCAAATATTTATTCATCTTTTATGTCCCCCCATCTAGTAAAGATAGTGAGTTTGGCTATAATTTTTACTATATTGATCTCTTTTGGACCTCCATATACTTTTGGTGTTAGTGGAAGCAATCCAATGCAAAATGGTTGGTTAAAATGGTAGTTCCCATTACCCTTGTCAAGTACTTAAATATTAGCTTCCATTTTCAGTTGCTCACTTAATGTGTTTATGGTAGAGGTTGATGGAAGCATGGAAGGGTTGAAAAAAGAAAAGGAATGGAAGGATATATCATTGCTAGGAACACTTTGTATTTTATTCTACTTCTCTTCCAATATTGCACAAAAAATTAAAGGCTCGGGATTGACATATAGTGTTACTTCCTTTCCTTCATGGGGAAACTTTAGGCATTGATGAAAAGTGGAAGGGACTACTTGTAATGTGTGGATCCAAGGGCATCCTAGTAGTAGGTTTTATGGAAACTCAATATCTAGTACTTGACAAGTAGTTTATGTGATGGATGGTCCTATCTGCACTAGCAACCTAACTGTTCCTTTAGAATTTCTTTCCAAGTCATAGGCCTTATGGTGATACTCTTGTCTTTGTCAATCACACTATTCGACTACCCCAACTATTTGATGAATTTAAAGGTACAAATTTTTAAACCTAAACCATTATCTATCAATACTCAGTTGACCATGGTCTTGTGAACACCAACCTCTGTGTATAGAGCTTGATTATGGAATGTTCTTTATGGTAGATATTTCTTAGAAAAGACTAAATGATAACATGCAATGATTTTTCCAACCATGGCTTGGTATTGACTAGGATCGAGGTCATTAGGGAATAACATTTCCAATTTTTTTTCAGTATCTCCCTATGTGTGAGTGATATTTTTAACAATTATAGGATTGAGATTAGGGTAAGTGTCATCTTAAATTGTTCCACAATTCTTTATTCACTTGGTTACTTGATTGTGGGTTTGAGAGGTGCTCCTTGTATTGTAACTCTTCCTTGATGGGTAGTCATGTTGTAGTTGTTGTCTCCTCCTTGTATTGTTACTAAATTTTCCCTATTATCATTACCTTTTGAGAGGGTTCCTAAAACTATGTCACCATATGTGTAATTAGCATTGTGGTACTCTTGTCCTTTTCCTCAATTATTCCTCTTAGCATGGTTTTGGATTAGGTTTGAGTACTGAAGATCTTTGTTTCTGAGACAATGCTCAAGGTCTACTTCTACTTTCTCTATCAAGTCTTGGATGATATGTTTGAGGTGCATACCTTTGTTGGTCGTATGTTCTTTGATCATATGGAAATCACATGTCTTTCTCATTGTACCATAGTATTTTAAAGCGAGGTTCCTCATAGTTTTGATGATCATTCATTTTTTATAAGGTTATTTTGTACTAGTTTGTGCATAATGATTTAAAGTGACTCACCTAATACTATTAATTTCCTCCTAGGTTGATGATATTTCCTCTATTTCCCTCCCTATTTTTTCTATTGGTTTACAATTGGATTGTTCTCAAGATAGGTAATTTGGTTGCTTTGTGTGTTTTTAGGACCATAGCTTGTTTGTGCCAACTATTGTTTTTTTATTTGTCGTATTTGCATTCCATACCACTCTAGCTTCTACCACTCCATCATTTTTGAAATTCTTGTTTTTGGACCAGACTTTAGGTTTCTCATTTGAGCTAGAGGGACCATCTTTTGAGCTATTTTTCTCAATTATCCTCTTACTATAAGGGTATGTAACCCCTTTTTTATTGTTTTCTCAAAGTCTATGATACATGGAATAGTGAGCTAGTAGTTTATTTTAGGTAGTACATTCATAATGAAAATATCAACCAAATCCTTTTTTGGAATGGTCCATTTGCACACACTTTCTTTGTGTCTCCATCTCTATATGTAGGAGGTAAAGGACTCTCCTTTATTTTGTTTGATTTTGGATAGAATTGTGATGGTGACATCTTTTTCTATGTTAAATAGGAAGTGGCTTATAAATTTAATAGATTTCTCATCAAAATTTATTATTCTAGGTTGTAGATAGGTGAACCACTCCATAGCATGACCTGTAATGCTACATGGAAAGAGCCTCATGAGATAGGCATCATTATTTTGTACCTTCATACATGATACCGAAAATTCTTGCACATTCTCTACTAGATCTCCTACTCCTTTATACTTTTTATCAACTTGGGTATGTCAAAGTGCTTTTGAAAGGGTAGTGCCATGATGGAATGATCAAAAGGGAATGTAAAAATTTCTTGAAAAGTGTAGGTTTTATTTTGTTTTCGTACTTGCATATTTGTTATTTTTTGGGTTCAAGAACATTTAGTTTTAGTTCTATCTCTATTTTTGGTATTTCTGTTTGCAAACCTTGCATGTAATAACCTTGTTTCCCTAATGGGTTTTGGTCATATATTGAGTATTGTGAAGGTACAAGACCTTGATATCCATATGGATGTAAGGAGGTTTAACTCCTTATTGTGTGTAAAAGGGTTAGCTCCTTGTTGTTTGGGTGGAATAGACTAAAGGCTTCCCTGATGATGTGTTTGTGGGTGAACTTGTTGATGGGATGAATAAAGGAAGGTTCTCTATGGCACACCTTGTTGGGTAGGACTAAATTGAAGGTTACCCTGGTGATGCATTAACATGATACTTTGTTGATGGGACAACTAAATAAGGTTGATTTATGGCACACCTTGTTGGGAAGGACTAAAATAAAGGTTACCCTAATGATGTGTTGGTGGGATACCTTGTTGATGGGACAACTGAATGAGGGTGCGCTATGGCACACCTTTTTGAGTAGGACTATAATGAAGGTTACCCTGATGATATGTTTGCGAGATACCTTGTTTATGGGATGAATAAAGGAGGGCGCTATGTGGAACACCCTATTCGGTAGCACTATAATGAAGGTTACCTTGATGATGCATTTGTAGGATACCTTGTTGATGGGACAACAGAATAAGGGTGCCCTTTGGCACATCTTGCTAAGTAGAACTATAATTAAGGTTACCCTGATGATGCATTTGTGGGATACCTTGTTGATGGGATGACTGAAGGAGGGCGCTATGTGGCACACCCTGCTAGGTAAGACTACAATGAAGGTTACACTAATGATGCATTTATGTGATACCTTGTTGATGAGATGACTACATGAGGGAACTTTGTGGCACACCCTATTGGGTAGGACTAAACTAAATTTTACCTTGATGATGTGTTTCGAGGACACCTTGTTGATAGTATTGCTAGTTCAAAAGGGAAACCTGTGGTCCACCTTATTGGTGATATTGATTGTTCAGAGGGGGCCCTGTGTTCCACCCTGTAGGTGGTATTGGTAGTTTTGAGAGGTACCCTATGTTGCACCCTATTGATGCTATCAAATGCTCTAGGAGGTGGATTGGTGTCTTAAGATTCATACTAACATGGACCTCCTTGATACATTTGTGCCATTGCAACTTGTTCACCCTAAGTTGGTTTTCTAAATAAGGGTTTCTCTTCAAGTTGGGCACTATTTTATGAGAAAATAGGTGGCATGTTCATCATCTTTGGAGGTTGGGATATTTGTCTCACACCCGATTTATCCCCTAAGGGAATAATATTGGCTTATTTGAGAGCCTCTACATTGAATTCCATGAGTAATTTAGCACCATTTTGTGCTAAGTTGAAGAAATAGGGGTTTGGGTCCTTTCTCAACAACCTATCCATTAGTTTGAGAACCTTGGGGTTGTTAGAATGTTTAAATAGTTCCTCCTCATTTATCTCTTCCTCACTATCTACCTCTTCTACAACCACTTTGTTTGGGTCTTGGTTTGTTTGTTCTATTACCTCCTTTTGTTTATGGTTTAGTTCTTATTCAGTGAAAGTGTCCATGTACACTAGTCTCTACTCTATGGATTTTCAAGGTCATTTGGCATATAACCCCATGGGCTACTCTCATCTTTCATTGAATTGTTTTGTTGGACAATAGTGGTGTTCTTTCTTGCCTTCCATTTTCTTCCTATGTTGTGATCTTGTGGTTATCATAAAAAACTTTTTTCCCCTGTGGGAGAGTAGTGTACTTTATAGTATGAATAAAGACCCAATGTTATCCTAAATGATAGGATAACTTTTATGTGAGATATTGGAACTGTTGGAATGAGCTAAGATTCTAATAGTATTAGAAGGAATAAAAGTTTGGATTTTTCCTAGAAGCATGTTTATAAAATTTGTATACCAACCTAGTTCTAGTCTTATGAAGCATCCAAATGTGTTTCTTAAGAGAATTTGGACTAAGATTCCTAAGATTAAAATGATGACCTATGGACTTTACCTTAGGGCTCTTGACTTTGCATGAGATCATGAAGGGGATATTTATTACCACACGGGTGGTGGTAATAAGGTCTTTCTAATACTATATCATCTTTCTCTTCCTATTCATCTAGGATAATTGATATGGTGAGAAATTGGTGGGGTGTTTTGTTCTTCTAAAAAATGAAGGTTCTCAAGCTACTTATGATGTCAATTTGTTCACCGTCAATATATGTGAGACTAGTTTGAAGGAACGGTGATACAAGATCCAATTGTTGAATTGGGGTATTTGGCTCCTAGATGGTCATAAATTTTGATGGTTTTATGGGATGGTTGTTGTGAAGCTCAAGACCCTAGGGTTTGAGTGTTGTTTTGGAATGGTACTACTTATAAATCAAAATGTTGAAGAACTAGGGTCCATATTCCACTTCCTTGTCCATAGGATATGTTGCAAGAAAGATTACTTTTACTATCGACAAGTCCCAAGTAACTATTGATATCATAGACGTTTGAGTGGAGGAATGACCCTAATAGTTTGTTTGATTTTGATTTCAAATATGTTGGATGGAAATAATGGATATGGGACTATCTAAACTTTTGTCTTTCCAAATTTTTTGGTTCAAACATTGATCTTATATACAAATCTCTCTCAACTTTTTATCCTTGTTTGAAGTATGGAAAGTGATAAGACAACACTTGGATTGACTCAACAACCATGGAATTATGTGACCTTCATGTCTATAACTTAGGTTGTGAAATCACAACACCCAATCCATAGTTCCCAAATGTTTACTTTGATTAATGTAACCTCAAATAAAATCTAGAATGTTTAGAAACCTTTAAGGAAATATCCTTTCAAGGGGTGAAAACATAAGGCTTATTTCACAAGTATGAACTAAATCAAAGGGTTTGTGAATCAACCATCTCATTTAGTGTTTGTTTGAATTATGTTCTTTTTGTTTAAATCAATCACAAAATTTGATGTCAATTTTTTTTTGAATGTAATGGGAAATTTCAACATAAATAAGAAATTACAACCTGAGTGGATAGAAACCATTCTCTTAGGTAGGCTTTCCTCGTGCTCCTAAGAGACAATTTTACATGCAACTTATGGAGCGGGCTTGTAGTCGGACATGGCAGGTAACTTATCATAAGTAAATTCTGATGCACCACTTTTAGAGAATGTTTTCAAATAATAGGGCGACCTCTAAAACAATTTGCTTCTTAGTGATAACTATTAATGTTGAAATTTAACACTCACCCACTGGCCACTTAAGCCTCTTTAACCATTCTTGTTCCACTTAAGGTGTGGTATTAGGTGCATTTTTTTGTTTGCATGACTTGAAGCTAATTTCTTATGATTTTGCATCCTTTGATATAGCCTACCAATAAACATGCTTGGAGACCTTGTAATGAGTTCTCTAGCGTGGGATATATCTCAAAGCAAGCCCCCTCTTTAAGGTAAACTTGAAAATAAAGTGCAATGCTCAAAATTCTCTTTCACTCACCCAAGATCACCAAAAGGCGTGAGGGGAGAAGATAAAAATATTTATATTTTCCAATCAATGAATTCACAATGAACAATCTATAGCAAATTGATTCTTTTTAAACACCTCGAGTAGTGTTATCCCAAAAATATGTGAATAAAATAAATAAATTGTTCTTTTTATTTGTACCAATAGGGAGTATTTAGGATATCAATAAAAAATAGAAATGGTACAATACAAAAGACATAACTTCTTCATTTTAAGCTCCAAATTTGAGAGGTTCTAAGAAAAAAAGACCTAGTCTTTAATTGGTCAACAAATGTAAATTGAGCATGCGTAAAAAAAATGGAAATCATTTGCGCTCTTTTGATGCACCAAAATTAAAGTTCCTAACTATGAAAACATGAAATGTGTTCATTTTTAGATCCCAAAATTGAAGTGTTTTTTTTGTTCTTTTTATGAGCACCAAAATGAGAGCTCCTAAGTTAAGAAAGCATGAATTTGGTTCAATTTTTAACAATAGTATGAGTTTTTGTTTGTTATTTTTAAAGAACCAAAATCATGAGTTCCTAAGTTAATAAAAAAATCTTTTGTGGATCTAAAATTCTTGGAATGATCATCTGCCCTACAACAAATGTGTTAATGTTACTTGAATCCTGCGTGAAATCTCTTAATACCTGTTTACACATCCAAAATAAAGAAAATGTTAGTGGAAAAATTCAGTATAATAGTGCAAGATCCATACACTTGTTTGTTAGAGAAACTACTCAGTTCTTAGAGAAAATTCTCAAAGAAAAAATGAAAAAGTGCCCTATTAGGAACAAATGCTTCAATTTATCAACAAATGCTAACACTGTCAAAAGAAGATGTGTAGGTTTTAAAGAAAAAGTATCGGTCTTGATGCAAATACATAATTCCCATGTCAATTGTGTAGTTCTTGTTGTAACTACATGGTTTTCTTAACAGTCAAGTGTTCTATTTTTCTGGGCACTGCGTGAAAACTCTGTCAAGTGCATTTTTTAGACTTTTAGCTTCAAAAACAACTCAAACAAACATTAGAGGAGGGGAAAAGGGTCCCATCGGGCATGCTAGAATGTGTCAAGGGAGAATTTTAGACCAAAATAAATATCAAGCATGCTAATATAAGAATCTAAACTAAGATCAAACATATTAATCGAAGATCTAGTCCTACACATATTAAATGAAGCTAAGCCAATTGAACATGCATTAAAGAATCTATGATTACAAAATTGAATGTAAAATAATAACGTAGTGTTACCATCCCATAGTGGAGTGCATTCACCTGATGTTAGGTTTTCCTTACCATCATGAAGTCTCCAAAGTTCATGTGAAGAAGTTGGATGAGTGACTGCATTGGTTGGCTGATCAAAGAAATGAGGTTGAAGCACTAGCAATGGTGACTGTGAATGTCAACAATACTTCATTGTGCAAATGATGTTGATTCTCGAATCCTTATTTGTGAGGAAAGGGGTTTGTTATATAGAAAATGAGATTTGAAATGGGCGATTAGGATTGTGTTGAAGAATATCCATATCAACGGTCAGAGTGTGTTGAGAGGATTTAGACATGAGAAGATTGTGCAAAGTTGATTACACAATTGGTGTGATTAAGAAATAGATTGTCTAGTCAGGGAAAAGCAGGCAAGATTTTAGATTGATCACTCACAATTTAGATGGCTTAGTTAGAAAAATGATGGCTTAGTTAGGAATTTGATTGATTAGTTAGGAATTTAGATTGCTTAGTTAGCAATTTAGATTGACTAGTCAACTACTTAGATTGCTCAATTAGGAATCACAATTTACTCAATAAGAAAGTAGGTGAGGAATATGAATTAATTGATTTAATTCATTCATTTATTTTGTGAGTTGAATGTGAAAATCAAGTTTGAATTTTGCAAACAAAGTTGCATTAGGGTAAAATTACAAAGCTATGTCACACTTTTGGCCAACTTATCAGCATAAGTGAATTTTAGTATTTATAAATAAAAATCAATTTTGGTCAAACATATGATCTAGTAAGATTCATTCTAGATATGTTAAATACTTCTACAAATTTTCCAACTAAAATTGTTGGCTAAATGCATATGTAGCAACACTTTTAGGCCAATTTACTAAAAAATGTACATTATGTAAAATATTTAATGTTTCAACAACTCCTACTCATATAAACAATATTTTTTTAAAAATATAAAAATACCCTTTTGTAGATCCATAAGTATAGTTTTAAAATATTTATTTATTTTAATATTTCAGTTAGTATTTTTTATTTTTTACTAAAATTAGGTTATCAACACAAAAATATTAGGTTGATTATCATGCCAAGAAAAATACTAAAACATATTAATTTCTTTTTTAAAATATGATGCCCTAGTTAAAAGAATCAAGATTAAGGTAGCATAATTTTTTTTCTATATTAGATAAATATTTAATATAAAAGTTGGCATCAACTTGAAAAACTCATGTTTTAATTCACACACATTTAAATATTTATTTAAAAATATCTATTTATTAAAATTATAGAAAAAAAAAATCATGCTCTAAAGTTTTCAATTATAAATATACACAAAAAAGTATGAAGGAAAAAAAAGAAAATTTACTATATAATGCTTGACTTCTCATGTAAGGTCATTTTTCAGCACTTTATCAACAACTAAATTATAGTGCTAATTTATAAAAAACTATATTCAAATAATTTCAAATTTTTTACAAAAAAATACAAACATAAAATATACTAAAAATACACATTTTATTAGTTTACATCATTTCAAAATTCAAAACATATATGCCACCTTCTAGTGATTAAAGTTTAAAAGTTAGATTAGTGTTGACCATTTCTTTTATAAAAGTGTGACACAACTTTATACTTTTACCCATTAGTTTGATTTGATTTTTGATAACTGATTTGAATAGTTTGATTTAATTATTCAAACTTTGGAGGGAAAGTGTCATAATAAAATTATTATGATTTAATAATTTAATCAACTTAGGGGAATACGGTGATTTAGTGACATAATTAAATAATTGGGACTATTTAATCAGTCAAGATGAAATAAAGTGAGATTAGGACTTCATTAAATAAATATGATTTATTTAATTGGTCAAAATGATGAAATATTAATTAATCAAATAATGTTGTTCTATTTAATTAATAGAAAAATTAGGGTTTTTAGGACTTTATTAAATAAAATAAATTTATTTAATTTGTCTAAAATGATGAAAAAGTCAATTAGTTAAATAATGTTGTATTATTCAACTAATAACACAATTAATGGGTGGGGGCCCTAGCTCGGTTGGCTAAAACTTTCCTATTGTAGGAGGGTAGTCATGAGGTCTAGTCTCCCCCACCCCCATGGTACCGGAGGGCATGTCACGCCAACACTACCGATCAGATTAAAAAGTTTACCAGGCATGCTATAGTTTATAGGGGGTCATGCTACCCGATTCCTACAGTCTAATAAAAAAATTAATAGAAAAATTAGGGTTTTGGATGTCATTTTGATGTGGTGTGATGTGGGGAATAGAAGGATAATTTTGAGACATTATACAATGATTTTGAGATGTTTCAAGTCACTTTAGGATGGTTTTGACAAGTTATGGAATGACTATGAGATTTTTTGAGATATTATGGGAGTATTCCAAGATGTTCTGAGGTGATTCTAAGATGTTACGAGATGATTCCCAGATGTTTAGAGACATTTCAGGATGGTTTCAAGATGTCACAAGATGTTTTGATATGATTTTGATTCATTTACAGATGTTACTGGATGTTTCAGGATGGTGCTCAATGTTGTTTGATGTTGTTTGGGTGTGTGATAGTTGTTAAGAAATTTTCCATGTCTACAATTAGCAATCACCTTCTCAGAGAAAGACCTACCATCACAACCATCTCATAATAATGCTTTACACCTTGAGATCTACATTCGTAAGAATAAGGTTAAAAGAGTCTTAATCGATGGAGGTGTTGGTCTAAATATTTGTACCCTTAAGTTGATCAAAGACTTGGGATACTCATAAGATACCATTGAGAAAACAAAGAGTATTGCCATAAGAGCATATGATGGCCAAGAGCAGACATCCCAAGGCATCATTGATCTACCCATACAAGTGGGACCTTTCATTGTAGAAACTACATGCCAAGTGCTATATCTTGATATTTTGTATAACATTCTACTTGGTCGACCATGGATTCATGCATTAAAAGTTGTCACCTCGACCAACCATCAATGTGTCATGTTTCCTTTTGAGGGTAGAGACATTACCATCCATGGATATCTTGAGCCTTTTACTTTTGCAAGAATCTTGATGTGGGAGCATCCTTGGATCTTTGTAATCCTGCATCAAACAATTTTTTTTTTCAGTTTTGTTCTTGATCTTGTCCAGTTCAAGTCAAAAGATTTGGTATTTCATCATACTTTTTAACCAAACCCTGTGGATCTATATTTTTATCGTGGACATATTTATTTTCCTTATTCCAGTATTTTAGCATGATTGGATCTTTTTCCATCAAGTTATCGCTTTCAGATTAAGTGACAGTTTCTAGAATAAAGCACTGAAGCGGTTTCAAGCCTATCAACTAATTTGATCTCTTATGGATCCTTCCCATAACTTGTGGATCCTCACATTGTGTTTTGAATTGTTTTTTGGAGTGTCCCTAACCTTAATTTAGGTCCACACTTCATCTTATGCACCTACCATGGAGAAATTCAAATTTAAGGCCGACCTATTTCATGCATGTTATGTTTCCTTCATCGAAGATTGTAATGATCTTTGGCTGGCACAAATGATTCTAGATCTCAGATGTGATATAAATAATTACAATAGATCATTAGGATGGAAATTAGAATGAATATGGGACTCGATCTATAATATTTTGGCTTGCATTGAGGAGCATGTAGGAATACTATATTTTGAGCATGTTCTATCAAGCATGTGAGCCCAATCTATAAACATGGATGTTGTTGGTTGTATGTAATTAAAATTTTTGATAATAAGAATGTTTGAATCTGCATTTACCTCCATATTCTGAGTGGATTATGTTGTGTAACTCTAGCTACATAGTTTGGACTGTTCTCTTTGAGGACCCTTCTACCGTGATTGCACTAGATTAGTATCAGAGAAAGATTCATTTTGTGAGAGATCATCAGAGTTTGCAAAGTCCTATTGAAGATTTGTTGTGGGGTGGCTGATTCAGGATCCAACCTGCATCTATAGAAGAATTGTGTAAATATGGCAGGAAGAATAAATGGTAGAGGAAATGGAGTGCACAAAGATGTAGACCCAACTATAATGGAGATGTTGAGAGGAATTGATGCTAGATTAGAAGAAATCAAAATAGACTAGAGGAGTGGTCAACTAGTTGATGATGTGAGTGATGAAGAGGTAGAAGAACATGAAGAAGGAGAAAGAGGAAATCAACCTGTCCTTGATCAAGGAGAAGAGAGCTTCATAATAGCCCTAACCAGAGTAAATACTAAACCATATTTCAATCCACTAGATTATAATGGTAAGTTGGATTTAGATGAATTGCTTGATTGGATAATGGAGATGGAGAAATATTTTGATTTTGAAGGTACCGCCAAAGACAAGAAGGTGAAATTTTATTTTACAAAGTTGAAAAGACATGCATCCCTTTGGTATGAACATTTGTAGATAGATAGGAACATAAGAGGAAAGGAGGATAAAATCATGGGATCGGATGGTGAATAAGTTAAAGACAAAGTTTATACCCATACACTATCAAATTAGTTTGTTTTGAAAGTTGTAGAATTTGAAGCAAAAGGAGTCAAGTGTGATATAATATACTAAGGAGTTCTACAAGTTGAATATCAGATATAGACAATCAAAGGATGAGACCAAGCAAGTAGCTGGATATGTGAATGTCTTGAATCCATCTATACAGGATGAAATTAGTTTGATCAAGTTGTTGAGTTTGGAGGAGGCATATCAATGTGCCCTAAAAGAAAAATAGAAGGTGAATAAAAGACATGAGTAGAGATAGAGAGGAAGAGGTGGAATCTTCACAAGAGGAATAATTTTTACTAGAGGAGGAAGAGTATCTTTTGAAGATCAAAATAAAAATAAGGAAGTCAATAAGAATGATAATTTGTACCATAGAGATGATATAAACTCTTACCAGAGAGGAGGATATGGTGGCTATCAAAATGAGGGTTATAGAAAACGTAACAGACGACAAGAGAAAAGAGTATTCAAGGGAACTTGTTTTAAGTGTGGTGGAGAAGGACATAGAGCATTTAAATGTAATCAGGGAGAGACAAGCAAAAATATTGAGAATAGTAGAAGAACAACCTTTGTTGTGCAGGATCATGTCAGATCATCTAATAAATTGGAAGAGGGAGAAGTGCTAGTGAAAAGAAGAGTATTGTGTTAAAGTGAGATGGAGCACGAACCATTGCACAATGATTATCGGTAGTGAAAGATTTGAGAACCTGGTTTCTGAAGAAATGGTGACCAAATTGAAGTTGTAAAGGTTGAAACACCTGAAGCCCTATCATATAGCATAAATTCAAGATGAGCATAACATATTGGTAAGTGAACAATGCTTGGTAAAATTGAACATAGGAAATTATCATGATGAAGTTTTGTGTGATATCATGCCTATAGATGTATGCCATGTTTTGTTGGGAAGGCCTCGGTAGTATGATAGACTGGGTATTCATGATGGAAAGAAGAAAACATATACCATTGTTACTAATGGGACGAAGAAGACTTTGTTTCCCTTGGAGGATGTTCCTAAAGTTGAGGTTCGTACGAGTGCTAGAATTTGTTTGGCTGATGGAAGGAGATTTCTGGATGGAATGAAACATAAGAACATGTGTTATGCCTTGGTTCCTAAGAAGTTTGAAGACTTGAAGCATGTAGAAGAGCAACTAGAGGAGATAAAGGAATTGTTGGAAGAATATGAATCTATCATTTCAGATAATGTACCTAATGGATTGCCACTTGTGAGGAGTATTAGTCATTACATGGATCTGATTCCTGGAGCTAGTTTTCCTAATAAAGCAGCACACTGGATGACACTAACAGAAAATGAAGAATTGAATAGACAAGTGCAAGAGTTTTTGAGGAAGGTTTTGATCAGAGAAAAATTAAGTCCTTGTGCAGTACCTATTGTGCTAGCACCTAAGAAGGATGGAGAATGGAGGACATGTATAGACTCTAGAGCCATAAACAAAATAACAATAAAGTATAGATTTATTTTTCCTTGAAAGGATGACATTATGGATTGTTTAAGTGTAGCTAAATACTTTACAAAGATAGATTTGAAGAGTGGATATCATCATATTAGAATCAGAGAAGGGGATGAGTGGAAGATAACATTCAAGACAAATGAAGGATTGTATGAGTGGTTGGTGATTCCTTTTGGACTAACAAATGCACCGAGTAATTTCATGAGGCTTATGAACGAGGTATTGAATAAATTCGTGGGTGAGATTGTTATTTTCTATTTGGATGACATTTATTTTTAGTAAGACTAGAGAAGAACATTTGTTTCATATAAGACAAGTTTTGCAGAGGTTGAGAGAATAGTAGTTTCTAATAAACATTAAGAAGCATGTAGTTTCATGAAGGAAGAATCTATATATCTAGTATTTGTGATATCTGTTGATGGATTGGAGATGGATCCTAAGAAGGTAAGAGAAATTTTTGAATGGAATACACTAGAAAGCATTGGAGATGTAAGATAATTTCATGGATTGGCTAGTTTCTAGTGAAATTTCATTAGGAATTCCAATTCTATTTGTAGTCCTATGACATAAACAATGAGAGGAGATAATAAATATTTTAGGTGGACATATGGAGCAAACCGAATTTTTGAGTTGTTGAAAAAAAAGGTGATTGAGCAGCCTATGTTGGCTTTACCAGACTTTAATAAGGTATTTTAGGTAGAGTGTGATACAAGTAGAAATGTGATTGGAGAAGTATTAAGTCAATAAGGAAGACCAGTAACTTATTTTAGTGAGAAATTGAATGATGATAGAAGAAGGTAATCAGTGTATGACTAGGAGTTTTATGCCATAGTTCAAGCCTTGAAGAAGTGGAGACATTACTTGTTACCTAAGGAGTTTGTGTTGTACACAAATCATTAGGCATTGCAGTATTTGTATAGTCAAGGTAAGGTGAATCAGAGACACATGATATGGGTAGAATTCTTATAGAGTTATACTTTTGTTTTAAAACATAGGAGTGGAAAGTCAAATAGAGTCATTGATTCTTTGTGCAAGAGAAAGAATTTACTAGTAGAAATGAGAGTGGAGGTATTAGGCTTTGATGTATTGAATATCTTGTATGACGAAGACCTGGATTTTGTAGAACCTTGGAGAGCTTGTAAAGAACCTGTCTCTGAGGATAGGAGTCAGTGGTTGGATTGTTTCATTCAGGAGGATATGCTTTTAAGAGGGAATCAATCATGTATACCTCAGAGCTTAATGAGGGATAGCTTGGTGAAAGAAAAACATAATGGAGGATTGGCGAGACACTTTGGAATTTTAAGACAATATAATTGCGAAGTGAGAATTAATTTTGGACATAAATTCATAATAATGTTAGGAAATTTGTGCAAAGTTGTAGAGTTTGTCAAGATAAGTAAGGGAGTAGTTAGAATGTTGGATCATATAAGCCTTTGATAGTTCTAGAGAGATCTTGGCAGGATATCAACATGGACTTCATACTTGGTTTTCCAAAGAAAAAGAGAGGTAATGATTCCATATTTGTGGTGGTGGATAGATTTTCTAAAATGGCACATTTCATACCTTGTAAGAAGACAATAGATGTAGTACATGTAGTAGACTTGTTTTTCAAGGAAGTAGTTAGATTGCATGGATTACCTAGGATTATTGTTCCAGACAGAGGTACAAATTTCATTGGTTACTTTTGGAGGACACTTTGGAAGAAGTTAAAGACAAATTTAAATTTCAGTTCTACTTTTCACCCATAGACTGATGGATAGACAAAGGTAGTAAATAGGAGTTTGGGGAATTTGCTGAGATGTTTGGTTGGGGAGAAGACCAAAAGTTAGGATTTAGTCATTGCACAAGCAGATTTTTCTTACAATAATTCAGTGAACATGCCTACCAGAAAGACACCTTTTGATATTTTTACTGGAGTTCGTCTTAGAGGTATATCGAAATTGCAAGACATCAACAATGAAGATAAAAGGAGTGCAGAATTAGAAGAATTTGTAGAACATATGGAGAAGGTGCATGCTCAATTAAATAATGAATTGGAAGATATGAACCAGAAGTATATGGAGTGAGAAAATGAAAAGAGGATACATAAGGAGTTCAAAGTTGGAGAGGAAATGATGGTGTATTTGAGGAAGGAAAGATTTCCAATTGGCACATACAATAAGCTCAAAATGAGGAAGTTTGGACCCTGTATGATTTTGAAGAAATTTAATTTAAAAAATGCATATTAGGTAGAGTTACTGGATGGCATGGGTATATCACCTATATTCAACATTGTAGATCTACATCAGTACCATGAATCATAATTTCTTGAAGATAGTAGAGAAAAATCAAAGAAATAGTTTCCTAAACAACAATCAGATGAGATAGAAGAGATTTTGGATATCAGAGATGGGAGGACAACCACTAGTACACAAACAACAATATATGACTAAATAAACTACTAAAAATTGTATATAAATGACTAATTTTGGTCATGTGACCATTAGTAGTTTATTGCTGGTCATTTATAACATGACCAAATTTATGACTAAAATTTTTAGTCATTTATTTAGTCTAATTTTCTAATTAATTTGGTCATTGATTTAGTCGTTAATTTAGTCATTGATTGTTATTAATTGGTCATTTATTTAGTCATGGTAGTGATTTATTTAGTCATATATTTAGTCACTAATTTAGTCATTACTTTAGTAATATATTTAGTCATTACTTTAGTCATATATTTAGTCATTTAGTAATATTTAATCATTACTTTAGTCATATAGTTATTCATTAATTTAGTCATTTTATTTACTGGTTTCCATTAATTGGTAGTAAATATAATCATGAAATGAAAAATTTATTATATACCATAAATTTTATAATGAAAAAATAAAATAATATTAAATTTGAACTAAAAGATAAAAGTAAATAAAAATATTACATATGCATACAATCTACAACATACTAGAATTAAAATATTGATTCATCATCATGATAAATAAAAGTAATCTGCAATAAAAAAAATTAATGCAAATATATATCAATATATATATATATATATATATATATATATATATCAAGTTATAATATTTCAAAGTTGTCTAAGAGTATGTATGTAAATATAATGAAAAATGTCAAATTTGTCTAAGATTTTCCAACTCTTTCAAATACAACATGGTAATTAAGATCCCTGAACAACATATTCAAAATAGTGCATAAAATAGTGAGCGAAGATGTCTAATGACTAGTACATGATAAATATATTCAACTGTCATTTTTTGCAAATACTTTAGTGGCCACCATGTGAAGGTTCCTTGTTTCTCTTTCAAATGAACAATTCCATCAGTTTTGTCTTCATAAACAAGGGGTATGTTACTTGTGACCTTTAAAATGTTTATATTTGCATCCTTTGTTCATTTAAAGTTGACTCCATGTACAATAGATAGGGAGTGAATCATCCCAATTCCCATAGCATCACCATCTAATGGATCCAACACCTTAACTATATCCCCTTCTTTGAGTTTCTCAATATATTTCTACAAAAAGAAAAAGAAAAACACATTATATTAAAATAATTTATTACCCTTGTTTGCATAATAAAACATAGGTATTGATTACCCTTGTTTTCATAATAAAACAACCATTAATTACTTAAATAGCACTTGCAGGTGTGTGTTAAACTAATTGCAAAAGGAAAATTTCAAAAATAATTGCAATGATACGTCATGAATATTTTACCCTTAAAATTACCTTAGCAATCTCACATTTTTTCTATCAAGAGGCCTGATAGTCTAGATGATTATTATCATCCATAGGGTATAAAGTCAACTAGAAAGAGAATGGAGGAGATGGATTAAAGTAAGAATAGATTCCAAGAACCATTCATCAATCTAATTTACTAAAAAACCAACACTCATAGCATTTCTTACAATGTTATTATTAGCTTCATGTTAATTAGATACAAAGGCTAAAAATATAAACACTAAATTACCATGCAATTTTTTTGTGCATATGGTTTAAATTATGTTAACTTGAATCTTGCAAGGTTAGTAAAAAAGGATGCACAAGGCAGCCAAAAATAAATCCAAATCATGATGTTCAACTTATATTATATTTGATCTATAACAATCCTTGGAAGATATGTTGAGTTTTTATGATGTTAAAAATTTGCACTTCATCCATGTTCCTAATGAACTTTTATAAAGGCTTCCAACAAATTTTTATGCATGAATAACATAAATTAATAAACTTGTACAATTTTCTCTTTAGATTATAACAACTACATGCTGCTCAATCAATATCTCATTCAAAAAAATAAAAACCTGTAAGATTTATTATTCAATACCAAAAATCATAGTAAATACGATAAAATGTGTTCACTGAGGTCATCACATAGCTCATTGTGTTTGGAGAAGCAAGATGCTTTCCTCGCAACATACTAGTAGCTGATATTTTTACAAACCAATTCTCATCATCCTACTTGTGCATACACATCAAAAATTTAAATATCAACAAGCATTCCATATTAACTATTGTTTAGTAACCTTATTATAAACCTTCCTTATAACATAGAAAACAAGAGAAGATTACAAAATGAACATCTTTGCCAAGGTGTGAGCAGTCAAAAACTGGGAAAAAGGAATTTCTTATCCAAAACCTATGGATGATAGTTATTTTTTGTTCTCAATTTCAATTCAGCTTATAAAATTGAAGTTAAAATTTTTACAAAATTATTTGACCAGGTATAGGGTTGGTTTCCATCCACACATAAGGAGATTAGTAAAAAAGGATGCACAAGGCAACCATAAATAAATCCAAAGCATGATGTTCAACTTATATTATATTTTATCTATAACAATCCTTGGAAGATATGTTGATTTTTTTTTATGTTCAAAAGTTTCCCTTCATCCATGTTCCTAATGAACTTTCGTAAAGGCTTCCAACAAATTCTTATGCATGAATAACATAAAATAATAACTCATACAGTTTTCTCTTTAGATTACAACAATTTCATGTTGCTCAATCAATATCTCATTCAGAAAAATAAAAAAATGTAAGATTTATTATTCAATACCATAGATCACAAAAAATATGATAAAATGTGTTCTCTAAGGTCATCACAAAACTCACCATGTTTGGAGAATCAAGTTTCTTTCCACTCAACATACTAGCAACTAATCTTTTTACAAACCCATTCTCATCAGCCTGCTTGTGCATACACATAAACAATTTAAATATCAACAAGCATTCCATATTAACTATTATTCAGTAATCTTATTAAAAAAGTGCCTTATAAAATAGAAAACTAGAGAAAATTACAAAACAAACATTTCTACCAAGCTGTGAGGAGTCAAAAACAAGGAAAAAAGGATTTCTTATCCAAAACATGTGGATGATAGTTAATTTTTGTTCAAAATTTCAATTCAGCTTATAAACTCGAAGTTAACATTTTGACAAAATGATTTGACCAAGTATAGGGTTGGTTTCCATCCACACATAAGGAGATTAGTGAAAAAGGATGCACAAGGCAGCCAACAATAAGTCCAAAGCATGGCTTTCAACTTATATTATATTTGATCTATAACAATCCTTGGATGATATGTTGAGTTTTAATGATGTTCAAAAGTTGTACTTCATCCATGTTCCTAATGAACTTGCATAAAGGCTTCCAACAAATTTTTATGCATGAATAACATAGACTAATAAACTTGTACAGTTTTCTCTTTAGATTACAACAACTACATTTTTCTCAATCAATATCAAATTTAGACAAATAAAAACATGTAATATTTATTATTCAATACCATAGATCAGAGAAAATACGATAAAATGTGTTCACTAAGGTCATCACAAAACTCACCATGTTTGGAGAAGCAAGTTGCTTTCCACTCAACATACTAGCAGCTGATCTTTTTACAAACCCATTCTCATCAGCCTACTTGTGCATACACATCAACAATTTAAATATCAACAAGAATTCCATATTAACTTTTGTTCAGTAACCTTATTATAAACCTACCTTATAACATAGAAAACAAGAGAAAATTACAAAACAAACATTTATGCCAAGGTGTGAGGAGTCAAAAACTAGGAAAAAACAATTTCTTATCCAAAACCTATGGATGATAGTTAATTTTTGTTCAAAATTTCAATTCAGCTTATAAACTCAAAGTTAAAATTTTGACAAAATGATTTGACTAGGTATAGGGTTGGTTTCCATCCACACATAAGGAGATTAGTAAAAAAGGATGCACAAGGCATCCAAAAATAAATCCAAAGCATGACATTCAACTTATATTATATTTGACCTATAACAATCCTTGGAAGATATGTTAAGATTTTAGGATGCTCAAAATTTTCACTTCATCCATGTTCCTATTGAACTTGCATAAAGGCTTCCAAAAAAAATTTATGCATGAATAACATAAACGAATAAACTTGTACACTTTTCTCTTTAGATTACAACTACTACATGCAGCTCAATCAATATCTCATTCAGACAAATTGAAAATTGTAATATTTAATATTCAATACCATAGAACACATAAAATACATTAAAATTTGGTCACTGAGGTCATCACAGAACTCACCGTGTTTGGAGAAGTGAGCTTCTTTCCACTCAACATACTAGCAACTGATATTTTTATAAACCCATTCTCATCAACCTACTTGTGCATACACATCAACAGTTTGGATATCAACAAGCATTCCAAATTAACTATTTTTCAATAGAATATATCCAAGTAGCTTTATTCTAAACTTCAATGAGCATGAAAATGGAGTGATTACACCAACTATGTCATTTAAGGTTCAAGTAGCTACATATGAAAAGAATAATAAATAAAGCCCTCCAATAAAATTATACGAGGGTCTTAAATTCATTACCTTAAAATTCAAGTGGGAAAATGTCAAAGCTAGAAAAATGTTTCCAAAAATGCCAAAGATAAACTAAAACTATTGTACAACTCATTTATTGCAACACATTGAACACCTCACAAATTAAATTGTAAGAATGCAAAATAAGAAGATTTTAAAGTTGTTGTCTTTGGGTATCTGAAAAGGCTATAATTTTAGCACACTATCATTTTGTTTAAAAAATAACAATGAATGATACAATGGAATCTAAGTGTTTTAACAATGATTGTGTTTCTTATCTCATTTTCAATAGGATAATAATCTCATTGATGGGCAAGAAATAAGGATCCAAGACAAAGCTCTTCCACTTGGAATGTAACTACATAATTTTTGTTTAAAATAAAATTTTGTTGGATGAAATGCGGTTCTTGGAGAAACAACATTGGATCATAGGACTACGCATCACTAAATCAAGAATCAATTGTTGTATATCATGTATGGCCGTCAAAAATAGAATATAAAAAGCATGGCACATATTTTTCTCATGGAATGGATTCAACCAACCAAATCTCCAAATAAAGTTGAAAATTAGAGCATTCATTCCCAAAATGTCACCCTCTATTAATACAAATGCCACCTATTTTGTAATTGGACTAGTATATGCAAGTCCAGGAAAAACTAACACCAAATAGCATAAAAAATTAGAAAACACATAATGTATTTTAAATTTCACTCCCTCCCCTCACCCCCTCCCCAAAATATCTAAGAAATTCCTATTTTATGATGAGAAAAATATCATTCCATGATTGGTACTGTTGATGAAAACAAAACCAAAAAATGTTTGAAAAATGCTCCCCAGTTCTAAAGCTATGAAGAAAAACATAATGTTGTTGCAGATTAAACCTTGTTTTATAGTTTTAAAAGTGAATAATAAGAGTGTACCTTTCCTTTTTGAGCAATACATACAATAAAATCCTATTGGTGGGTATGGTATGGTAGATTCATGAGTCTTGCATAGACTTGGCCAAATATTTAAGTGGGATCCTTTTGATAAGATTTGTACCTTAGGAGTATAAGTAGAGCCATGTAACCATGTTAAAGGTAATATAAATTTGAAATGTCTCCCAAATACGTTTCATATAAAGGTATCACATGGAAGTACAAATCTTGGTGGTCATACCCAAACCATGGATTTCCTATCTCAAAAATCTTCAGAGTATGTGTTATATCCATGTCATGTAACACGCTAATAGAGCTCATCCTCACTAACTTTCTCATAACTACTATATCAATTTAAACTGATGAGTAGAAGAAAGTAAATAAAACCAAGATATCATGCTTGTAAAAATTTTTATCTTATGGTGATACTTTCCTCACAAATAAGCTGCTCCACAAGTATTCTAGAAAATCTGATTTGTTTTCCTATGTTAGTGGGAGGAATTGGTCAAAGAGTAATTTTTTCTTGATGAGACCCAAAGAGGAGTTGGTGATGAGGGGAAAGTAGATTTGGTTGGTGGGAAAACCTTTTGGCAGTATACAGAACATCCTGTAGTCATCCCATAGTCCAATACATGTTCTTTTAAAAAATATATATATTGTTTTTTTTAATGGATTATGTCCATTTACTAAATGTTCATCAATCCACTATAAGATTTTATTGTAGCTAGTGATGAGATAGTTAAATTAGCTTAATTAAACACATACTTTGTGTTGGGATACAAAGTAATCATGTCCAAAAAAACTATTCTGAAGAATAGTAAAATATTTGCCTAAGATTATAATGGCTTTGTACCAAGTTATAACAGTGGCTCCCACTTTTATAAAGAAGACGTTGCAATAGAAGAAAGGTTGCTGCAATAGAAATAGCTATGAAAGCACAACTAAATGAAATTTCCACTAGCACTGTTGTAAAATCAACAACAATATAATAGTATATCGCAAATGTAGAAATGTCATTGAGAGCACAAAGCATAACAATCAAGCACTAAATGTGAACTGGAGACCTCGAGGGCGGTCTGTACAGACAATCTCACTTTGTTCTTCTTACAGTTTTATTTTAAGTAAATACCCTTGCACCAACAGGGTCCTCAAAACAAGAATCCAATTGGATTTAATGACTTAGTCACTGCCCCTACTCCTTATAGTATCCCTACAAAGAAATTAAAATGAATTGGAATGACTCTAACATCCATGCCCATACCATTTGATATTGATAGATATTAATGATTTTGATTATTATAGAAGGCACCATACAACATTAGGGACTATTGTACCTCAATTTTAATTTATCGCAACACATATTGAAAGGCATATATGTTACAACATTACAAATAGGATTCTAAGTAAACTAGAGGGTATAGTGCTTGGCATAATTATTTTTAATATTTTATGCAAAAAATTACATGGCTAACAATGATGCTTAAAATGCACTCATTTCACATACCAAACATTTAAGATTTAAAATAAATCATAAATGAATCTAATATGAAATCCTGCTTGTGACCTATGCTCAAACCCAAAGTAGCCAAAATTAAAAAATAATCTATGTCATGTTGCTGAAACTTCAAATAAGATGAACTGATAAGTACTTTAAAATGAAATATTTTTGTACACTAAATAATTCCTATATATTTTGTGATTATCTTCCACTTGAAGGGTTTTAGAATCAAGGAAAAGTAAGGTTTCATAGCACTCACCTCAAGTTCAGCACCACTAGTACTATAAATATCATGTGCATACTCCTTGAATTCAACATAATCACTATCAACATTGTCCTGAAGCTGTGCAGCTTTGCTGAGAGCTCTATTGACAGGGTCTTTTCTTTTTCATTATGATTCCATATAATTTTTGTGTAACTATAAAAAAATATAGAGTAAGACAATTTTGAAGAGCTCAACAAAGAAAAAACAACAATAAGAGAAAAGACAAAGGAATAATAATGCAAACATGGGTGTACGTCAAAAATTGATTATTTGCAACTAAACAACTAAAGGTTTTTCCCTATCATTTATAAGCAACCAAGGAAAATACCAGAACCAAAAATAATATTGTGTATATTATAATATGTGCGCATATTGACATACATATATGTTACAACATTACAAATAGGATTCTAAGTAAACTAGAGGGTATAGTGCTTGCCATAATTATTTTCAGTATTTAATGCCAAAAATTACATGGCTGACAATGATGCTTAAAATACACTCATTTCACATACCAAACATTTTAGATTTAAAATAAATCATAAATGAATCTAATATACAATCCTGGTTGTGACCTATGCTCAAACCTAAAGCATCCAAAATTAAAAAATAATCTATGTCATGTTGTTGAAACTTCAAATAAGATGAGCTCATAAGTACTTTAAAATGATTTTTTTTTGGTACATTAGAGAATTCCTATATCATTTGTGCTTCTCTTCCACTTGAAGCATTTTAGAATCAAGGAAAAGTAAGGTTTCATAGCACTCACCTTAAGTTTATCACCACTAGTACTATAAATATCATGCACATACTCTTTGAATTCAACATAATCACTATCAACATTGCCCCAAAGTTGCATAGCTTTTCTAAGAGCTCTATTGACAGGGTCTTTTGTTTTTCATTCTCCTTTCACATAATTGTTCTGCAACTATAAAAACATACAGAGTAAGAAAATTATGAACATCTCAACAAAGAAAAATCAACAATAAGAGAAAGAGTATGCAAAAAAGTGATATAGTTGAGAATAAAAATATTGAGGGATAGCCTCTTCCTTGATCTGAATTCATGGAATTATGGTCATTCCATGAAGAGACTATAGGCTTAACAGAGGCAGCCAACTAAAGAAATTTCTTGGTGAGACCATGTAAGCAACTCATTATATGTTAGTACTCTTCCTCTGAGTTGACATGATTTGGAGAGGCTCTTACTGGGCATTCAACAAATGGTTGTGAAATATCTGTTGACAAACTAGATTTCCACTTCATACTACTCTTAGATTTAGTACGATCCATACACTTACTCCAATTTTTTCCATTTTGGCCTACAACCCACCTTGGCCAAATGTATATTCAGCCCTCACATTATCTCTTGCTCTCTTTCCTATATTAATCTTTGTCAAATATTCTTTAGAAAAAATACTTTCTTTCAATGCCTCCCACTGTTTGGAAGATAGAGTGGAGTTTAACCTCTCATTTCCCTCCATGATTATTTTTTCTGCAATTGTATCTAAAATTGTTCATCAGAAGTCTCATCTTGTGCTTGTAATATTTTCTAGAAATTTATCCACCAATAGTGTCAAAGTCATTTTCCATTTTTTGTATAACATATTCCACATTTCATGGATCTTTTTGTGAAAAATTTTATTTACAAATATCCAAATGGGCCCTACATCTTACACCGAACTCAGAGGCCCACCTTGCAGCATTTTTCCCAATGGGTTCACCATCTCTTGATACCTCAACCAAGAATTGCTTCTTCCCTTCTAATATTCTTTCTTTTGCATTCCTATTTGTAGATCTATATAGATCTTGACTCAATCTTTGTCTTTTAACAAAAGAAGGCACATCTTCTATTGAACCACTACCAATATTTATAGCTGATCCACTAATTCCATCAAAATTTGTAGATGCAACAAGTGCAATCTGAGGCACATCAGATGCAAGCAGACTCTCTTCATGAATTTCATTAGCCATAAATTCATGCTCCTTGGCCACATCAAGTGTGGCATGAGTAGGTAGATCAGTATTGGTCTTCATACATTTCACTTCAAACACATCCTTTATGCGTTGGCTTCTATGAGTTGGCAAGTATCTTTACTTTCTTTTTGTTTTTTCTCTACATTTTCTCTACACTCTTTTTATTGCCTATAAAACAAATAAATATATCATATCATGTATTATATACATAAAGCTCTTGCCTATAAAATTTCATTAAAAAATATTAAATAAATAATATACTACTTAATGGATTTACAAATTCCATGTTTGTCAAACCAAGATGTGATAAATATTCATTATTCTTGGCCACACATTCTCCACGAAAGCGGTCATAATTTGTCACTAGAATTCCATAATTATAATCACTATCATATAATTTGTGCCTTAAATTATTTTTGCTCATTTCCTGATGTCCAAAAAACCAATAATGTATAAATTAGCAACTTGATACAGAGATAATTAACCATAACAAAAATTGCATTAAATACAATTTTATGATTATTTTTAGTTAGTAAATTAATGGTAAGGTTATAGGAACCCTTTATTGTAGTGCAGGTTGAGCTTGGACTATATGCTTGAGATTGTAAACATGGGTTGAGTTTTAATTTACCTTGTCATCATAACACTACAACCTCACATCTATGCTATATTAATAGCCAATGATTTTGCAGTGGAGGGATTTGAGTTGGTGTGAAATTTTTAATCACTATTGTTTATGTTGTTGATGTAGTAGATTTCAGTGAATTTCTCCCCAATGTTCATTCCCATCAATTCTCTCTCCAGGATTATTGTATTCATGAGTAGATAATGGTGGTCATATTGGTATTATTTAGTTTAAATTACCATAGTTTCTTGGCATGTGCATTACTTAAGAGCCAACTATAATTGCATTTCATCATAGTATTTCATTGGAAGTTTACCATGGTTTAAAGGAATCTAAAAAGGAGTAATATTGACCCCACCCATGATGTCAAAATCATACGGTCCTAACTACACAATCAATAAATAAAATAAAAAATAAAAAATTGATCTTCTATAGTCTAGTGAATGGTACTTGCTCATGAGCTAAATTTTTGTGTGCCTCTCTATCAAGAATGTGGCAATTGCATATGAAAGGGTGCAATTTTTTTAATATTCCATGTGCTAACATGTAGCATTACTCTCAAAGAATCTTTGTTAGGAAGATGATGGACAATTGAAATCAAGACAATTAGAAATAGTAGTGTCTCAAGAATCTTGGTAGTGTTCAAAGAGCCATGGAAGTGTTTCATAGGCATGAAAATGTGAAATTTTCCTCGGAAGAACAAGGATGGCTACTTTGGCTTGAAAATATCTTTCAAGAATATACATGTGTTCTACACTTAGTAAAATGTGCAACTACTGGGGTGTGAAAGTGTGTTTCAAGCATATAAATGTACTGTACACTTTGTAAAATGTGTAACTATCATTAGTTGTACCACTTGCTACATTATATATCTCTTAAATGTCTTTGACTCTATCCAAGATAAACTCATAGATGTCTAGAGAGATGTAAGTCATACCTAAACTTGTCTCCCATATCCAAAAAATTTCATAAGGGTAAAGAGATGTGTCTCTTAATTACTAAGTACTTTGCCAAGGTCAGTTATGTCCAACATTTTTGTCTTAATTTTTAATAGTTCTCTCTTGTAGGTGTTTGTTCATTGATCTCCTGCAACACTTAGTAGACAAGAGTGTACAAACTAGACTACTTTCTTAAGTATGTGATATATTGGAATTGTATAGTTTGTAATCTGGCCATTGTAACCAGGGTTAATGTATTTTTATTGTAGCATATTCTGCTTGCGGGTGTTTACTTGTTCAAAGTCATTGTACAAATACATGGGAGTATGGTTTTCGCTGGTATGATTGGTGTAAGAGATACTTATCATTTCACATTTAAAAATAGTTTTTATTAGCTATAAATTAAGTTGCTACTCCTTGAAATTGGTGTAAAAGGAAACTAACGCTACAAGTATTTTGGTAGGTCAAGCTTCATACACTGGATGGCTTGCTGAAGGAGTGGGAACAATGTGCACCAAATGGATATTACTTCATTCCTGTATATGCCAAAGTAAGTAGTTCATCGATCGACAGACAATTCTGCAAAAATTAATCGTAATGATAAATTTGGTAGAATTCACTTTTCAATATAGATTTTAAAAAATATGTTCTAGAAAGTACAATATCTACATTTTAATTACTTTTTTTATAGAATTATTTGGAGCATATGCCACTAATAAATAGAAAAAGTTACTTCCAATTTTCTTTTGTGTCATGGTCCATTTGTTAGTTGCTAGTAAGGGGCCAATCTTTCAGAACTTGTTAGTTGTGTTTTAGCCAATAATGTATGTTGTGGGTATTTCAATCAATGGATATTAAATAATGGTGCCCTGCAGAAATGTCAGTTGCATAAAAAACTTAGCAATGTATTTGAATCAATCATTCAAATCTTGGGATTGGAATGAGGAGTCCTTCACATTGGATGTGGATTCACCATTAGGTCAGTGATAAATTTTGTGTTCTTGGTATTTTGACTTCATTCCTTTGTTATTTTGTTTAATATACAATCTGATCTTTGTGGGAAACAAGCAGTTATATCTCAGTCTCTATGGGATGAATGGGCTCAAAATGGAAGAAAATGTAAGGGATAAAATTTTATACTCTCCCTTGTTCCTCCATTTTATACTTACTTGTGTTCATTCCATGAATACATAGTCATAATGTTCATTTTTCTTGTAAAAAAATTTACACTTTGCTTCCAACCCACCTATCAGTGATATGCCCACACCTAGGACCTTATCCGTTGTGTTGATTTTTTATTTTTTCACCTCTTGATTAAAATTCACTAGAAATTGATCCTTATCTCATAATTTTCCACCAAAACACCTCTAGTTGAGCATCTAGGAATTGCAATTATAAACATATCATAGCTACTTTTTAGAGGTACTTTTTAGGATTAGAAACTAGAGGAAACTAATAGACTCCTCTATAGATGAAAAGATGGGACAAAAAATCAAGAAGGATATTTCTGAGAAAAAAATAGTATCCTTAATAGTGAAGGTATGGATAAGGAAGACAAGGAATATCACATGGAATATGTGCAAATTTGACTTTTTCCATGCCTTCACATAATGCAAAATTATTGTAACTTGATTTATTTTTAAAGTCCTTATAATTTTCATACAGTTGTTCCTATTTAATATAAATCTTTGTCAGGGATCAGACTTAGTACAATAGAAGATAAAATGAAAAAATCCAATTCACTTTTTGTTTATTGCAATAGTGGCCATTCCCATTCTAGCAAAACACAACTTCAAAAGTAAGTTAGGTTAAAAGGGTTTCAATTCATACTAAGACATTAAGTTTGTAAATTTGGGAGAACCAAAGTCCTCTTCCTAATGAAATATCAAATTTTCAAAACCAAAAGAGTTAATTTTTTGAGTAACCTTTAAAAGAAAATGAAAGGAGGATTTGATGTTAAGTATTCTGATTAACTTCTATTCTCAAATTTTCATGAAAACTTTATTAGGGTTTTGTTTACATACACATGGTAGTAAATCATGATCATTTAGTATCAACATAAAATAGTTTCCTCTATAATTACCATCATGAGACACCTCACTACATATATAAATTATCCTAAGAAATATTCACCATATACATTAAAGCATGGAACAACTTAACTAATGATAAAGTAGATGGGAAAAGGTTATAACCTATGAATCAATCAAGAAATTTGAAAACTTATCAAGTTTCAGGTCTCTAAGTTTGAAAAACAAAGTAATTATACTAGAAAAGAATGAGACTATGCACAATATAATGTTCATGACTCGAGTAATGTAAATAAGTCTCCTCAAACATAAATATTTTCTTATAAATAATACACAGCATTTGGAAAAATTGTTGGCTGAATGAAGCCATTTACCACTAGACATTGAACAAAGAACTATTAGTTAAATATTAATGGACATTGAACATGTTTATATGGCTTGGTGTTATTATAAAGGGTAAGGGTTTCTATAGAGTGACCAACCTCTGGTGAAACTTGAAACATAAAGTGATCAGATGTGAGTGTGAGCGTTAGAGCTATTTGATTTAGAATTAAGTGTTTATATAGTACATACAGATATCTTAGAGAATTTTGCAATGTCAAATTAATCCATCAAAAAAAATATGAAGACTAAATCACTACAAAATTTCTAGCAAAGCTTCAAAGAAACATGTGAAATCCTATAAAAAGTTAAAACAAAAATTACAAAGAAAAATAAATAAAAAATGTTTCTTCCATAAACATAAACACCAAACAGAGCATGCACAGATAATGTTGGTCCAGGATTTATCTTGCCTAGGTGCCTCAGAGAGGAATATTGAGCTAAGAGATTGTCAAGATGAGATAATATTGCAAGCCTTAGATAAATCTAGTAAATACCATATGTAGAAGGGTTGTAACTTGTTGTTGAAAGATTCGCTCGCTTTTCAAGGACAACATTTGGAGGAAGCTTTAGGGTGTCAAATTAATTCCAAAACTTAATTTTTTCATATGAACTCTTTCCCACAAGGCAATCTTGACTGATGAAAAATTGTGCAGGTAGGGTATTTGTGGGACTGCAATTTGTGTTCTTTGTTTTGAAATAATAAGTTGCAATTTATACTCTTGATCATGACCACAAGGATACATAAAATTTTCAAGACAATGAAGAATGACATTGAGAGATAGTAAAAAATAGCAATGTGAAATTATAGTGGAAGAAACAGAGAGATTTTGATCAATCAATGAGAACAGTCCTAAATACAAAGGATGAGCATATGACATTGAAGTTGGTCTCCAAAGTTCTCTTTTTTGTGATGTCGCTACCTAAACATGTATATGAACAATAACCTAATATGTTGTTCCAAAATCTAAAGAAGGTCCAAGCCACAAAACCCAAGTAGTGTCTCAAGGGTGTCTTAGTGATGGAGTACAAAACCAGTGTCCTAATAGATTGAGAACTTTGAACAACCCTTACCTTTGCATCACATACTTAATGAGTGAAGGTTTTTTGTAATAAAAATGCATCAAAATAGTACAAGCATTATAATAGTCATAGTAGTGAGTCAAAGTGCAGTGGTCAAGGACTATTATAACATCTTGTCATAACAGTGGAAACAATGATCCAAAGGAGTTGTCAAGAAAATATCATTGTCAAATTAGAGAAATGATGGTATACATATTCATATTTCATTCATATTAATATTCATATTTCATCCTTGTTTATATATGAAAACATATTCATATTACATATAACATTTATATATGAGAACATATTCATATTGCATCCTCATTTTTATATGAAAACTTATTCATATTGCATTCGTATAGAAAATTTGTTCAACATTAATGCTTTGAAACATGTATTAGTCTGAAGGTCCATGTCCTTAAAACAATAAATAGTCTTAAAACAACATAAAAGTCTTAAATAAAAGGTCATAAAATGGGGCTCATCAATAATCACCTGCATTGCTAGCAAGATCAGAATCCTGATCACTCGTGTCTACATCTACTTGATTTTCTTCCTCTTCCTCATTTGTGACATTAAATACATTCTCTCTTCCAATTTCTTCATCGGTAATCAAAATCTCTTCTTCAAATATTCCCTCATTTTCTTCATCCACTTCTTTGAATGTTTCTTGTAAATTACCATATTTCCCATCAAGCATTACATCAACAACTTCCATGAATTTTTGTTTGAATGACATATGACCAACCTAGGCTTCTTCCATCATCAATTAGAAATTGTTGGTTAATTTGAAGAGGGGAAACATACGGCTCATCTGTCTCTGAAAAATATGTCATGTATTTGCATGTATAAATCTATACTCATCAAATTGTACTACGGATGGTTGGATCCACTTACATTTTAATAATATAGGACTATCTTCACCAAAATTCACTTGAATAATTTCATGGATGAATCCAACATAAAATTTATTCTCAATTTCATGAATAAATTCAGCACTAACAACACAATCACAATTTGTCTTTCCTTTGTCTTTTTCTTCCACTCTTAAATGATTACCATAGGCCCACATTCCATTAAAATGCATAGCACATAAATGTGGAGGTTTTGAAAGCTCACTTTCCTCTATTGTTATATCTTGACCTTCTTCTTTTGCATCATTGATTTCATTAGCATTCCATTCTTCAAATTTTGGAAAAGAATCACCTCTAATCAAATCATGATGTCTGCACTTTTGAGGTCGATGTTGCATCCAAGCTTGATTCTATTATTCATATTTTCTACATAGAATAATGATGTAAAAATAGTAAGATTAATAATATAAATGTGTAAATGTAATTGATTAAATAAATTATTGTGAATTTTTTTTTTACCTATGCCACTTATCGAACGAAGATGTGTTTTGAAGAACAAAGGCATGTATTGCACTTCTTCCTTGATATGATAGCTTGAAGTGACATCCATTTCCTTCTAATACTGCACCTACAACTCTCTCATCTTCATCATCATCCCATACAAGTCGATTGACATTTTTAAAATCCTTCATATTTTCTTGTGCAAAATCCCATGGCCTCTTGCATCGAATATCCCTCAAACATGTTGCCTTCTGGTTTTTCCCTAGTACGGATTTTTTTTTTCAAAACCTTCATATATCATTTATAGGATACATCCATCTCATTCTTACTAGGCCACAATTCTCTAGTTCATATTGTAGATGTATCAAAAGATGCATATAAATGTTAAAGATTGTTGGTGGAAATTCTCGTTCCAATAGACAAAGGGATTCAACAAACTCCTCCCTCAAACTATCAAAGTTTGAAGGATATAATACATGTAAACTCATTCTATTTAATATTAGGCCCAACCTTATAATTTCCAATCTTGGCCTCTTTGCCAAACTCAATATATTTACCACAATAGGTAAAATATTCTCGATTATGACATGATAGTCATGGGTCTTGAGGCCTTTTAAGCTATTAATGTCAGTTTGGCTTCTGATGCTACAGCTTACATATCTAGTGGGAAAGCGAGTCTGAGACATCAATTGTAAGAATTGTGCACATTGTTCCTTTGTCCAGACATAAGGAGCATTAGTTTTTCTATATTTTTCATTGTCATATATTTCAACCCAAATATTTTGACAAACCTTTATTTCTCGGAAGTCTTCACGTGATGAAATAGTATCAAAAGCACCAAAAATATTTTCTATAATAACATAAGCTATATTTTCCTTAGTATGCATAAAGTTAATAGTATGCCTAATGGCTATATCCTTAAAGTATCAACTTATACAATATGCACAACCATTTTAGATAACTTTCATTACATGGATCATATCTAATGCCATTAATCCAATCATTTTCAATAAATGACATTCTTTTTAGTCCATTCTCAACAATGTAATCACCTGTTATTAGCAATGGCACTTCACGATTCTCTTCTTGACCATTGAAACATGGTTTTTTTTTATGATATGGATGATCCATTTTAAGGTAAGCATGCTATCCATAATAAATACACTTATGCAAACTTATTGAGTGCCTCACAAAATCCTTAAAGTTGCAAGCATGACATCCATGGTATCCATGAATAGAGAGACCAGATAATGTGCCATATTCAGGAAGATCATGAATCATAAACAATAAGGAAGCTCTTAAAGTGAATTTGATTGAATTACCATCCCTTAAAGATTGAATTGCTTCAATTCCTTTTTACAATTCCATCATCTCATCATATAATGGCTCTAGATAAACATCTATTGTATCTGAAGTCACACTTTTCTCTCCTAGTATAATCAATGATAACATTAAGAAAAATGGTTTAGTCTCTAACCGTGGAGGTAAGTTATAATTTATTAGAAACACTGGCCAAGTTGACCATTTATTACTTTGATCTGACAATGGGTTCACCCCATCTAGAGCCAAACCCAACCTTATATTATGAGGATCTTGAGAAAACTCAAGGCATATGTTATCAAATTCCATCCACGTCTTAGAATCGGGCACATGTCATTGTTTTCCATCAGTGCTCTTATTTTTGGCATGCAAATACATAAGTTCAGCAATGTCTCTACACCTATACATTCAGAGTAATCATGGGATTATCGAAAAGTGGCAAAGAACCTTTCTAGGAACCACGTCTGATTTCAACCCTTGTCTATACCTCACTTCATGAAATTTCAGACATTCACTCTCACTTGCAAGATTTTTGCAAAATAATACACAACCATTCATACATGTCTAGATGTTTTCATACCCCAAGCTGAGCTTATTGATTTTATTTTTACATTGACTTCATTTTTTTTGCAATGTGGAGTCAACTAGTAATAATGAACTTAATAATGCCAATATCTGATCTACAATCTCATTTGTCCAACCATGTACTAGTTGCCAATTAAGAATTTGAAGGATTGTTTTCAAATGAATTAACTTGCAATTGGCATACATAGGCTTTAAATCATTCTCCATTGACTTTTCCCAATCATCATTTAGACCCTCATTCAACATTCTATCAACTTCAAACCCTTCATCAAATTTTTTTGCCTCTTCATCTATGTTTGGTGCCTCTTCATCTCTCACAATCTACAATTATTTCATATCTTCATAATAATTGTAAGCCCAAGGGCTTATACCACTATGGCCATATCTTGTCATATGTCGATAAATCATATTTCTTTTTTTCACCTTTCCACCAAGACAATTTTTATATGGACATGGATATTTTTCAATGCCCCACTCATCAGCTACTCTCTCATCATATGCATCATATTGATTAGTAGTCAACCTTTGATGCTAATCCATCAATAATATTGTGCATTCTAGTATTAATTTAGTTTTTGATTTAAGAAGAAAACATAAATCTGAAAATAGAGATGCCAAAACATTGTTGAAAGTAGTCACTTTTAGTAGAGACCATAACAAAAGTAAGAGGATATAATGAGTCATTTTTCTGAGATCTATCTTATATTCATTTGACTTTTACCTACTGAGAATGGAATATGCCTATTTTTCCTATCATCTTACTTTCGACAATGAGGGTTTCAAATTACCTCTGAATTCATTATAGAGGGTTTCCCTGACTTCAAATTTGTTGCAGCAAAGTTTGAATTCCTTTCCCGCCTTTTCAAAAGTCTCCAGGTCCTATCCAAACAAGCTTTATCGCCCATGCAAGTGCTTCAATACCTTTCCATGGGAATAACAAACATAAAAAACAATCCAATTTCATTTCCATGCCAACAATTATACATTTTACAAACTATCTGACTTATAAATATAGACAAGTTATGTAAGCCACTAGATAAATAGCATTTAAAAGAAATAAGAAATGAGGTATGGAGATTCATGAACATAAACAAAAAATCATGGTTCTCAATATTTGTATAGCCCTGTATGGGTAGGAAGAGGTTTCTCATTGATTGTAAGAGTTATATATTTCAATCACCTTCCTTTTAGTTCAAGTTTCATGCAATTTGGTTTAATTTTGTGTCAGATATTGTGGATTTACTTCAGACTGCTAAAAACCCTCTCTAGGGTAAACAAGGATATTTGAAATTATGTTTCTCTTGATTTAGCCATTGAAATCTGCTAAAAATTGGTGAAAGGAATCTTGGTAGCATGACCTTACATATTACTAGGGTTTCAATTTAGAAGATTAAGGATAAGGTGGGGAAAAATCAAATTTTTGATTGTAAATTTTGTTAACAGTCTGATAACACAGAGTTGCGAAGCATAAATTCTAGGGTTTGTAGAATTTTTTTTGGAATTGAACTTGTAATAGACTCATAAGCTTGATCACATCAAATTAAAGAGGTTTGAAGTTTTGGTAGGCTGGAATTATGTCTAGAGGTCAAAGAACCAATACCCACTATTGTATCCAAGGCCTAATTAAGCCTATTACAGCCCGGAACAACAATTTTTGATTAACATATTACAAAGAACCTTCATCTAATGTGTGGTGTGTTTTAAGTAGGTTTAATGGATGTTTAAATATGTGATTTATTTTTATTTTCAGTGCATGAGTAAAAATAAAACTTTTGGCAGTCTCATGTATAGACCTACAAGCTTTACAAACAGTTAGGGAAGGAAGTGCAATTAGAATAAGAAGTTTGTGTACCTGGTCATAAAATGAGTTTATTCATGTTAATTCAAGCCTACTAAATCCATTCCAATTTCTGAAGCAGATATTTGTGTCTTGGAATGCAAAATTTGTAGTTTGGTGGCTTATAGGTGTTATAGTTGCACATTATGGACTCATAACCAATTGATGAAATAAGAAAGGGCCAAGGTTGTAATTGTTTGTTTTCAATAAATTGATGCTTACCAATGTGTCCTTAAGGCCATTGGGGGGTGGGGAACTCTGATTTTTTAATTTTGAATATTTGAATCAATTGATTGTGAAGGAAAAGGTGAATGAATAACATAAGAATTTTTTGAGTTTTGATAGATCAGATTGAGAAAGTGAATTGTCTTCCTCTGTACTCTACATCAAGATCAGACCCATATAAGAAATAGTGAAAAATATCACAAGAAAATAAAATAAAATTCTGACCTAAAAGGGCTGCTACCAGAAGTTCCTTGCGAATGGGTGAATGATTTTCTAAAGAATCATGTGATATGAAGGAAGATTTTGCAAAATTTGATGTTCATCAAGAAAAAGGTTTTAAATCACATGGAAGAAAACAAAATATGGAGAATATTGATTATATGGGGAGAAATATTGAACCTAAGCGAGTGAAGTGGGATGCAACTAAATAGTATCTTATCAACAAGGCTCCTAGTGTAGGAGCACCCAGTTCACCAGTTGCCTCTCATATGATTTTTTTTCAAAACTGAATGTTTATTTGTAAATTCATGTAAAGGTTATTTAAAATGTATGGGAGTCCCCAATAGGTCCTTAGATGGTAACAAAAAGTAGATTTTCAAAATGTTGCTAAAGATGGGAAAAAGTTGTCAATAATGTAAAATAAAATGCAAAAAGGTAAAAAATTAAAAATATCAAAGGTCATGGGCAGATAGAGTTGGTTTCAACCGATGAGGGAAGTTGTAAAGCATTTAAAAAGGAATTATGTCTCATTGCCAAAGAAGGGGAGGTTGTTGGTGCAGGGGAACCATCACCTTGGCATGAAAGGGAAATGAGTCTTAGAGGTTCCACAAGTGGATTGAAGATATTTTAATCATTATGCAATGAGGAAGTTGCAAAATATGCCGAAATAGGATGTAATACAATAAATTGTCCATTAATGTCAAAAGATGACAATGAGCTCTAGGTGGTAAAATAATTGGATTTTCATGTTTTCCTTATGAATAAGATCTCAATGACCATTTGATATGTACTGGGAAGTGTTTGGGGTCTTAGTAGGTTAGTTAAGAGGAATTTATAAAATCAAGTTGTAAAAGGGTGGTAATTAAGAACAAAATTGGAAAATTGTCATTTTAGAGTTAAACAAAGGGGTGGTTAAGGTAGTTGGCTAGTTCTTAGAAGTGGTTGAAGTTGATACAATGATATATTGATGTAATTCCTCGAGTTTGGGGTTATTGTTTAGTTTCTAAGAAGAATAAATCACTTTGAAAATTGCTGATCACTATGTTCATTATTTTTCGAAGTTTTCTCTCTTGGCACACTTGTGTACAATTCTATCATGACTTGAGGCTGTAGATACTTGTTTATATATGTTTTTTTCTTCCCTTTACATATGTTTTGAATGTCTAATTTCATCATTTGTGTGTGGAGAGCAGCAAGTTTTAGAGATTGCTCTATTTTTAGAATTAAGGGTTTGAGTGCCTCCTAAGGATGAGATACTCCATCCACCTGCTATAACTCCTCTGTGATTCAGTGGATGGAATTTATTTGATTTTTTCATAAGAATAGGAGTGCAAGGACTAAGTTCTTGAGTGAATGGTAAGTTTGAAGGGGTGTTTGTGTGGTTTTCACATGAAAATTGGGATAATAGACCTATGGGTGGTGAGCGTAGCATTTCCTTGTGGCACCTAGTGAATTTTGAATCTTGAGGGGACCAAACCAAACATGTATGAGTAGTTTGTGTGGTTTGGAATGGTTGGGAGTATGTATTTTCAATAGGGGTGTCCTAAAACCCTATGTTTTTAGGCTTTAGAGATGGTTTTGGAGTTGGAGGTTAAGTTGAGCCCTTAGGGACTTAGAACCTAGAAAATCCTAAGTTTAGAAAATATTCCTAAGACTTTTTTAGATTATTGGAGGTGAGTTTGAGAGGGGGTTCCTTTGCAAATTTGGCCTATTTAGGGGCCTATAACCATGATAAAGGTCATTTATGGGCAAGGTGTTTTAAAGGAGTCACATGAAATTTTAACATATGATATGTAACTCAAAAATGGGTATCTGAATCATCTATCAGTTTGGAAAGCTCTTTGGAAAGTTTGGGTGAAAGATCCTTTAAACCGGTTTTGGAGGGTTACTAGGTCAGTCCTAGTCAAGAGTGGATTTTTGAAGATATATTTGGATTTTACTTTAGAAACTGAATGAAACACACTTGATTTCATTTTTTAATGGTTTGAAACTCCCACATCTACATTAGTTGTATAATCATGTAATGAATGGATGGTAGTAAGATTTCATGAATAAAATTTGTCTAATTCACAAAAATCACTATACAATAGGTGTTTTAGAGAAGAGTACGGATTGGTGCGGTTTTTCATACACAAGTGGATGTTTTTAATTGATTACCCTATCAATTGCCCTTCATTTTACTTTTTGTTTCATCTTATTTCATGTATTTTTTAGTTAGTTAAGGTTATTTTTCTGAAATCTGTTGAACCCTCTATTAGGGTAACAATGACATAAAGTAATTGAGTTTCTTTCATCTTTTTGGATAAAATATCTTAAATTTGGTGTGGAATCTTTCTAATATATATAATTTTTAGTTTTTGATTCCTTGGTTCATAAAGCTAAGTGTGATGTGGATGGGAATTAGAATTTGGACTAAATGTGTGTCTCAGTCCTGCAACAGGGGAAGTTAAGGATTTATGCCCTAGGATTCATTAAAATAAACATGCCAAAAGACTTATAATGGATTAAAAATCATATGTAGGTAAAAAAAAATCTGTTCCAGGTGTTGGAAAATTTATTTCAATTGTGGGAATAATCTAACCAATAAGCCCTATGCTGACCCTGGCCTAATTAGGCCTAGTTTTAGGCAAGAATGGTCATTTTTGGAGTATGTTTACTTAATAAACCCAAGGTTATTTTCACATATGTTTTAAGGACCCTTAAGGGGTAATAAAAACACTAATCATAGTCTTAAAAAAGTGTGTACATTGAGTGTTCTCCCCGACAATCTTTAAAGGCATGGTTACTAGGGAATCATTAGCTCAAGAAGGAATGTTGGATAAATGAAAAGGTAGACCTATGTGAATGCTTCAGTTCATTTATTCCTATCACAAGGATGATGTTATAGATGTATCATGAGTTAAATTATTTCTTTGAGTCTTGGAATCATCGATTGGTGTTTGGGTAACCATGAGGATATTGGCCTTGAAGTAAAAATTTTAGTATCTAATAAAGAACAGAATTAAGGTCTAATATATTTGGGTTGTTTATGTCTAAATGGAGATATTGAAGGTGAACAAAGGTTTGGTAAATGGATAGGATCATGATTTGATCATTTTTTATCTTTTTTCCTTGTGAAAGGAAGTTACAATGAAGGGTAAATGGATGCATGATTCGATGGATTCAGAGTTTTCAATCAGTTTTTTATTTTGTTCCTATACAAATGATGATGGTTAAGAGGTATTTGATTCTGATACAAAGATGGATTGCTTGTGTAGTTTTCTATCTTGTTGATTCATTGTGATTGATCAAAGAATTTGTTGGATCTTGTTGGGTAAAGAAGTGAAATTGATGAAAAATTTTAGTGAACAAAGTTCCTTGTTCAATTTGATCTTCTCCTAATTCAATTGGGGTTTGATTTACCCTAATGAAATGAGGTTTTTGATGGTTTTGGTATGATTCTATGAATCAGCTCCAAATATTTTAATTGTACAGTTAAAGAGATTTATGCAAGATTTTCAGGGTTGTTTAAGCAAACTGAGTGACCATGTTACATTCCAAGACAAGCTCGATCTAAGCCCTTATCTTGATCCCAAGTGTATTGAAAAAGAAAGTTCCATATATAGCTTGACTAGATTTGTGGAACATTTGGGTAGTATAAAAGGTGGTCACTATGTTTCTTATGTGAGAGGTCCTCAATATGAAAAGCAACAAGATATTGGTGTAGGAGCACCTTGATCATGAAATGCCTTCAAAATGCTAATTTATCAAATTTGTGTGTTCAAGCCTAAAATAATGTTTCAAGGCTATGTAAAGACTAATTTGAATATATTAAAGCCATGTAATAGGTCTAAGGTAGTCAAAGAGATGAGAAAATATAAAACTTGTGATATTGTCAAATATGTGAAAAAGAGCAAGAAAATCAAGAAAATCAAGGGATAGGTCATTGGATTTCAAAAGGCAGTTGCCTTAACTATTTGAAACATCTATAAAGAATTTGTGAAAGCGAGGAATACCTCGAGTTTTGTAATCTTGAAGATTTGAAATCAATAAAAGTACCCTATTTCAATAATTTTTTGAGTTTCTTCTTGATTTCATTCACTTGTATGATTGGTGTAGTAGTTTATAACTTTAAATATTATATTTTTTTATAGGGAAGAGAGTAATATTTAATTTAAATATCATTAGTTTGAGTGCATTTAGTGAGGTTCGGTCTGCAACCCTCAAATAGGGTTTTGAGAGTCCTCTGAAGGAAAATTGGCCATTCCAACGATGTAGTAAGAGTTAGATCAATGGAATGGATTGTTTTCAATTGTTTCAATTATAATGTGTTCTTAATGTATAAGGGAAGGAAAGATTTTGGGTTGTATGCTGCTACTTCATAGGAAAAATAGAGTTTTCCCAATAGAAGTGAATGGTTCCAAGGTGGCAATTGATATAAAGGCATGCATGAAGGTGGGTGATGAGATTACAAAGCTTATGTAGGATATTTCCATGGTTTTTTTGGGTGGTGGAAGGATTATTTAAGGTTTTTAAGTACCTTATTCAACAAACCCTCATTTATAGGGCTTGATTTGTGCATAAAATAGAGGTTTTTTCGAAACAATGATTTATGGAGCCCTTATGTCACTAAAAATGTTTGATTCTTTAGTTTTGTGACATGATGAACAACTTTTTTCATTCCTTTGGTATTTTTTGATAAATTGTGAGCACTTTATTGGTAATTTAGGCCTAATTTAGTAGCCATTTGCAACGAACAATTCAAGAATCTCGTAATTTCTTTATGAAAAGCTACTGAGAACTTTTGATATGTTATGATGTATTAAAAAAGGCTCCTGATTGTACATTACGAATGTGGATATACAAAATAAATGAAAATTATTCACTGTATTTAAGGGTTTATTGACCTACTAAGAGTATGTTGGTTTGATTGCTCAAAATAGTGAATCTATTGGAATAGTGAAATGAAAGGTTGTAAAATTTTGGAAATTGCTTTGTTGATCTTATTACATACGACTCCATGTTTGGATAGGGTGTAGGAGACAGATTTGATGTTTTTGGAGTTGTGAGAAAAGATAATAATCTATGCACGAATGATGAGTTGACTACAGAAAGAACAGTAATTTTGAAATGGATAGAATTGTGTGCATTATTTCTTTTAAAACATGATGAAATTGATGTCTTGAAGGAGTGATAACTAGTTATAGCAAAAATGTGTGGATTTTTCTTGATGTGCCTTGTAAGGTAAGTGGAACAATGAGTGAATTGGTGCATTTTAGACTACTAAAATAGAAGAATTTGATAATACAGTGCATTGTGAGTGTGAAAAGGTTCTTTTTCAGTTAAAATTATGTTGTATATAGTGGTTTGATGGTTTGGTATTGGGATAATAACAATGATGCATGGTCTACTTGTCTTGTTGCCTTGGAGGATGAGTATATTGGTGATTACTTGGTGTACTAATGATATAATTTGTTGAGCTTGAGAACTTGATGAGTTTTGTAAAGATGGTGAATGATTTTTGATTTTGATGTAAAGTTATAATTTGATCTTCTCTTGATTCAATTGGGGATTGAAATTCCCTAATGAAATGAGGTTGTTGATGGTTTTGATATGATGCTTTGCATCATATTGCTAATGATGATTGTATAGATCAAAGTAGATGGTATTACATCAGTGATGCACATGCGAGCAAGTCATCCTTATCAGATGTTCTTGGAAGTGTAGCGTACTTGTTGTTTTATCAAAAATTATAGCATTGGAATGAATGATTTTTATGCCTGATGTTTGCCATGCTATATTTTATTCTTAGGTTTGTTGGTGCACTTAAAAATGGAGAAAGTAGTTAACAAACAAGTTTAAAATAAAAGTGTATTTTTGTTCGATTGAGAGGCACACAAATATTGTTCTGAAATCTTCTCTTTTTCCCTATGGTTCTGAATTCACTACTACAACTAATTGCAAGATCACTTCTATGTGTGCATTTATACAAATGTGGTGCAGGAGCACCCAGATCATGTAATGCCTTCAAAAGGCTAGTTGGTCAAATTTATGTGTTCAAGGAAAAAATAAGGTGTCAATGCTTTGTAAAGGATAATTTTAATGTATTAAAGTCATGTACTAGGTCACTAGGTGGTCACTTAAGTAGATTTTCAAAATATTCTCAAAAGGTGGGAAAAGTTGTCAAAATGTAATTATGCAAAAAAAGAGCATAAATCAGGAATATTAAGAGTTAAGAGGTAGTTGCATTCGATGAAGGAAGAGGGAAATAAGTTGTGCCTTGGTAACCATATATAAAAGCATTTGTAAGTTGAGAACATTTTGAGGAGTATCTAATAATAGAGTACCCTGTTTTCAATGATCAATGCTTTTTATGTTATTTTTCAAATCTTCTGATTCTATGCAACACCTAGTAACTTTGTTTCTTGTTTGATATGGATTTCTAAGGATTGGAACTCTTCATACAATATGGTTCTGAAGGATCAATAGGAATCTAAGAGTCATTTGGAGGCTTTTATCTTATGACTGTTGGTATTTCTTAAAGATTGGGTTTGAGAGTCTAGAGGGAAATAAATGGCTACTCCACCGAACTAGATAATGTATAATGGTGGAGTAGGTTAGAATAGGTTGTATTTAGAATTTTTTAAGTGATCTGTGTGTTGGCAGTACAGGGGAAGATCTGAGTTGAGAATGGGTGACTGTTTTCTCAGTAATTTCTGAGTTTTCTTCGTGTAAAATGATGGCTCGAAGTTGAATATTGATGGAATGAGCACCTAAGAAGGTATGGATATGGTTTATTAGGCTTGTGTAGACTTATATAAATGTGCTTGAAGTAGTTGCAGAGCCCTAGAAGGTTTGGAGTATACTTCCTCTATAAACCCTCATGCACTTAAGCATTGTCAAGCCTAAAATCAAGGGTTTAATGGTTTAGTGTTTGGTTGGGCTTATCAGTCCCTGAAAATGATAGATTTTTTAGGTATGTGACCTAACTCAATTATTCTGATGGTTTTTAGGTGTTTTCAAGTTGATACAAAGGTAGTTGCTTTGGAAAACTGTCCTATTTGGTGCGCTTTGGCTGCAGACAGGTTATTGTTTTTGTTATAATTTCCAAAACAAGTCTACCTACTTCTGAAGTATGTCAATATATGGAATAATGAGTTCCTGAAAAGGTAGGGAGTGTTTGGGGATTCAATACGAATCTGAGGGTGTATGTGATTTAGTGACTGGTAAAACGTACTAGCCAAAATAGTGAGTTGACTGCTAGGAAGGGTGAATTTGTGGAACTAGGGTTAAGAGTGGTTGAAGTTGGTTTGAACCTATATAAATTTAATTGGTTAAGGTGCCTAGATGCATGGGAGAAGTTTGGGAGAATAACTATTTGAAAAATGTTGATTTGAGCAAAGTGGTTTCTATGTGCAAATGGTAATTTGAATGCATGAAATTGAAATTTTTGACAAAATAGAGTTAAGGGAAGAATGAATTGTTTGTTCCTGATAAAATATGATGTTTTAAGGTGTTCATAAGGTTGGTATGGGTTATTGTTATTAGTTCCACCAAGGGTGACTTTGTATTGTGTGTCTCTTGTGGTGTGTTTGTGCAAAGTTGGGTCAATTGAATGAATTGTGAAATCAAAGTTTGTTGATCAAGTTTTGTTCTAAATTAGTAAAATTAATGATCAATAAATGGTACTTGAAATCTGATAATGGTCTGGTTGATTTAGCTTATAGATTCCTTGTGATTTGTAGGTGAAATATAAGAATTTTGGTTGGAAAGATAAAGCAATTTAGATGCTTGTTCAATTTGATCTTCTCCTGATTCTATTTGGGATTGGAATCCCCTGAAGAATGAGTGTTTGGTTATGATTCTTTGCATCAAAATGAGAAAGTGCTAGAATGTTGGGAAAATAGATTATTAACACAGTGAGGTCTTATGTCTACAAATTGCATTTTCAAGTGGATTGTTGGGAAGATGGAATTTCAGCCTAGTGAGGGTTTTTTAATGTCTAAAGAATGCATTTTCAAAAATCAAACCTTAGAAGAGAAGCTTTGGATTGTAACTATATATGTAATGGCTAATCAATACCTTGATGAGTTATAAAGAACTTGTATCAATGAGAAAAATATTTGCAAAATGTATTCTTTGAATTTCAAATATAGAGTCAAATCAAATTTAAGAACAAAAAAAAAAATAGTGAAAATTTTATTTATTTATTCTTTTGTAAACCTACTAATTGCTTTTCTAGTAGGGATTAAGTTTACACATCCACCATCAGGTTGTGCATAGGAGACTCGAACTTGGACATAGCTTTTACAAGATCATTCAGAAACCAATTGTCCACAATCCTAGAAAAGACTTGCATACCCACAAAACGACAGTAAAAGAAATATATGTTGCAAGTATTGTTTTCAAGGGAAAAATCTCCAAAAAGTAAAAAATAATTAATAAAAAACCCTTAGCCCTTTATCCAAAATAATTGGCAGACTAAAATAACATTTTAGGGTTTTTTGAAGTTCTCTGAATTTCAAACTTCATGGATTAAATTTAGTGAACCCTATGACTTAGGTCTCTATTGATGGAAACAACTAAGGGATGTTCTTACTACCATTTTCAAGTAATCTTTCTTTCCCAAAGAAAAATAGGAAATGTGTTGGACACAATAGGGTGCTTGTCCTATGCTTATCTTGTGTCCCATGTTACACAAATGAAACATGAAGTGTCATTTACAAAGTTAAAAGATGGTACACAAGAATAGAATACCAATGTGGCCATTTCACATACCATAGCTAAAGGAAATCCAAGTCATACTTGTGTCATGCATACAACTTTTGTAGTAATTTTTGGAGGTCCAAAAGCCCCAACTTGAAGTACAAGATTCCATAGATATACCAAAAGAATTATTTGCTTACCATACATGAATAAGAAATATAGAATCACAATAGAAAAGGAATCCAAATATATTTTCTCACTATAAAGATGATTCCCCAGTCGTACCTATAAAGCTATGTGTTGTTGAGCCTAAGCTAAGATATTCTCTTTGTTTAGTTTTGGTTGACCACTGCTATGAGAAGGAAATAATATGGCCTCAGTTATATTGTCGAAAGTACAGATTAAAAACAAATAATATAGATTCAATTGTATTATATCCTCATGCATATCTATACGTAGTTGTAGCACGACAAACAGTCAAAGTTTTATCTCCCAATTTAGGGAAGCACACACAATGTCTTTCACAATTGGATCCTAATATTTTTGATAAAAGTAATTAGCATCTTCAATATGACAAGAAATAATGATGCTTGTATCAGAGTATTGAAAATGCCATTTCAAATAAAATTTGTTCAGAATTTACAAAAATATCAGCATGCAGAAAGGCTCACTTGGTAGATGTAAAAACCATAACCTTTTGAATTCCTGTTATATCTATCTTTACATTCACCTATACATTCACTTGTGTTCTATGTGAAATTTCAGATATTTTTAATTTTGTCTACTATGATATCAGAAACAAACTTGAAAATAAATGTGAAAAATTTGAAGGTTCTTATTTAAATTCACCATTCTCATAACTGAATTACTTGTGTATTCATAGTCATACCACCATATAATTAAATAATTAGTAATGACTTAATATTTTTCATCAGTAGGTGGAAAATTAGTTTGAGAACACTAATTTTATCGAATCTATTGAGATAGACAATGAAAATAGACTATTAATAGACTATTACTTGTTTGCTTGCAGATGGCCCATGGGTTGAATAAAATGGTAGGTAGGGAATAATATCTTCTATAGATGTTGATCATTAAATATCCAATACATGAATCATTTCCCACCACACCCATTGTAATATTTACTGCCAAAAGAACTTGCATCTGAGTGTGATGCCATAGCTATAGCAGCAAAAGTGAGAGCCAACTCAGACCCATCGAAAAGATGGGAAAAAAATCAGTTTTAGTTTTAATTTTAGGGAAAAGGTGTGGGAAAATTAATCATATTTTTAGGGAAAAGGTTATTTTTATTTTTTCTTAATTTGAGACAATATCAAATTTAAAAAATAACTTAAATATGTTTAATTTCTATTGTCTTAATTTGAGATAACGTAAAATAACAAATATAACTTAAATATGTTTAAAATAAAACTTGCAATTGCACCTTGGTGTGCAATGGGTACGCCGAAGAGGTGTAGAAGGTCATTAAGAGAAAATTTGGGTTTATTTTTTGCATTCATCAAATGGTAGGGTCTTTATCAGATGATATTGTTTGTGTGAAAAAGGTCTCAATGTATTGTGAAGATTTCAATTTTTGTTTTTGCAAGTTTGTATAAATGTTCAAAATGATATTTTCTTTCCTTGGTACAAATGATGCCAATGAAAGTAGAAAATTTTGAAACATTCTAGATCATTGAAGAAAAATTCAATATTCAAAAATAAAATACACTCTATGATGGATGTTAAAGGTGCAATCAAGCCAACTAGACAATTGCCTTCGAAGGTGGGAACACAAACAAAAACACCAAGTGTAAAGTCAATACAATTATCTGATCCAAGAAAGGAAATGAGTAAGACATGATCTGGATTTGATAGGCCTATTATTTGGTTCTTTGCAACATAGTATTGACAATGCAGTAGTGACAAATGGTGTGTAGAGTAATAAGAAAAAGGTTCCTTCGATAATTTATAACGAAGTTAGAAATGATGAGCTTCAAAAGTGAATAATGCCACGTCCTACAAGTGTGTAGAAACCACTTACTTCAAAGACTCCAATTCAAAACCCTCGCTAGATCAAAGAAAGATTTCAACTCTTGTAAAGCCAATACCAAGACTTGTGAAAATTTTTGAAGCAAGGCTAGTAGTGAGGCTAGTGCCAAAACCCAGACTTGTAAAAGTACTAGATAAAATTCACTTGTCCCCTATTTAAAGGTATGCAACCAAAACTAACTCACTTATATTAACACATGTATAATTTTAGTCTCTGCTATCTTATTTTAGTTTAGATATTCAAATTTTATATTAAAAATTTCACCTACATTTAATTGATTTTAGTCATTCAACTCACATTAGATATTTTAAAGGAGACGGTTTTTATTTTTGGAAGTGTATTCTTGAAATAGATTTTATGTAAGAAATATATTGTAATATGGGTAAAAAATCATTTTTAAAAAATTGACATTCATAATTAAACATAATTATTCAAATTATACAACATATTTGTATGACATAAACTATTAAATATTACAAATTTATATTTTTTTAAATTAATTTAAATTTATAAATTATGGATAACTCCTTTTCCAATAAGTATTAAGTTAGGTAGAATATAAATGAACTAGAAGATCTAATTTGTATATATATACATTAAAATTTATAATAATATTTTAAGAAATCAAAAGTTTTTATCATTACAAATATACATGAAAACAATTCATATATATTTATTCAAATTTACTATGTATATAGTTTACTTTCATATTTATTTTTTAATTATTATTTATTTGTATATGAACTTGTTTTTTTTTATGCAATGTGGGCATGCCATAGTAATATATTAAATAGATATAATAATTACATAAGACCTAGTTCAGAGGGCATAGCGGTAGGAAAGAACTAGGAAGAAAACCTCTAGTTATAGCCCATACAAAAGATTTACAAAAAGCCCATAAGCGGGGTGACGAAACAAAATTCTAGTCTTCAACATAAGCACCACCTCGGGGTAGATGGGGATGCAAAAATTAGACTTGAAACAGATTGCCCCATACAAACAAAAATTTGTGGAGTGGGTGTTAATGTTTGAGCACTCGGGATAGACCACCATGCGGTCATCACATGAAGATGCCTGAACCTGCACCACCATACCAATATAGTCAGGCCCAAGATGAGGGACTTCAGTGTCTAGAAGAACCTCGGGCTCCTTAATAGAAAAAACCCCCAAGAGTGAAGTGGAAGCACATAGAGCAATAGGCTCAGCATGCTCAATTCATTGAATGAAGGTCATAGACTCAACTCTCACTTGAGGAGTTATTAAGACAAGTCAACAAAATAGAGGTTTTGGAACAAAATCCTACAGGAATGAAATTCCATAGAATTTTTCTTTAATTTCATCCGAGAGAGAACCATAAATCCTATTTTTGTTTTTCTTTAGAGCTCAGAGTAACACATAATCATTACCAATCTAAAGACCCAAGTGAATGGCTTTGAAAATATCCTCATAGCCAGCTAGATCTTTGAGGTGTTCATGCAAAAAGAGACCACCAATGCAACCCTCCCCTATGAACAAATTATAATTTTGAACTAGAGGCAGAAAATAATTCTTGTCATAGAATGCAGGATTTGCCACTTTAGAAAAAAAATTCTCTAAGTCCCTAAAAGACTGAAGCAGATCCATAATATTTGACAAAAAAATAGACAACACCTATGAAGGGAGCAAAGCCATTTGAGATCCTAGGTGAGTGATTTTCTTACCCAAAATTACACGCACTGCATCCTCCTCATGCATGCTTCCTGTTTTGAAAATACGATTTAAAGTAGCCTGGGAGATGCTTTCCTCAAGCAGTCTTAACCATGCCTGAGTGGGGTAGCTGATATGAAAATTCCAAGGCCGAATCGCCATGAGATCATAGAAAATAACTCAAAGAAATTGAGGAAGCTTTCCTAAAGTGATAATGAGCACCAGGGACTTTTTTGGAGAATTTTACCCAAAATTGGTGAGGATACCAAATATAAAGAAGCACAAAATCCTTCACCAAATAGTAGTTAATGAAGGCTACCAAATCGTACAAGGAAAATAAATGAAATTCCTCTTGCTATTTAATCAAACATGTGGTGAAAGATTCATAGACCAATATGGATTGGAGCCAAGTACCTACTTCATAAATTCTTGGATCCCAAAGACAATGCCATCAAGTACTCATGACGATATTTGATGAGGATTACCCAACAAAAAAAAGGGAGTCCAAATCCAAGCTGCCAAAAATGTTGAGTGAAGGTGCGAAGTGTCCCATCAAATCCTTGGGAAACGCTCACAAAATATTGGAGTACCTAATGAAATCCTTAATGAACCAAGGCCAACTACACTTTCCAGGTAGAAATAAATACCAAATGAGATGATGTAGGATGAAAACTGGGAGACTAGCACTACAAGATGCCAAATTTAGAGTGAGATAGTAATGGAAACATAAATTTTCCAAAAACCAATCAAGCAGAACCACAAAAAAATCTTAGCCGATGAAAAATTACACAAAATGGCAGGCATCATGTTCAATCAAAGGAACTAAGATGGGGTAGTTAGATAGTATAGAGAAGTTAGATGATATATTTATTTCTTGACTCACACTACCCATGGATGCTAGCAAATCCACCAGAGAGTTACCTTCCCTAAAGATGTGATAAATGGAGTAGTTTTTGAAATGCTAGAGGATATCCCAAGACCAATTACAGATGTACTTGACAGACCAATTATGGATGGTCTTTGATTTGATTTCATTAATTATTAATAAAGAATCTCCTTCGATATGAATATTTTTAACACCCAATTCTAGAGCCATTTCCAAACCTAGAACCAGTGCTTTGGCTATCGCTATATTATTATGTTTGGATCGGAGAGCTAAAAATTTCCCCTGGTGATCACAAAAACAAACCCCAACCCCCAATTCACTAGGATTGCCTTTGGATGCACCACCAAAATTAAATTTAACAAAATCCTATTGGGGGACCGACCATTTAACTTGATTTTTATCAACACGCACTAGATTTGGCTGCAACAGACTGCCTAGCAAAGGCAACTTTATCTACAACTAGTTTTGAAGAATGGAATTGTCCTAGTTGGTGAAAGAAGAGCTGCTATCCTTAAATTCTCTAGTATTGGAGTTGACTACTTTAGAAATTGCATGCTCAATTTTGTTAATAACAATAAAAGGTTGATTGGAAATTTTTTTGAAAATACTCAAGTTTCGTTCCCACCATATATTCCAGATAACAATAGTAGGTATTACTCTCCAAATACAGGCAAAGAAGGAGGATTTTAAGAGTAATGGCTAGGACTGGAAGAGATCCCAAAGTGTGTTCGAAGGAGGCATGGAAAGACTAAGCTTGCTGAGAATGAAACCCCAACATTGTTGTGCAAAAGGACACCAAATAAATAGATGATCAACATGCTCTGGAACCTCATCACATAAGGAGCACAAAAAGGGATCCACAATTTTTAACTTGACTAGTTGGTCATTGGTTAGAATTTGATTCTATAAAGCCAACCAAGCAAAAAAATTTGCCTTGGGGAGGGTTTTATTATCGCAACAAAATGAAAAGGCCCTTTAAGGAGCACAAATGTGAAGAGACCTGATTTAACACCTTATTACCTTGGCTAATTGTATACTTACCCACTCTCAAAGGGGCACACAATAGTTTATTCATATTTTAAGAGAGATACACTAATCTTGAATCCAAAATATTTTGAAAAGAGTTGAGCTAAGTAGCAAAGAGAAATGGAAAATAAAAATGCATATAGGTCACCTTGCCTATAATAGGATCTGTCAAATCCACATAATTTAGAAGATTAACCCCCCGGCCATCAAAATTTCCTAGAGAGTCCAATATGGGGGCCAAGGTGAGAATGGTCTGAAGGGGGGTATTCCCATTCCAAGAAAGCATCCAAAAGTTAACACTCAGCCCATTATTGACCTCCCAAGTAATGTATGAGAAAATCAAGTTTCTGCAGGAGATTAGAAAGTTTCAAATGGGAGATCCTCTTGAGGGATTTGCAACCGTAAATATCCTTAGGGTTTTGGAATTATCAAGATACTTACTGTGCATTATTTGGCACCACTTTTCCTATAGATTCACATACATTTTACATGCAAGCTTCACACCGAAATATTTATAATGTATTAGAGATTCATAATACCTGCTCCCCCTTGGGCTTTCCCACTAGCCATGGCATCAAGAGAGATTAAGTGAAGCTTTTTTCTATCATCCATGTTCCCTTTCCAAATGAAAGAATGAATCAAACCTTCAATTTTTGAGATGACTGCCTTTGGAGCTTTGAGAACTAACAAGAAATAATTAGGAATCAAAGAGAGGACAACTTTCACTAGGAGAATTCGGCCAGGTAAAGAGAGCCATTGAGATTTCCAAACTGCAACTCTAGACTTAATCCACTCGATTACTTTTTCCTAGTATGTAGCTTTGTTTGGGCTTGCAAAGAAAGGAATCCCTAGGTATGAACATGGCAAGGATGCTTTTTGAAAACCAAGGATATTAAGAATTTTTTTTCATTTTTCTCTGAAGTGTGTAAGATATGAAAATTATACTTTGAGGCATTAATTTTCTAACCTGAGGTTGAAGAATATTTATCAAGAACCTATTTTATTTGAAAATAATCTACTAAAGAAGCAATACCAAATAGATTTGTGTCATCTACAAATAACGAATGGGTCACTGCCAGATCTAAATTTTCAATCCAAATACCTTTCCATAAGCCCACAACATGCACACTACTAATGTATCTGCTCAAAGATTTTTCTATAATGATGAAGAGAAAGGGAAACAATGGATTGCCTTGCCTTATTCCTTGAGAGGAACTGAAGAAAACAATAGGGGTATCATTAAGAATTAATGAGAATTTTTCCCCTCATAGAAATGTGGAGATCCAACAACACCACTTCACAGAAAAACCAAATTTGAGCAAGAATTTTTGTAAAAAAAAACCAGTTGACCTTATCATAAGCCTTCATCATATCAATTTTGACTATGACAGCAGGGACTTTTCTAGCTATAATTGATCGAAGGGTTTTGTGAGCCACAATTGCACCTTCATAAGTTTCCTTGCCCAAAATGAAACCACCCTATTCTTGTGAAATTATATTTGGAATTAACGAATGCAACCTTAAGTAAACAACTTTTGAAAGAATCTTATGAATTGTATTACATAGAGAAATTCATCTAAACTCCACAAAATAAGAAGGATTTTTAGTTTTGGTGATAATAAAAGTGTTAGTTACATTAAACTACTTGAGGAGGTACCCAAATCTACGTTATTCTTCCAGGGCCCACTTAAGGTCAAAACACATGATGTCCCAACATTTTTGAAAGAAAAGTGAAGTGAAACCATTAGGGCCTATGGCCTTATCTGGAGGCAAGGAGAACACTACCTTTCTAAGCCCCTCAATTGATAAAGGTTTCAATAACTACTCATTGTCCTCGAAAGATACAAGGGTTGGGATTTCTTGCAACATGTCATCAACATCTCTTGCATTTTGATTGGTGCAATGCAATGGAGTAGAAAGAAGGTCAGAAAAGAAACAAACACATTTTTCCTTAATATCTTCTTCCATTGTAAGCCAGGCACCTAACAAAAACTCTTTAATTGCTTGAACCACCTTGGTAGCCCTTTTCATCTAAGCATAGGCATGGAAGAATTTAGTGTTTTTATCACCTTCCTTGAGCCATAACTCGCATGTTTTTTTCCTCCAGTAGGCTTCTTCTCTTGCACATTTCTCCTCCAATTCTTCTTGCAAACTTCTTTTCTTTTTAAAGGTTGTTGAATCTAACCCTTTCTGAATAATCTTATTATGAATAAATTCTAATTCCTGGCGGATCATATCTTTCTAGTGAAATATATTCCTAAAATAATCCTTATTCCAACACTGGAGCTGATGCTTAATGTGTGATAGTTTTGACCATAACCTAAACATAATTGACCCAGGTGCACATGGAGTAGAGAGCCACCATTGACGAATAAAATCCAAGAAATCAGGGAACCTGAACCACATACTCTCAAATTTGAACGAATATTTATGAGGAGAATAAGAAGAACTTGCAATGGAGAGAGATTGGATAATGGTCAGAATTAGGGAAAGGTAGAATCTCTCACACCAAATTAAGAGACCCAGTGAACCAGTTTGGAGAGAGCAAGAAATGATCAAGCCTTACTACAATTTGAAGGAAATCACTCCTTCAATTTTTCCAAGTGTATTTTCCATTTAGAGGTAGAACATCCCTCAAGGAGTTGGAGCTAATGAAATCATTAAAATCAGACATAACCCTTGTGGGTGGGAAAATCCCCCCAGACTTGTCTTGAACTGAAGGAATAACATTGAAATCTCCAGCTAGGAGAACTTTACCATCACCCACAAATGTAATAACCTTAGAAATTTGATCCCAAAGATGCTTCTTATCACTTGTAGATGTGGGACCATAAATATTAAAAATCCAAAACCTGGTATCAATTTTTTTTACTTCAACCAATTGCCAATTATTTTCCCTTTGAAGAATAGTCAACAATACTTGCTTTGGATTCCACAGAATAGCTAGACCCCCTTAAGATCCCTAGTCAAAAGAGTGAGTAGATTGCCACAATTGTCATTTCTAAATTGTCTTCTTGAAAACACCTTCTGAAATTTTGGTTTCTTGAAGAAGGAAAACATCAGCACTGCATCCATCAATTTGATGCTTGATGTGTGCATGTTTGTCAAGGGAATTAATGCCCCTGAAATTCCATGAGAAAATATTCATTGGCTCTTAGGAGAGGAACAAGCTCTCATGGGGCATTTAATAATGGTTGATAAGAGTGAATCAAGCAACGTGGATTGGCATCCTACATCAAATTCTTCTTGCTGTTTGATGGCCTTAGACTTGCGGCCTCACTTACCTGGAGAATTTTTACACTTGGGTATGAAAGGATTTTGAGAAATAGAGAGAGACTGAGACATATCAAATCCTAAAGGGGCATAACTACCTTCCTCGGTCTCATTATCTTCTAGTTTAGGCATGAACCCAACAGGGGTTAATGGCACCATCTAGGAAATAGATGAGCACGTAGGATCACGGGAGGGTTCTTCTTTAACAACAACACTACCCCAATCCCAACAAGGATCTTCTTGAAAAACTTCATCTGCTATCTCCTCGATAATGTTTGAGCCCACTGAGACTAGCAATTTTTCTGCCAATAATTCAAGCTCTACGTCAGAAGACTTATTAATTACGGAAAATTGTAGAAAATCCTGCAATTCATCCTGCAACTGAAAAGAGGGCTTGACTACAGGATGAACAAGGTTACCTTGGTCGAGATAGAGATGAGATTGAAGATACTTATTTGAATCTTGAAACATTAACCTTCTGAGTAGTTCACCTAAGTGGGATTCCTGAATTTGCATGAGTGGGGAATAGAGATGAAGACAAAAAGATGTGTGCTTATTCCATGAAACTTCAAAATAGAAAAGGGCCTTAGCTCGCTTTGACTTATTTTCACACTGGGGAGACAACCTAAACTTAGCCATTTGAGATGAGAAGGGATAGATGGTCTTCCCATGAACACCATTTATAGCTGAGAATCCTTTAAATGATGCCCCAGCTTGAGAGAGGATAAGGCCCTCAAAATAATTAACATGATTCAAACCCCCTGAAATATCACAAATTTGTGGCCCCTCAGAATGAGATTCCTGAGTGGCAAAAGGACCCAATCCCCAATTGGTTATAGAAGCCACAAGAAGCTTATTATGAGGAGAAAACCCTTGAGGTTGGTCATCTGGATCCAAATCAGTCTAAGAATAAAGGTTGAACCCAAATCCCAAATTTGGATTTTATTTCTAAATGTGATGGTTGTTTCTTAGAGGTATCAAGCAAAATAGGCAGTCTCACTAACTTGGAGGGGTTGTTAAAACTAAAGAGATCATGATTTAGGAAGATTCCAATTTGGTTCGTAAGAATATCTAATAGATGCAATCTCTATATTCCAAGGGGAGCCCATGCAGTTGCACCCAAAAGCGGGCAAAGCGGATCACAAAATCCTGAGGGTTAAAGTTAGGAGTCCATTTTTGCATAAACAAGCCAAAGCCCCAAAAATTCCAAGACTTTATTTTAAATACCTCATCTTTTGCCAAGAGGGTCTCAAAAAGAACAATGAAAATTCCTTTGTTTTTATCTAAAAATAAGACTTGAATAGCTCCATTCCAATCTTGAAAAATTATGTTCTGTAAAGATTCCAAATCTAGAGAAAGATTCCAGAACTTGTAGATGAGGGATTTTTCCCTAAGATCATTTATTTGGGGAAATAACATATTCTCTGGGAAAGTTACCTTAATTTCCTAAGATTGTGAACCAGAAGCCTGTTGCCCTTGATTGACCCCAGGCTGAAGGCTGACAAAAGGTTGGCTGCTCACTTTCATCTGCCATACTTGCTTCCGCTTATCCTTTAGGTATTTTGATGCTACCTCTGCACACTAATTTTTAGCATGACCTTGCACAAAGTCCTTGATATTCTTACAACTTCTAGGATTCAAAGGGAAAAAAAAAGGTTGGCCATTATTAATATTTTTATGGCAATTGTTTGGCATGAAGGGAAATCCTAGATGTGATCGCCTAGATCTAAGATCTTTCTCACAATCATTATACTTGGATAATAGGTGGGATCACTCAGCATGTGAAACCTTCTCTTCAAATATATAAGAAATTAGTTGTCTAGATCTGTCTAGAGGGATTGCCTTCTAACAACATTGCCAAGGCTTGTTAGCTGTCCTACCATGGGTGTGACCCTGCTGAGGCACCCTATTGCCGAGGCTAGGGTTAATTTTTTTTTTAAATATGTAGATTTGGGCTAGTAATCTATAATATGAGCCAGAGAAAGCTTCCCCTTCTGCCGAATAGAGGCACCCATTGACCATTATGAAAAATGCATAGTGGAATGTGTACCATCAAGCTTTTATCTGTGTGAGGCCTCTTCGCATCAATCCAAGCACCACAATGAAAAACCCACTAAGGAATATGGGAATCCAAGATATCCACGCCAGGGGAAGGTGGATCTTTCAGGGCTTCATCACCCCAATGTGTGGTTCTTGCTTTGATGAATCCATCACTGCAAGCTCTCTCCAATCCTCCTGAGTTGTCTACAACATCACAAACCCCTCTCATGAGTTGTTCCAGATAGAGATACCAAATTTGTTGGTTATTAGTGGAGAACATTATTGAAGAAGTTGAAGAAAATTTTGAATCTTAGTTTTGTACAACATCCACAAACTGATGGACAAACGAAGGTGGTAAATAGGAGTTTGGGTAACCTACTAAGGTGCTTAGTGGGAGATAAACCAAAGGGATAGGATTTAATTTTACCACAGGTAGAATTTTCTTATAACAATTATATCAATAGGAGCACTGGTAAATCACCATTATATATTGTATATGGGAGTAGTCTAAGGAATTATTTTGAACTAAGAAAGATGGATAAAGGAGAGAAGAATAGTACTAAGGCTGGAGATTTTGTTGAGCACCTAAATAATTTGCATGACAAGGTGAAGAAGCATATCAATAAGATGAACTCTTAATATAAGACAAAGGAAGATCATAAAAGGAGGTATAAGTAGTTCCAAGTGGGAGATGAAGTCATGGTTCACTTGAAAAAAAAAAAGGTTTCAAGTTGGTACATACAACAAGTTAAAGATGAAGGATTTTGGACCATGCAAGATCCTGAAGAATCATGATTTCAGAAATGCATATGAGGTAGAGATGCCCAATGGAATTGATTAAGAAATAATAGAGGCATGGTGGAATATTCTAGCACCTACTTCAGAAAAGGAGGAGATACAAGACATTTTGAATAGTCATGTGGGAAGAAGCACAAAGAAAAAATAAATATGTAGAGTACTTGGTGAAATGGAGGGGAGGGCCTATTGAAGACTCATCATGGTTATCAGGGTCTAAGGTTAACCATCTTGGTTTCCCTCTAACTCCTAAGAAGTGATAGGGTCACTTTTCAAATTACCCTGGGTTTCTGATTTAGGAGCATCTAGGGTGTAAGAACAATCTTGCATCACCCAAAAATAAATGTTGTTTCTTTTCAATAAGGGCTAAATTTGGTAGGGTTAGTATTTTAGTAAGTTTTCATTTATGCATGGTTGGACACAAAATATTCCAAAGACCCCTAGAATGGTAAATTGAAGCCAATGGAAAAGAAATCACTTTAATACCATTTGTCATTTAAGAGATTAAATTTTCAATTTTAAAAAATCCTAGTAAAATCTTCGGAGTCAATTTTGAGTCACTTAGAGGCTCTGGATGGGCCTGAAAATTGGTGGAAAAAGAAAGTAGTCAACCTTTAAAACCTACTTTTTGGCACAAAATTTCTCGAGAGCTTTTCGAAAAGGTATTATATTAGGAAATCCAATGGTTAGATCAAACGTTATGACCCCATGAACTTGAACTACCAAAATTAATAAAATTTCAAAATATCTTCTTGAGGAAGTTACACTTTACAGAAGATTCTAGGGTGGTTACACCTTCCAAATAAATGACGTGAAATGGGGGCTAAAATTTTTAGATTTTTAGATTTATGTAATCAAAAAATCCCATGTGATGGAAAATATAATGTAATTTCATTTTCATTTTAGTGATAATAGAAAATATTTTATTTCCTTCGTTCATCGTGTTTGTGCCATTATCTGTTGTTTTTATGAGTTTTAGATTGTAAGGGGAGTACCCTCATAAAAATACCACTCTTGGTAAAATTAGAGTTACAAAGGCTTCTTGACATAGGATTAATCCAATCGATAGAATATCCTGATTGGGTTTCAAACCTGGTACTAGTCTCAAAACCCACTAGGGGCATCAAAATATACACTAATTTTAGAGACTTAAACAAAGCATTCCCTAAAGTTGATTTTCCTCTTCCCAACATCAACCTCATAATAGACTTAAGAGTTGGGCATTAAATGCTATCACTGATGGATGGTTTTTCAAGCTACAATCAAATCATTATCATGAAGGAGGATCAACAAAAAACTACATTCACTTTTTTGTGGGGAACATATTGCTGAAATGTAATGCCATTTGGGCTAAAGAATGAAGGAGAAATATATCAAAGAGAAATGATCCTCATCTTCCATGAAATTATCCACATAATAGTTCAAGATTATGTGGATGGTGTTTTGGAAAAATCAAAGAGAAGGAATGAGTACATACAAGCCCTAGGACCCATCTTTTGACATACTTGAAGAATACAAGTTACGATTGAATCTAAAAAAGTGTGTCTTTGGGGTTACATTAGTGAAACTTCTTGGATTTATTGTCTCAAAAAGAGGGATATAAATTGATCCAACAAAGATAAAATCCAACCTCAACATGGAACCACCACAAACATTGAAGCAGATGAGAGAATTACAAGGAATATTGTAGTCCATCAGAAGGTTCATATCACAACTATTAGATAAAATACACCCGTTTTCACATCTTCTCCATAAAGGGATAACCTACAAATGGGATGAAAATGTGATAAAGATTTCTAGAAAACCAAAGATTATCTACTAACACCTCTGTGTGAATATGTGTACTAATTAAAAGGATAAACAAACACACCAATGCGACATTATATTGAAGAAATTAAAGGGCATGTGCAGAATCATGATGGTCCAAAAAGTGGTGATATGTAAGTGATATGATGACCCATGTGGCTGACAACATTTTTGATACCCAAAATTGATGGAACAAAAAGGGTTTTTAAAGGAGATTCTCAACTTTCCACCAATATAAATTATGCTTTACTTTGAATTTAATAAATAATTATTATTCATTTTCTATTTGAATTATGACTAAATTACTAATTGATAGGATGATTGAAAAACATCTATAGCTTTTGAACAATATCACATTTTTTGAATCTGAAACATGTGTAACATTCTATGCTTCATATAATATGGGATTAAAAAAAATTTAAATTAATTTCATGAAGTTTTGACCAAGTTAAGTTGGTCAGACATATGATTTTTTATATTTTTGAAAAGTTGTAATAAAAAATTCATAATTAATTATTTACTTGAAAAAAATTAGAAAAAAATATGCATCACATAAGGACATGAGTCCTATTCTTATATCTAAAATATTATTAAAAAATATTATCATTTTATTATGGCTAGGTTGGTCAGACAGACACCTATTTCTTTGAAATAATATAAATAGTTTATATAAATTTTTACATCAAGTTGCCTAACTCTGATTTTTTGAATTTTTATCGCCACTTAAGGGCCTATTTTTCCATGATGATCCTGCACATACCCTAAAGTTAAAAGATAAATAAACTCTCAACACAACAGTTCCTTCAAAAACATCCCATTGTCCTCTATCTCCAAGGATTCTATGTAAGTTGTTGGCTCTCAGTTGGTGTAAGCAACAGCTTGGTAGAATGACAACTTAGAGAATGATATTATGCAACATGCATGCCTATTTCTAAATAATATGAAGCTAAAATTCTATGAAAGATAAAATGCTATGCTTAAGAAAATAAGATTCTTAAATGTTGGATAAATTTCAACTATAATGATCATGCTATATTCACCAAATCTAGGATCTTTTTCAACGCACAAAGAGGTTGTATTTATAGATTTTTCAAGGAAAAATTCTAGTGGGAAAAGATCAATGGTTGAAATGAAGCCTATCAAGATGAATAGTGAGATATTTTGGAAGTTGAGAAAAATATGGAAGCTAGAGAGAAAAATGGGAAATGTTTCTTCCTACACAACCTTCTTCATTCAAAAATGAAGGAAACTTGTCATTCGTGCATTTTAGTTATGAGTTAGTTGGTAGTTGAGTATAAATCCTATAATTAAATAATTAAGTTATTTAATTATATGTGATAATGAATTTAGAAGCTTCCATAATTAAATAATTAATATTTAATTATGTTGAGAGGTGAAAAAGGTGTTTAATTAAATATTTAGAATATTTAATTGTGTGAAGTGAGGAAAGAAATAATGGATTTGGAAGAATATTCTTTTATTTGAATTTAAAATTTAAACTTATGATAATAAAAATAAATAAATTATAAAATTTATTTAATTAATTAAGAGGAAAATGGAAAATGGTAATAATTAAATAAACATATTTATTTAATTAAATTAGAAGAATTAGAAAGTGAACGATACAAATAAATAATTAAATTTATTTATATGTTGATGACTTTAGAAGATTAATTAAATAAATCATATTTAATTAACTATCACGCTTGATTTAATGTGACCATTTTTAGATGTATACATTTTACCCCTCTTTGAAGTGATGTGTTTTATGCATTACTTCAAAGAAAAATTCAGATAACGAAAATTTTGCCCCTGACTTTGAAAAATTGACTGATGATGCTATATGGCCCCTTAGAAGATAAATCACGAGTTTGAAGATGTTGATGATGATTCAAAGATTTTGAGAGATTTTATGTAGTTTCATTGATTTATCTCCCAAAAGAGTGCTCCACATGGTGAAAAATAAAAATAACCTTACCTTATTTACCCCCTTAAAAGGTGGAAAAAGGTAAAAGTCCTTGCCATTTGAATAGTTTCATTTGGTGGAAATAGAGTTCTATGAGAGGAGAATTTGAGATTTCAATCCATTATGAGTGCCACAGATTCAAGCGAGTTCAATGTCATTAGTGATGAGTAGCATATGGACCTCTGGTAAGATCGTACAACCCTTCTTCATGAATTTTTGATGAATTTTGTATGAATTTTTGATTTTTTTAAAAATTTGGAATTCTTCTTTAGCGCATAGGAACACTTTTTAGTGCATATGAGCTTTAGTTTAGTGCATAGGCTAGGTAAAATAGCACATCTAGGACAGTGCATCTAGGCCCCAGAGTAGCTTATTTGGATGTTAGATTAGCGTATTGATCAACTTAGTGCATAAACGTGATAGATTAATGCATAGATGTAAGGCTCGCGCATCAGATGCCCAATTAGTGCATAAACTTAGGGCTTTAGTGCATTTTTGAGATTGGTGCATTGGTTTAATAGTCTAGTGCAGTTACCTAATAGAGTAGCGCATATGATATATTAGCACTTTTAGCTTTTTTTTTAGCTCATTCATGGATAATGTAGCCCATTTTCTGCTTTAGCACATAAACAATTTGTTTTAGCACATCCATGAAATTTTGCTGATTTTAATCATCAGAGGAACAATTGATGATTTCTTGATGTTTGTTTCTATATTAGACAACTTATTTAGTGATTTTGAGTAGCATTAAGGATATATTGACTTGATTTTGATGATGATCTGATAAATTTGTTCTCGTGTTTGAAAAAAAGTAGTAAAATGGTGTTGATTCTGATAAATTTTCTTTTTGAAATGAAAAAAAAATAGTAAAGATGATTATTTGAGTCAATTGGCTATTAAATTTGTCTTCATGCCTAATGAAAAACACATAGTAGAGATGATAAATTTGTCTTCATGCTTGAAGAACAAATAGTAAAGTGATGATTTGATACTGATATGTTGTTGATGTTGATTTGATTTCAATGATTGTGATAAATTTTATTTCATGTTTGATGAAAAATAAATTGTAATGATTGATATTATTCTAATAAATTTTCTTTCCAAAATGAATAAAATAGTAATGATTTCCTGATATGATTCCACATGATTGCTTGATTTTTTTTTGATTGATTTATGTTCTTTTCCTATGATTTGATTGACTAATATGGTTATGATGTATAGGAGGATTTTAAAATTCTCTAGATCAAGGAGAGGTTTCCTTGTACTTGGGAGATGATTCCCAAATTGTCCTAGCCAGAGGATGGAGTGATTGTGAGATGTGGATTGGGTTCACTTCTCAGTAACCCACAGTATAGGGTCAATAGGGCACTGTTGGTTGCTTTAGTTGAGCAATGGCATATAGAGAATAATAATTTTCACTTTCCTACTGGAGAGATTACCATGACATCAAAGGATGTCTACAGGATTCTAGGGATCCCAGTAGTCAGTGAGATTGCAGTTTATGACCACAAGGAAATTGGGGGTACAGATGCCTTGTGGAGACTATTTTAGAATTCGTGCATTTGCAAATATGAGATCCCTTGGAGAGATATTTTTGAGGGTTATGTCCCACTTCCCTCAGTTTTGGATGCTTCCATTGGTGGTTTCTTATGTCCCGACCATCGATCGAAGGGACTACTGGTTGGTTAGGGTCGGATATTGGAGGATATGATCCTCCATTAGACTAGATATGTCTGGGGCTCTTGTATGTTGGCCCATCTATACCATGATCTTCATTAGGTGGTATACACAGATGGGAAGAGTATGTCTTCTAGGGTCATACTTCTATAGATTTGGGCATGGGATCATATCACCAACACCCACCCGTTTACAAGGAGAGATTGTCCCATCGGCCATCCTTATGTTTATGCTTACATAGGTCCACTTGTCCAACCTAAGTTGGGAAATTTAGATTATTGGAGGAGAGTGTTGCATGATATGGAAACAATCATTTGGAGGTTGTATGTTGATTGTGAGGCCTGAGATTTTGATGATTTTAAGCTACCGTATTATAGCATGGTGAGATATTTGATTAGCCGAAGCCCTTTTATTATCGAGCAGTTTTTGGTTATTTGGGTGCTTAAATAGTTTGGTGGAGTACAGATGATGCCACAAAGTGTGGCCCATTATGCTGGGCAATGAGAGGATGTGGCAAAGTGGGACCCTTTCATTCCATATGAGGCAGCTAGGGAGAAGTATCTAGGTTTACATCCATAGTTTTAGGATTATCATCTAGAGGTTACAAATGCACGTATGACAGAGGAGTATGCTACATACTTTTATACACATCCATTTATGAGGTTGACCAATCTAGATGAGCCTATCCTACTATTAGATGGTCTAGCAGTATAGAGGGCATGAAGGCAGCCATAGGCACATACAAAGAAACCTAACATCAGAGGAGGAAAGGATGTGGGTGGTGGCCAAGATATGGACATAGATAGAGGTGAGGGGAAGGATGAGAATGATGACAAGGATGATGACAACGATGATGATGATGATGATGATTATGATGATGATGATGATGATGATGATGATGATGATGATGGGGGTGGTGTATGGGGAGTCTTCTTTGATGTTCCATTTAGTACTAGGCCAAGGATAGTGAGAGTGGTGGAGCAACTAGTTTTAGGCCCTTCACATATTACCATTAGGGCACCACCACGAGAGAAGCGAGGACATATTGATACACTATAGGAACATGTACAAGCTCTTTAGACCTAGCTAGCATAGGCTAAGGGTACCATCACACAACTACAGGCACAAATGGCATAGACACCACCCCAAGAGCCTTAGGTAGCCCAACTAATTATAGAGAGGGATAGCTTGAGACAACGCTCTCAGTAGGTAGAGGGAATGGCAAAGATAATGCTGAGATCAATGGAGGGCACTTCTATTGGAGAGATTGTGGCAGAGGGACTAGAGACTTATTGGGAGGTTGAGTATTACCGGATGAAATATTTTGAGGTGGTACACCTTGAGTAGAGGATACCCTACATGCAATCAGGTGCCAGATCTTGCACTCACTCCTGCATACATTCCAAGAGTGCCACTAGGAGTGTAGGTATTCTGAGAAGACAAGAGACAAGTGTTTCAGGTAGTAGAGGTCCAGTGAAACCCATCACCTCTAGAGGTAGTAATAGTCATGACCCCCGCATAGGTGCTCCATAGTGATGATATTGTATACACCATTTTTGTCATATTTTATGTATCTCTCTTGGATATTTGATATCACTATACTTTGGGACATTTATTTGATGAGATTTTTATGATATGCAGCGGATTCTTCACATGCATGTGTCTTTGATTATGCTATGATGGATGTTCATGTATGCATTTTTACTTCTTATGGTTATGATGATGAATTTGTATGGATGGTGATCTTTACATGATGGTATGATGATTTATGCACGTGATATGAATAATGATGATGATGTTTTATGAATTTTTTATATGCTCTATGATTAATGAAAATGAATGATTTTATGACGTTGTATATGTATGGAAAATGTATTTTATGATGGATGGTGATGAAATGGATGCAAATGTCTATATTTTATTCTTTTTGATGTATGTTTATGCCAATGATGCAATGATATGGACGTGTTTTTAAATTAAAAATTATACTTATAATGAAAATTCCATGGTATTGATAATGAATGAATGATAAAATGATGTGAAAATATGATATGGATGAAATGAATAGTGAAATGATGAGATGATAAATGATGTGCATGATAAAAATAATGAATGACTAATAAAATTATGTGAATATGAAAATGGTAATGATAATGATAATGTAAATGATAATGAATATAAAAATGGATTGTATACGATAATGAATGATATATGATAAAATGATATGAATATGCAAATGGATGGAAAATGATATAAAATAAAATGAATGATACATGTTTATGAAAATGTCATGAAAATAAATATTAAATGATATGAAAATATGTGTAAAATGATATGAATCTATTGGTAAAAATGATAATGATAATGAGCTGATATGAATAATGTTATGACATGCAAATGATAAGGGAAAATAGAATGCAAAGATGGTAATGCAAAAAGAGGATGCAAATGAACATGAACATGTGTGAAAATGATATGAAACTAAGGGTGAAAATGATTATGTCAATGATATGAACCTAATAATGATAATGCAAAATGATATATGAAAATGAAATTAATGATTGATAAAATGACATGAAAATGATATGAAAATGAAAATGCGAATGATGTGAAAATAAAATGCAAAGATGATATGAAAATGATGTGAAAATGATTTTTGTAAATGTCCAATTGTACTCAATCTTCGTTTCAAAAGAGATATGTATCTTTTCCAACTTCCAAAATTCTATTATACAACCACAAAAATGAATGCAATCTATATGAATCATGCAGTCCTAAAAATGAATTACACACTGTTATCATTATGTGAACCAAGTTTATGCTTGATTATCATCATTGAGCCTTTTGATATGTTGAAATTTAGTACAAGCATCAATGGGGATATTTTCACTGATGATGACCTGAGTACAACTTTCATGATGTTTGATATAGCAAGTGAATAAAAGCATCAAGGTATAATTGAACAAAGATGACTTGAGTATTGCTTGCGTAATTAGGCGGAAATCAATTATTTTCCTATGAAAATCCTAAAATTTCATCAATGATACCTTTGAAAACCATATCTCACGAAAAAATTGCACAGTAAAAATGATTAACTTACAAATAAAAATCAAAGAAAAATCATATTCCTTCCTTGTAACTCTAGTTCAGTACATCATTATGTCACTCCAGAGATATATGCCATCAAATTTCAAAACAACAATTCAGCTTATGCTTTAAGTGTTCCATTCATTTTATTCAGATTAAGATCATCCAGTTTGGTTTAGTTTCATGTCTCGTAGTTGTTTTGACTAGGGTTGATTGGATATTTGATTTTTTATCTGATATTCTGATACTTGACACATGTTATTGTTTGTCTGCCAAAAATTTCAAAACTTGATTTCCCCCAATCAGCTTGAACTTTGACTCCTGATTAGACACAACCTACCACTTGGAATATAAATAATGATCATCAAGCCATGATGAAATCTTTGTTGTCTCTAGGAAATATTGTATGCTTGATGTGGAAATGCAGAACGTAACCTAATAAATTGAAGAACCCACTAAATCACAAATAGCATCTGTTTGCCAGGTTCTCACCATTTGTTTTTATTGCACTTTTTCAATGTTTATAATTTATTTTGTTGTTACCAAGATGCCTGTTTGCTAGGTTTTCCTCAACGCAACAATTTTTTTGATTTTCGATATTTTTTTGTATTTTTCCCTTTTCTAGTTTGACTTTTTTTTTTTAAGGACATTTTCTTATTTGTATGAATTTTTTCATGACTTTTTAGGCTATTTTTGGTATTTTTCCAAGACTTTTTATACTATTTTTGGTATTTTTCCAGGACTTTTTGTACTGTTTTTGTATTTTTTAAACATAGAAATTCTTCACATGGATGTTGTTGGCTGGATATTAAGCAAGTCCCCTTCTCGCGTAGATAGCTAATATGCTCCTAAAACATATGTTACAATGATGATGAATGGACCTAGCCAATTGGGCTCAAACTTTCCATTATTTTCCCAATCTTGGTGGTTGCGGGGATTCTCCTTCAGGAACAAGTCACCCACTTGAAATGTTCATGGTCTAAATCTATGATTGTACCTGCATGGCATAACTTGTTGATAACCCTTCAAGTGATTGGTTGCACTTTGTTATCTGTCATCAAGCAACTCTAGCCCTTGTAGTCTTGAAACATTGTAATCTTCATCGGTTATAAGTCCCTTTAGTGAGACTCGAAGAGAGGGAATCTCAACCTATAGTGGAAAAATATCTTCTACTCCATAGAATAAGGAATATGGGGTGGCACCTGTTGACATGTGAATGCTGGTTCTATATGCCCATAAAGATGGATTTAATTGGACATGCCAATCATGGCTGAAATAACTCACCATCTTCTTTAGGATCTTCAAAATTATCTTGTTTTAAGCTTCTACTTGGCCATTCCCCTCTGGGTAATAAGGTGTAGATAACTTGTGTTGGATGTGAAATCTTTCACAAAAAAATTCAACATATTGATTCTTAAAAGGTTTTCCATTATCCTTGATAATGGAGTTGGGAATGCCATACTGGCATATGATATAATTTAGGATGAAAGATGAAATTTGTTTGCCGGTGACTGTTGTTAATGGAACATATTCAATCCACTTAGTAAGTTACTCGGTGGTCATGATTATGAACTTGTGTCAGTTTGATGATGATGGGTGTACCTTGCTTACTAGATCTAGTCCCAACTGAGTGAAAGGACATTTTGTAGTGAAGGGTTGTAGTTCTTGAGTAGGAGTGTGGATGAGATTTCTATGAATTTGACATTTTAGAAATTTCTTCATAAAGATGAAGGATTCCTTTTCCATGGTTGGCCAATAGTAACCCATTCTACCAAGTTTCTTAGCCAGGGATAGTCCTCTTGAATGACTCCCGCAAATACCACCATGAACCTCTTGTAAGGAGTTTTTAGATTTATCACGTTCAAGACATCTAATGAGTGTACCACAAATACTACATCAGTATAAGGTGTCAGCAATTAGGGTATAGCGAGAAGATTGTCATATGAAATTTATTTTCTAATTCCAGGACAAATTTGGGGGTAAGACAATATCTTTCACATAGGCATACATTTTTCTATATAAGGGAGAATCATAACTAATTAGATGACAAATGATTTGGGTTTTACGATTTTTGTAGGCAGGGGAAAATAGTTGTTCCACCAAGAATTCATATCGAGCTTGATTCTTTGATAATTACAGTAGTGAAGAAATTATAGCCATGTCATTTGTAGCTTTGTTGTTGATCCATGGAATTTGTAGGAACTGTATCTCAGCAAAATATTTCTTGAAATCCTAAACCATTTTTTTGTACAACATTAACTTGTCATCCTTTGTCTGATAGTCATCATTTATTTCTTTTATGACAAGTTGTGAGTCACCAAAAACTTGTAGCTTTGTGATCCTCTAGTCTAATGCAATGCTTCATACTCAGCTATGTTGTTTGTGCAAGGAAACATCAAACAATAAGACTTTGGAATGGTATGTCCCTGGGGTGTGAAAAAAAAATTCCTTCTCCTGATCCATGTTGTGTGTACGATCCATCAAAATAAAGTGTCCATGATTGCTTGTTAGTTGTTGTGAACACATCTACATTAGGAATTTTGATGTGCATTGGATGAACTATTTGCACAGGTTCCTCCAACTGATCTACTATAACCTACCCTTTCATTTCCTTTCAATCCACATAGTAAATGTCAAACTCACTTAGGATCATTGCCCATTTAGCTAATCTTCTAGTTAAGGTTGCCTTGCTCAAAGGATAATTTAATGGAGTTTAGCCACAAGTTTGACTATATGAGCTAACATATAGTGCTCCATCTTTTGGGAAGAAAAAACTACAGCCAAACATTCCTTTTCAATGAAATTATAATTTAACTCATGGCTTGTCAATGTCCTATTGATGTAATATATTGCTCACTCTTTTCCCGTTCCGTCCTCTTGTGCCAATAATGCCCCCAGGGATACTTCTGTGGTGAAAATGTACAGTATGAGTGTTTTTCCTTGCACTGGTGGGATCATTAGATAATGCTTGATCTAATTGAATTTTGCTTTGCACTTGTCTTCCCATTTGAACATAACATTTTTATGCAAGAGATGTGTGAATGGTAAACTCTTTTCTGCCAACTATGTGATGAATCTCTTGATGGATTATAGGAATCCTTGTAATGACCATAGTTGACTCATGTTCCTTGGTGGTGAAATTTCTAGGATGGCTTGAAACTTTGTTGGATCCACTTCAATTCCTTTATCTAATACAATATAGCCTAGGAGTTTTCTGGATTTTACCCAAAAGACACATTTCTTGGGATTAAGTCTAACCTTAAATTTTTCTATTCTAACAAAAATCTTAGATAAGATATCTAGATTTTCCTCTCTTGTGTTTGATTTTTCTAAGAGATCATCTACATAATACTCCATGTATGTGTGCATCATGTCATTAAAATTGTAGTCATTTCCCATTGATATATAGCTCTTTCATTTTTCAAGTCAAACGACATTACATTCCAATAATATGTACCCCAAGGACATGTGAATGCGGTCTTATCTTGATTTTCAGGTGTGATTTTTATCTGATTATACCTAGAAAATCCATCCATTAGTGAATACATAGCATGAATTCCCATTAAATCCACAATCATGTCTATGTTTGGAAAATGGAAATCGTCTTTTGGACATCCCTTATTTAAATCCCTGAAATCTATACAGATTTTGAATCATCCATTTGACTTTGACATAGGTATAATGTTGGAGATCCATTCTACATAGTTGATAGATCGAATGAATCCTACATCCAACAATTTAATTAATTCCTTTTTGACTAATAATGCAACATGTGCGTGCATCTTTCTAAGTTTTTGTTTCATAGGTTTTTCCCCTGGCATGATGGAAAAATGGTGCATGATAAGATTTGGATCCAATCCATGAATATTTGCATATGACCATGAAAAAATGATTTGATTATCCTTGAGGAATTCTATGAATTTATGGACTTCTTCCTTGGTCAATGATGTAGCAAGTTGCATGATTTTTAGTTGTTCTTGCATGCCTATATTGATTGCTTCTATAGGTTCTATCAATATAGAATATCTTTGCTGATAGTGCTCAGGGAGAGCATCAAGTTTCCCATCTTCTAGTTCTTGTGAAAGGTTTTCACCTTCAGATATGCTCTTTATTTTTCTCTTTTCATGATATAATATTGTCATTTTTAGGTTTTCACCATTAGATCTATCTTTTATATTGTAATTTTTCTAGCTGAAAAACTTGGCACTCTCTTGACTAAGATTTTTATCTCGAGATGCATTGGTGGAATCTATTCTCGAGTTGGATGAACAAAGAAAATTTACAATGGTTTCATCATCAAGGAAGATTGAAATACCAATTGGCTCAATTTGTTCCCAATCAATGAGCTCAGGATAGACCAAGGGCAAGGGATCATCAGGCTGGGTAAGGTCATTGGCAATTAAGTCATGACACAGTTACCATTCTCTCTATGTGGAAGATCTATTATGGTATCCCCCTGTTGATTATTCGTCTCACTTTGACTCTAATTTTCATCACTCAAGTCATGGTCGATTTGAAGTACATAGTCAAGTGTAGGTCTTGAGCTTTCCCCTTGTGTCAGAATGGGTGTATATTTTTGTATAACATCCACCTCTTTGTCTATCCAGAATTCATCATTATAAATGGTATCCCATTCATACTCATTTGAATTAGTATCAGAATTGTCCTACAATCTGATAATTGTCACAACTATCTCTTCACTGTATTTCTTTTGGACCACTTCTTTTGCATCTTCACCATATCCAAGTCCAGTTTTATCTTTTGGATGTATGGTTTTCAGTTGGATAGGTTCAACAATTCCTTCTTTTCTCTTGCCTATGGGGTTGTTTCCTTCATAACCCATTCATTGCATTATTTTATAACCCTTTCTATATTGCTCAATAGGTAGCTTGACATGCTGACTTCATCTTTATAAATCCAATCGAGAATAGATCTATCTCCAGCTTCATTTTATTGAGTTTTTTCCTAGATGAATCTTCCATAAAACTTGGTGATGGGAACTAAAGCTTGTGTTCTTGATGTGGAAGCTGTTGCATCTTGATGTGTGGAGGTTTTAGGTTGACCATGCAACCTTGAAGATATAGGTAGATTAGAGACACATGGTGAATATTCTCCCACCCCATTATCCTTTAAGTGTAGCTTTGTGCTAAAATTATTTATCAATTCCCTTGTTTTATTAGTATGTTTAGAAGCAGAAATAGCCAAAGCCTCTCTATTATGCGGGACAAATGTGTCCTATGTTTCTCTAAGGTTAGAACAAATCTGACTGCTATTATTGTCCGATGGTATGGTTATTTCTTGTCCATCATATGGAAATTTTAGACATTGATGATAAGTCAATGGAACTGCTTGCATTTCATGGATCCATGGGTGACCCAAAAGTATGTTATAGGATAAGTCTTGATCTAGAACTTGAAAAAAATACTCTTCACAACAGGTCCCACTCTAATAGCTAGCATGATGAGGCCCTTGGAAGCTCATTCCTCATAATCATATTCTTTGATTGTAATTTTTCTTCTCAGAACAATAGACTCTTCTGAACATCCTAAGGCAAGAACTAATTTTAAAGTACAAATGTTTAGACCAGATCCCCCATCTATTAAATCATGTTTGATTTTGGTTTTATGAACCATGACCTCTAAATAAAGTGATGAATAATGGGGATGGTTCATGGAGGAATCATTCTTCTCAGAAAAGAATAGGAATGTAGGTGAGGATAAGTGTCCCGCCATGGCTTGAAATCTATTGATATCCAAATCAGGAGATAAATTTATGTCAACGAGAGCCTTTTCTAGAAGGTTCTTGTGTGTCAGCTATATTTTAAGAATTTCTAAGATAGAAATATGAGCCGATGTTTTCTATAGTTTATCGACTAAATTGTATTTCCTTGGAGGGGGGACAACTAACTTAGATCAACTTCCTTTAACAACAATTTTGGCCTATCCCCTTGTTGTTGCATTAACTTCCCGATATTATTGCTTTCCTTTAACTTTGATGATGTTGACTTACTAGTCATTAGTGTAGATATGATTTATGGTGGTGTCATAGACATGATTTACATTTTTTCCTTTATCATCTAAAGATTCCCCTTTTTGATAATTGGGGAGAGGGTCCTTTAATGCCCGATGATCTTCATTAGCATTATTTCCCTCAACCATTATGGTGCAATTTTTGATCAAATCTTGGACCAAATTCTTCAACCCTTGGCAATTATTCATCCTATGACCCTTTCATCTATGGTAATCACAAAAATACGTGTCATTCCATAATGGTATTTTAACTCAAGGCTCATAATCTCTCTGCAATGACAATGTGATGGCATTTTGATTCAAAATCTCTTTGAGAATTGATTCGAGAGACTAGCCTAAGACAATGAAACTCTATTGATTTGAGAAAAATTGTGATCGAGGCACAACTAAGTTTTGATTGTTGCTGAGATTATTTCCATGATTATTGGCCACATTTCCTTGGTTGGCATTATTTCCTTGATTGGAATTATTATTGCCATGGTTAGTGGAATTTATAGGATTATTTTTGTTGCATTGAATACCTAATACATTGAGAATGGTTGGATTTTCATTCACGTTGTTGGCATCTACCACCCCATCATTTACAAAATTCTTATTTCTATCCTACAATCATGATTTATCATTGTTTTTGTTGTTGTTGTTGTTGTTATAGGAATTTGGACCATCTTTGTCAAGCTTTAAAACTCCCCAGTTGACCAAGGCTCCTTCGATGGTGATAGTGTTTTCAATCAATTTCTCAAATGATTGAGGAAAATGAAGATTGAGCCTATAACTCATCTCTTGATTTAGACTATCAATAAATATTTTCATCTTTTCCTTTTCAAGAATAGGACATGAATATCTTACAAATAACCTTCTCCATCTTTGCAAGAATGGGATATAGGGTTCCCTAGTATTTTGCTTCACTTTACACAAATCAAGCATGGTTCTCTAATGTTGTATATTGTAGGAGTCTTGAGATATGAATTTGTTGATTAAATCCTCAAAAATTTTGATGGGGGGAGTGATTTTGGAAAGCCATTCCATGGATTTTCCACCTATACTTTGTGGAAACAATCGCACCAAGTATGTATCTTCATGAGAAAGCTCTAAGCTCATATGCTGAAAGTTTCTCAAATGATCAATGGGGTCCATTTTCCATTGTATCTATCAAATTTTGAAATCTCACAATGCTTTGGAAAAGTAATCATGTTGAGATTCTTGTTAAAGGGATATGGGCAGATACCTTCCAAAAATATTTCTTGGTTGTACCCCCTTGTATTTCTTTAATTTTTCCTTGTAATGCTCTTATCTATTGAGTAAGATCACTAAAATCATTAAGGGGAGCTTCAAGATCCTCTCTAATCTTTTTCACATCGAAATCAGATGGTAATTTAGCTCCTTTGTTTGCTAGCAAAAGAAAGTATCTTTCTTTAATTGTCTCTAAATTTTTTTCCAAGAGAGTATGAAATTGTGGACCCTATTCTACTTCTTGAATTATTCCTAGAGTGAAGCTTCTGAAAATGATTTTCTTCCCTATCACCCATGTTGCAAAGTGGATTTTCCCTTTCATCTTCTTCTATGTGCTTTTGAGATCTTCTGACAACATACATAAGATTATACCAATTTTTTACTAACTTTGATCACAAATGGGAGAGTGCAATTTGTTGGATATCTTAGTCAGGATAGAATGAGAATTCTATTGATATGACTAAAGAAATTTCTAATTTTTAGCTCGTGATTCCTTGGTTGGAATGATGATGATCCTGTTCTGGGAATTAAACTAGAAATCAAAAATGGAGGTGATGTTGCACTTTGTGATGTTTTCATCTTAGTCTGAGAAAATAAGGATTTTTGCAAAATCCTAATGCTTCTAAGTTCTCTATTGCAAAACTTGATTTGGATGATTGGAATACTGAATTGTAGGTTGTAGGATGAAAGAGGGACGAGTGGGTTAACTATGATTATGCCTCTATGAAAGAGCTATTGTTTGAAATAAATCTTGTGAAGATAAAGGCTCTAAAGCAAAATCGTCAATAAAACCCCTAGAAATTCATGATATTGATGCATGAAAGTTCGATGCTCAAGAATTTTTTTTGACTTTGGTATAAAAATCATCTCCTTTTCAATAGCTTCTTATAACTAAGGGAATTTTTTGGCTTCTTGATCCTTTTCTCAAGGGATTTATTAACAAAGGTTAAATATTTCAAGACCTTGAGCATAGAAAAAGACCAGACTTAATGGAAAATTGCATCACAAAAATTTCTTGATTTGAAACATAGATTCACTACTCTATTCAGTGGATGTGCTAAATTTTTTAATAAGAGTGCTAAAAGATCAGATCAATGTGCTAGACTGTTGCATGGATGTGCTAAAAAAAAGAACACATGTGCTATGATAGAGCATATATGTGCTAAACTAGAGCATAGATGTGCTAAAATAGAGCATAAATGTGCTGAAATAGAGTAGGGATGCGCTAAAACCAAGTAGGGACGCACTAGAATAGAGCAGGGATGCGCTGAGATAGAAATGTTTTGATAGTTTTTCTAAATTGGATGATCTTTCAACGATATACAGTAGAAAATAGTTGTTTATAAAGTCCTAAAATCTAACAATGAGTGTATGTTCTTTGAGATTTCCACAGATATTGGATAAAACAAACACTTCAAGTAGACTCACTCTTAATTCTCAAAAAGGTCATCATAATAACCACAACCCACATCTTAGAATTGTGTCGACTCACACAATCGTGTCACCCCCTAGACGGCGCCTATGTTTTTGTCTTTTCTAGGCACATACTCAAATTTAGTTATCTCAATCCCTTGAGCAAACGGTCTATGGAAATTATATGGTGAGTGTCTTGGTGCAGATTCTTCCCTCCCCTTGCATTGTGAGTATTATAATGTCTAGCTACTGACTTGGTTGGCTTCTACACTAAGGTTCATAGTAAGTGTTTCCATTCAGTGTGGAAAATGATATACTCCCTTAGGAGACCTCCCAGCCTTTAGAACAAAGGCTTTGGGTATGGTTATCTTGCACACTACCGTCAAGTGGATTTCCATCAACAACTCACTTTTGTTTAGAGTGGGTTAGAATCCTTGGCTTTAGGTGTTCCCACTTCGGTTATTCCTCTTGGGTGAGTACTTTTTTCCCACAAGATCAGACCTTATAAAGGATGTAATAAAGCATGAAATAAAAAAGATGATTCTAGCATTTTGATCACCCAGTTAAGGGGAGAGCATAGGCCTATCACCTGAGAATCACAACAAACAATTTTATTCAATTTTAATCCCAAATGACAATTTTCTAAACTAAGTGAAGATGTTGCTTCACAATAGACATGGGATTCATTTTAACAAAGATAAATCAATTTTTTGGTGAGTACCCTAGGATTGCTTCATTTTAAACTTATGCAGAAAGTAAAAAACTTTGTCCGTGAATGCATTAGAGTTAGGATTAAAATTTTACAGTCCCCTAGATGCTCTAGAAGAGCACACAAATGTGCTAAAACAAAGAATAAATGCACTAAAATAAATTTAGGTATGTGCTAAAAAAAAGTGTAAATGCACTAAAATAATATAGATATAGGCTAGAACATAGCGACAATGTGCTGAGACAATCCTTGTGCGTGCTAAAATAATCTAGGGATGTGCTAAAATGTGTCTCGTATGCGATAAATTGTGTGTCTAGTCCATAACTTGTTGAAAACCCTACAATAAAAAAATTAAAATGTGGCAAGGGCCCTATGGTGGGTTGCAAAAATGTGTGTGTGAGTATGTGTACTAATTAAAAGGATAAAAAAACAAACCAATGCGACATTATATTGAAGAAATTAAAGTTAAAAGGTAAACAAACTCTCAACACAACAGTTCCTTCAAAAACATCCCATTGTCCTCTATCTCCAAGGATTTGATGTAAGTTGTTGGCTCTCAGTTGGTGTAAGTAGTAGCTTGGTAGAATGACAACTTAGAGAATGAGATTATGCAACATGCATGTGTATTGCTAAATGATATGAAATTATTAAGCTAATATATGAAGCTAAAATGATATGACGGATACAATTCTATACTTAAGAAAACAATATTTCTAAATGTTGGATAAAATGAAACTATAATGATCATGCTATATTCAAAAAATCTAGGATCTTTTTCAAAGCACAAAGAGGCTATATTTATAGATTTTTGGAGGAAAAATTCTAGTCGGCAAAGATCAATGGTTGAAATCAAGCCTATCAAGATGAACACTGAGAGATTTTAAAAGTTGAGAAAAAAATGGAAGCTAGAGAGAAAAATGGGAATTATTTACTCCTACACAACCTTCTCCATTCAAAAGTGAAGGAAAGTTGCCATTTGTGCATTTTAGTTATGAGGAGTTAGTTGGTAGTTAAGGATAAATCCTATAATTAAATAATCAAGTTATTAAATTATATGTGACAATTAATTTAGAAGCTTCCATAATAAAATAATTAATATTTAATTATGTTGAGAGATGAAAAAGGTGTTTAATTAAATATGTAGAATATTTAATTATGTGTGAAGTGAGGAAAGAAATAATGGATTTGGAAGAATATTCTTTTATTTGAATTTAAAATTCAAACTTATGATAATCAATAGAAATAAATTATAAAATTTATTTAATAAATTAAGAGGAAATGGAAATGGTAATAATTAAATAAAAATATTTATTTAATTAAATGAGAAGAATTATAAAGTGAATGTTACAAATAAATAATTAAATTTATTTATATGTAGATGACTTTAGAAGATTAATTAAATAAATCATATTTAATTAATTATCAGGTTTGATTTAATGTGACCATTTTTAGATGTATTCACCACCAATACCAAATAAACCATTGATCTTATATATATCAGCAACATCAACAGCATCAGGAGCTCCTCTAGCACAACATGATCAAAATGGAAAGGAAAGGGCTATCTACTACATCAGAAGAACCTTGGTGGGCTATGTGATGAACTATTCACCTTTTGAGAAAGCATGCCTAGTAGTATTTTTTTCTTCACAAAAGTGCAGGAATTACATGTTGTCACATCAAATTAAGCTCATTGCAAAGATAGACCTGTTGAAACAATTTTCATCTAAAGCAACTCTCATAGGGTGAATGACCAAATGGGTGATGATATTAACTAAATTTGACATAGAGTATGTAGAGTGCAAGGAAATCAAAGGTCAAGTAATCACAAACCAACTAGCAGAGTCACCCATCTATGCAGAGAACCCCTTGATATCTAAATTTTCTAATGAATCAATGTTTCTTATCAACCTCGTAGCTCAATGGAAGAAGTGATTTGATGGATCATTCACCCAACAAGAATCTAGAGTGGGAATTATTTTCATCATCCCTCAAGGTGATTCTATCCCAGATTCATATAGGATATCATTTCCTTACAATAACAAAATTGCTAAGTATGAATCCCTAATCATAGGTCTAAGGATAGTGGTTTAGTGGAATATTTAAGAGATGAAAGTTTATGGAGACTCATAGCTAGTTATCAATGAAGTCAATGATGAATATCAAAAAAAAGGATGAAAAACTCACTCCTTACAAGAAGATGTTAGAGAATATCAAATATCTCTTTATAAACATAAATTTTGAGTAGATTCCTTGCATGACCAACAAAGCAATAGACACCATGGCGACAATCAGATCATTGTTGAACATATCAAACAATATCCTCCAATGTGAATTCTTGGTAGAAAAACTTCTCGTACCAAATTTTCAAATTCTTGAATATGAATTTGTGTGTGTAATTGTTGGTCCTAGATCCCCATGGTATCATGACATCTATATCTACTTAAGTAGAGGAACTCTCCCATCTGATATCACCTCAAACTTTAAAAAAACCTTGGTTAAAAGGGCATCCCAATTTGTGATCCTGAGTGATTCCCTTTACTTTCAAAGAATTGAAGGAACATTACTTTGATGTCTTAACCAAGAGGAAATCTTAATTGATTTAAAAAAAGTACATGATGGCATATGCGGTTCCCATTTTAGCGATATGAATTTAGCTAAGAAACTATTGAGGATGAGGTACTATTGGCCAACCATGGAGAAAGAAGCTCATCAATATGTGCATAAGTGTGTCCAGTGTCAACAACATGGAGATATGGTTTATGCACCAGCTCAAGAATTGCAACCGATGATCACAACTTGGCCTTTTTCATAGTGGGGACTTGACCTCATAGGAAAAATCACCCCAACCTCATCTAATGGCCACAAGTTTATCATAACCACCGTTGAGTAGTTAACTAAGTGGGTAGAAGCCATTCCCATGACCTACATAACGGGGAAGGAGATTGCTAATTTTATCCTGAATTACCTCATTTGTCATTATAGTGTCCCAAAAATCCTAATCTCAAACAATGGGACACCCTTTATAAATTAGAACATGAAAGAGCTATATCAAGATTCAACATCCAATACCGATTCTCTACCCCATCCCGAAGGCAATTGTTGTGCACTTTTTTCACACATGCCCCACTAAAAGTGGGGACCCTCTTTCTTGCTCTTTTTATTTTCGTTCTTGGTCTTTTGTCCCTTTGGGATTTAAGGATTCGCTCACTGGGGCATGTGCTTTTCTATTTGTCTTGCTTCCTGGAATGGTCTATCTATGATATATATTGAAAACCTTAAGTTTTGGACTCATTCTGGGTTTTTCACTGCTCTTAGGAAAATCCACTCCTAGTGGAATTCCCCGGTTTCCTTAAAAACCTGACGACGGCTATTTTTCACTGTGATCCGAAGATTTTCGTCCTTTGCATAATTCTGTTGTGACCATATTTCTCTAAAGATCCATTGCCTTGTTGAATTCCTAGGTTTTGGTTTGACCTATCTTGTTGACTAGATTAATGTTCATTTGTATGATTTTTGCAATGGGTATTAATTCATTTTTTCGGGAGTTTTGTGCCACTAAAGTTTTATCACTTGCTTTCTATTGAACTTGAGTGCTTGATCCTGAGTGCTACTACTAGATTGTGTGTTTGGGATTGTGATCAATTGTTGTAGTTGGGTTTTCTCAAGGCCATTTTCACTTTACTTGAATTTTGGGGTCTCTTTCCATCTTTTGCTACATTGTTTTTCCTACCCTTATGGTATGTACATGATGCTTCATATTTTTTAATGGATGAATCTAATTACTTCATGGTTTGCACATATGTGTTGTGAGGTGGAGTGTTGATGTGGTAGGGTTTTGTGATTGAGCTTTCATTTATGGCTTTGTTTCTTATAAATTTTAAGATCCTACATGTTTGATTGTTGAATATCTATAAATCCGAGGGTGTAATAGGTGATCAAAATGGAGGTTGCTGATATTCCTGACACCTATGGTTTGATTTTGATTTGGAATTTCACTAAGGCATTGAATGACTATACATATATAGACCATTCTCACATGTGGCTACCATGGAAAGGAGTCCCAAATCAGATTAGGATTGAAAAAGAGCCTAGAATGAAGTATGTAATCACTAAGAACCAGAATACTTCAAATGAGATATTAATACCATAGGTCAGCATGGGGAACTATGTGTTGGCCACACCAGTCTCAAAAATGGAAGAGGTCTTTATGCTGTAGGGCCCCTCTTATGAATCTACATCAGAATCTGGTGGGTCTGAGGACATTTTTATGATGCAAGATGAGTTTGTTGGTGATTTTGAAACACTAAGTGAGCAAATAGATGAAACTAATGACCAAGAGGATAGGCAACACAGTTTGTTGGATAACTTCTGGAAGTTCATCCAGAAGTGTATGGGGAATAAAATCTAGATGGGTAGAAGTATGAATTTTGAATAATGACTACTTCCTAATTGGTACCGAGTCCATGATGCCCCCCACTCTCAGCTGGAATGTCATATATGTCAGACTATTGTGGAACAAGTACAAAAATGCATTAACCCAACCCTAATTATCAAAATGAATATATAGGGAGAGAAAAATAATGACAAGGATAAAATTCCAATGCTTCCTGAAGAGTGTCCTACTCGCAGTAAAATGAAAGATTATTTGAAGCAATCATGGGATGATAGTTTTTGGATGTTAAGATTAGATGGATCCAAATCTAAGCAAGGTTCTATAGAAGGGTTTGAACTGATCAGTACAAAAGGTAAGAGCTATTTTTCTACTCATAGACTACAATTCAAATGCACTAATAATGTGGCTAAATATGAAGCTTTAATCCATGGATTGTTAATGGCATCAAGGCATAAAGTTAAGATATTACAAGTTTTTGGGGATTCTGAGTTGGTAGTTAGGTAGGTGAGAAAATAATATTCATGTCATGATAGGAGGATCACTAATTACAGACATAGAGTGTGGGATCTTATTGAGGGATTCAATTCTTTCAACATGTTGTTGATTCCTCGAAGTAAGAACCAAGTTTTAGATTTTCTAGCACAAGCGGCTAGTACATTACAACCCTTGCAAGTTTTAGGATTGAAGAAGTTTACTGTGAAGCTCACTCCAGTACCTTTGGTACTTGACAAAATTACCAGTTTCTAGGTGTTTAAAAATCATAAACATATTCTTGATTTCATTACAAGTTGTGATGCATTTTCTTCTCAAGTAATTGATGAGATAGAGCCTCATGAGGAAGAAATGGACTTGGGAGGGGTCATCAACCTGAAGACCAACACTATCCCAAAAGTTATGGTGCAACTAGAATGAATTTTTTATTTGGATAAGATAAAAGACCCGGAACAACAAGTAAAAGGGGAATCTCTCAATAGTCAGTGTGAAACATACAACATGTGGACACAAGATGACGTAAAGAACATTTTTATTAGTAAGGTATGTACTCCCAAAGAAAGGAGAGGGATTACTGATGCTATACATACATATAGAGTTGTGATAGCCTAGATTTATGAAGAGTTAAAAATATATGATACTTCAATCATTACACACACAATTCCCTTGAAGTAAAATGTCAAACCATTCAAACAAAGACAGAGACCAATCAATGATCTATTAGAACCCATCATTCAGAAAGAAGTATAGAAGCTACTTTCAGCACAAATTATATTTCCAGTGAGGCATTCAACCTGGGTTGTGAATCAGGTTCCTATGAGGCAAAAGAATGGAGAATCAGACTATGTGTGGACTTTAGGAATCTTAATAGAGAATCATAATAACATAATTATCCAGTTCCTTCATTGGATGAGGTACTTCAGATTGTCAATGGATCCCAGATGATGTCTTTTCTAGATGGGTACTCTGGATACAACCAAGTCATGGTACAATATGAAGACACACATAAAAATTCCTTTACTATGAAATGGGGAACTTTTTCCTATAGAAGAATGCATTTTGGGTTGATCAATGCTAGACCTACATTCCAGAGGAATATGGATATTGATTTTAAGGACATAATTGGTAAGTGCATCATTATTTGTATGGTTTATTTGACTATCTTCTCTAAGAAGTAAGGTAATCATATCACAGATCTATGCAAAGTATTCCAAAGGTGCCAAGAATTTGGCATCTCACTTAACCCAAAGAAGTGCATTTTTGGGGTTGTAGAAGGGAAATTACTAGGACATATTATTTCAGAATAGGGTATCTCCATTGATCTTGAATGAATGGAGGCTATCTTAAAGGTTCAACCTCCTACAAGCAAAAAGTAAATGAAGTCATTCTTTGGGAAGATCAACTTCATCAGAAAGTTCATCACTGGTTTTTGTGAAGATAGTAAAGCCCTTGAACGCTATGTTAAAACAAGAGGCCAAAGTGGAATGGAGTGTAGAATCCAAGGAGGCATTCACATAAATCAAGAAAGCTATTGTTGAGGCTCTAGTGTTGGTGAGTCTAGATTATGCTAAACCTTTTTACATATATTCATTTTTTTCTAATCACTCTTGTCCTAGAATGTTAAATCAAAAGTTTGGTCAAGGTGATGAGCATCCTATAGCCTTCATGAGTACCCCTTTAAAGGATGCACAATTGAGATAGCACAATGTAAAAAAGAAAGCCTATTCTTTAGTCAGAGTAGGGAAAAAGTTCAAACACTATATTTTGAGGAATAAGGTTTTTTCCATAGTGTCTGATCCTACGGTGAATTTGTTGGTAATGTAGAATGAGCTAGGTGAATGAAGAGCGAAATGGGTACTATGTTGTAGGAGTATGAAATTGAGATTCAACCCATGAAATTAGTGAGAGGAGAGGGACTGAAGAAGACAATGGTTGAGATGGGTCCTAATCTGATAGCTCAGCATTATTATCTCCAAAAGGTATCTCTAGGTGATTGGAATGATGAAATCGTTTATTATTTATTGAATCAACATTGTCCTGATCACCTTAATATAGTTCAAAGGTAGGCCTTACATTTGAAGAGTGGTAGTTTTATAATGAAAGGGGGTGTCCTGTATAAAAAAAAGAATGAGGGCTTGTATTTAAGATGTCTAGGGAAGGAAGAAGCTACCAGAGTGATGATTGAATTTCATGAAAGATATGGCACAGACCATGGTTCTGGATCATCCACTTCCAATAAGATCCTAAGGGCTAGTTATTACTGGCCTACCCTATTCAAGTATGTACACAAACATGTGAGGACTTCTCATGTATGTCAAATGGCAGTAAGGAAAAACACATAGCCCTTCCACTTTAGTAGGTCATAGAGGTGAAACCTTGTGCATAGTGGGGAATGGAATTTATAGGTCCAATTAACCCACCTTCTTCTACGGGCCACTAGTATATGCTAACCATAACTCATTATTTTACTAGATGGACTAAAGTTCTTGCATGTAAGTAATGTACTTTTGATGTGGTAATCAATTTTATTGAATCAGGTATTATTCATAACTTTGGTTGTCCATTGTCTTCAGTTTTTGATAATGTTCCTGCATTTGCATCACTGAAACTTTCTAATTGGGCTTTTGATCATGGAATCGTCATAAAATTTGCATCCAATTACTACCCTCGGGGTAATGGTCTAGATGAGTCTTCCCATAAGAATCTTTTGACAATCATCCATAAGTTACTAGAGTAGAATCCTAAGGATTGAAACGCCTAGCTTATATTTTCTCTCTGGGCAGATCATACCAGACATAATGCATCCATAGGAAACTCCCCTTATCACCTAGTGTATGGTTTGGAACTAGTATTCCCCATCTAGTTGAAGATCCCTACCTTGCAGTTCACTAAGGAATACTATGAAGATGAGGATAAGCATGAAGCCCGTTTGGCTGAGTTGTTACACCTTGAAGAGTAGAGAGATGAGGCCCTAGAAATTTTTTCCAAACAGTAGGGCATAGTGAAATGATGGTTTGACTGGAGAGCTCAGGTGAAATCCTTTAGAATCTCTGACTTAGTTCTCTATTGGGATAAAACCCATGACTGTAAGGGAGATCTTGATAAATTTGAAAAAATCTAGCTTGGCCTTTATCAGATTTTAGAAATTCTAGGAGATAATGCCTTTCGCCTAAAAACCCTCACTAGTGAGGATATCCCATTGCTCGTCAATGGGCAGTATCTGAAGCATTACTTCCAGTCTTGAATTGTTTGCATCTCTCTCTTGTACAAAGTTAGAGTAGATCTTCTTTCTTCTTTTCTTTTCTTCTCTGCTATTTTGGTCTAGGTAGGATAGGGTTCTTTTATTTTGTTTTGATTTTTTTTGGTTAGCATAGGTTTTCTTTGATTGGTTGTGCTTTTCGCTTTTTTTTTTTTTCGCTTTTGGTTTCTGGCTTTCTTGGGGCTTTTGCATCTGCATAACAGGCTACTCACCTAGGGTTGTTCTAGAAATTTCATTTACAATCTCTAGTCAACTTTTCAGAGTCAAGTGGTGGAATTCCTTTATCTAAATATTCCTTATACTTAGAATTAGAGTCACTTGTTGTTGATGGACTTTGGAATATATTTGGGTCTCACATTTTGACATTAATTTTAAAGATTTTGGAATTGCATACAGTTCCTGTGTAATTTGGCCTAGTGAAAAATCTTATATTCTGCTTGAGTGCCACTATGTTCCTCATCCCTGAGTGTGAGTTTCATTACTTATGAGGTGAAAGGAAGGTTTAAAAGAATGTTTAAAAGAAAAATAAAGAGAGAAAAGAGAAATTATGAAAAATCAAAACAAATCTTCACCTTATTAGGGGTATCCTAGTATCACTACTAGGGCTATATATGTCTAGCTGGCTCAAGAACTATGCTCTAAGAGCTATATGCCTGCTGGTAGTGAAGAAGGTCATAGTAGCCCGATAACCTGCACCGTGGCTATATGTGACTTTGATCATGTTGCAGTGCTCTTGCAAAGTCACCATTTGTTGTGCAGTTTTTCACACACACCCCACTGAAATTGGGGACCATCTTTCTTGATCTGTTTTTTCATTCTTGGTCTTTTGGCCCTTTGGATTTTGAGGATTCGCTTGCTAGGGCATGTTATTTCTTGTTTGTCTTGCTTAATGGAATGGTCCATCTATGATATATATTGAAAACCTTAAGTTTTGGACTCATTCTGGGATTTTCACTACTCTTGGGAAAATCCACTCCTAGCGAAATTTCTTGGTTTTCTTAAAAACCAGATGACAATTGCTTTTCACTGCGATCTAGAGATTTTTGTCCTTCATGGAATTTCATTGTGACCAAATTTCTCTAAAGATCCATTGCCTTGAATTCGTGGGTTTTGGTTTGACTTGTCTTGTTGACTATATTAATGTTCATTTGTATGATTTCTGTGGTGGGTATTAATTCATTTTTTTGGGAGTTTTGTGCCACTAAATTTTTATCGCTTGCTTTCTATTGAACTGGACTGCTTGATCCTGAGTGTTTCTGCTAGATTTTACATCAGGGATTGTGATCGATTGTTGTAGTTGGTTTTTCTTGAGTTCATTTTCACTTTACTCATATTTTGGGGTCTCTTTCCAGCTTTTGCTACATCGTTTTTCTTGCCCTTATGGTATGTACATGATCCTTCATCTTTTTTAATGGATGACTTGAATTAATTCAAGGTTTGTGCTTATGTGCTATGAGGCAAAGTGTTGATGTGGTAGGGTTTCATGATTGAGCTTGTATTTCTAGCTTTGTTTCATATAAAGTTTGAGTTCCTGCATGTTTGAATGTTGAATATCTTGAGGCTGGGGTTTGCCCATTCTAGTAGAGTATTAATCCTGAGTGAGCTCCTAAGCTTTTCCTTTGGTTCTATCATGGCGTAGACCTTTGAAAACAAACAAGTTAAGCCCAAGCTTATCTTGCGTGCTCATGGAAAAATTTTAGCGTTTTGTGCCTAGGGCATTACTAGTCCCTCTCGATTTACCTTAGGGTGAGTTTTGGATTCAAGGATGTTCTGTAGGAGGTTCAAATTGAGCTAGTTTCAAGCTCTAGATCCTCAAATTTGTGATCGTTCGATCAATTTTAGTGAGGTCAAGAGAAAACATGGATATTTTGGTTTTTCAGAGTCTGCACAAAATTCCTTATCTACCGGAATTCCCCAGCTTTTTGTTTTCTCTTTGTTTTCCCAAAATGTGTAGTGATTCAGATTTATGCTTGCCTCATGAATTTTTGCTACCCCCGAATTTCCTCGGTTTGTCCCTCGCCTTGTCATTTTCTTGAAACTGGGCTTAAATTGTAAAAATTACATTAGTTTCGCTGGAGTTCGTGCCTTTGAGATTTTTCCAAAATTTCTTGGTCGCTTCATTTTTTGAGAGTTTGTGAATTATTGTCATTTTTGTGTATTTTCGTCCCTCACAGGTTTTCCCCAAATTTTGTTGAAAATGGAGAATTAAGAGATTGCATGAAAGTTTGCTGGATGATTATGCATTTGATGATTCTCTTGGTCTTATTTTAAGATGCATCATGTTGTTTCTTGGTTAATGATAATTTATTAAGTGATTATTGGATGCTTTTGTGCTTATTTTGCTAAAATCCGCTTAGTTGGGAATTTCCTGAAATTCCTCTCTGGCTTGGATTTTGCAGGAGGGACGGAAACCCAAGCTTTAAGATTATTAATTTTTATGATATTTTGAGCATTCTTCCTTATCATGGGACTTTTATTGGGGATGAATTTTTCATTTTCGATTGATTAACTCGTGTTCCATGTGATCTTTATTATGGTTTCTTTGTCTAATGCAGGTTGAATTAGGTAAGGCAATGAAAAGTGGAACCAAGGGTAAAGTGGTGGATCTAGGTGCAGAGGGGTGTTTTGACTTTGGGGTAGAGAGAATCAAGATGGATACTAAAAGAAGAATTCCAGAGAGCAAGTTGTCCTCCATTTGGTCAAGGGTCACTGATATAAATGTTGGATTTTTGGATTATGAAGAGTTCAAGGCAAGAATGGAAGCACTGAATCTCTCCCTATTGGTCAGAAGGACATTGGAATCAGGATTGGCACATGTAGCTAGATTTCCTCCTACAGTGCAGTCTTATGAACTAGTGCTCGAATGTGCACGACACTATGATAGGGGTACACAAAGGATAGTTGGTCCCCATGGGAGAATTGTGGCAAATTTAAATCATATGTCTATAGCCCAGACCTTTGACATGCCTGACAAGTCTCATGTGGTGGCTTTTTACATGGATGTGGCAAAGAAGTTCTATGAGGAAGATGCCATCAAATCCCAATAGGTCATTAATTCCTGGTTGGAAAAACCTAAGTCCCACTTCTCCAAGTTGTCTAATAAGTTGGTTAGACTTAAATTCAAGAAGGAGTATTATGATGTTATCACCCTTCGTAGTAGCGTGGTAGGGTTGAAGAGTATAGAAATGTTCAAAAATTGGATGTTCCATGTCATTTCTAGGATAGAGAAGGGTATAGACTATCACTCGGTAGGCATAATAAGTGCCATGATTCATGAAAAAATGTGTAATGTCCTACAAACTAATATTTTCATAATGACTTATTACTTGTTCTATGCTTTAGCTAGATTCCACCCATACAAGGGATTGAGCATAAAAGTTGTGTTTGCACAAGATGTAATTTATGAAGTTTACCCATAGCAACACTTGAAAAATGGTTGTTCTTGATCAGGTAGAGGAGGATGGAAATTTGATTCAGGGCCATAACTTTGAGACTGTGAAGGATAAGCCAGTTAAAGAGGTTGATTGGCAAGAGGAAGAGAAGACAGAGGTGGAATAGGTCATGACTCTAGTAATAAAGTATACCAAGTTTTTGCTGAAGCACAAGATGTTGGAGTTAGAGAGTGAGGGTGTGCAATGCACCTATGATCTAATGCGAGACTTTGAATCTCACTTTGCATCACAATAATCACCTAAAAAATACCCCAAAGGAAAAACCAAGGTGGGCTCTCCTTCCAAGATAAAACTTAAAGATGTTCAGGTAGGGGAGGTAGAAGAAGTAGAGAAACAAAGAAAGCCTATGGCCAAGAAGATGAAGCATGTCTCAAGGAGAAAGAAGGCTAAGAAATTTGAAGGAGAAAAGGAAGATGCTAGTGTTCCCTCACCTAAAAACAGAGGATTGTGAGGTTGTCACAAAAGGAGAAGGGAACCTCTAAGGAAAATGAAGAAGGTGACACACCCATGGTAGAGGTAGAGAGTTTGGGGGAAAAGACACAAGTATACACTAGGAGATCAAGGACTCCTTCTCCTAAGGATGCTGCACTGAAAGGAAATGTTCCCATGACTGCTCCCATTACCAAGGATGAAGACATCACTCCTCTTCATGAGACTAGAAATGTGCCAGATGAACCAAAAGATGCTGAAGATCCCCAAGACCATGGAGAGGAGGAATTCTAGGAGGGTGATCTCTACAATGCTAAGGTGAAGATAGATAAGGTAATGCAATATCCTCTGGTGGCTTATGGGGATTCACCTGCAGAGGTTCATGAGGATAGACTTACTCCAAGGGAAGAAGTTTCAGCTAAGAATCCTTCACCAGTGCATGAGAGAGAGGATCACAACATGGAAAAAGAGGATTTAGTTAGGGAGATCCTCGAGGAGCTAAGTATGGAGGAAAACGTGCCCAAATTTCAATAGGAAGAAGATGGATAGAACAAAGTACAATCAAAATATATTGTTTTGGGTTGGTTGGATAAACAATTGAAGAACAAATAGATTGTGGTGGATGATACTCCTCCTAATTGGGATGAACTACTAGAAAACATTAGAAAGGAGCAGACAAAGAAGAAAGCCAAAATTATTTCTAGGATTGAGAGAGATGATGCAAACAATAGGGTAGTCCACATTGCTATTCCTAATCCTCACAAGGATAGGGATGAGGTGACCAGAAAGGATTATAGTGTGCATACTATCAACCTAGGGAATGCTTCCATGGAGCAAGACATTGAGGAGCATGAAGGATCTATTGTTGTAATCCTTGGAAAATTGAGGAAGGAGGTACAAACTAGATCAAAGTTGGAGAAATAAAATGATAAGCTTAAGATATATTTGCAAGAGCTAATGAAACCCTTATAATCCATCAAATTTTCCTCATCTGTTGCAAGCTTCCTACCTCAAGAGACAATATCAGAGTTGGAAATAATGAAGAACACCACACATGCTACAACTGGCTAGTTGTAGGGGGTGAAAACCAAGGGAGATAATGCTATCAAAGACATCCTTTCAACTAGAGTAGATATAATGAGGTCAATAGATTGGATAAGGAATGTGCTACCTCGAGATAAGGAAGATGTAGATCTCCTATTGCAAAAGACAAAGACCATCATGGAATACACTGAAGATAAATTGACAATGATGGAATTCTTCCTTCCTCAAGAATTGCAGAGCCTTGGGAATGGTTTGGAGTTTTGCAGATGAGGCAAAAGGCTTTGAAGAAAATATATAAACAAGGAAGGTAGATTGAGGACACCTTGACTGAAATCTCTAATAAGTGTATTTCCTTTTATGAAGTGATGATAGGGAGAAATAAATTTGTGCCAATGCATCTTAGCCTCGAGCAGTTGAGAAAATGGTGGTGAGATGTGTATTCTCCAGTTAGTGAAGGCCCTATTACTAAGCATTAGTTGGATGGTGCAACAAATTACATTGCGATTATTGATAGGTATCAAAAAAATAGGGTAGATTGGGATAATATAGTGAGGCAGTCAAGAGATGATATCAAGTGCCTTGAGAGGAGAGCTAGGGTTTTTCCTATGCCACCTATTGCCGACTTGGATAGGGTATTGTTGATGGTATAGGATAAGGTGGAGCATTCTAAGGACAAGGGGGGAAATAGTTAATTCAATGATACATCAAAATTTGTGCTTCCCCATTATCTTCTCCTCTTCCTTTGCATGCATTGGACCGAGTTTTGTTGGAGACCCTAGGCCAACTTAGATGAAATTGGTGCATATTGCACATTTCATGTTATTTCAAATTTCTCTTAGCTGACCTATTATGTGGCTATTTATTATTGTAAACCCTAATTAGGTTGACATATCTTGGGGGTTTCTATAATTTTGGTGTAATGCCTCATTTTTAAGGGGTTAGTTAGTTAGACAATTTTACATTACAGAGAATTGTGATAAGAGCAAGAATTAGACTTAGAATTTAGTTTATCTTTTCAAGAAAGTTTTGTAACAAAAGACTTTGAATGATTTAATACAAGTAAATAAATTGTGATTCAGTGCCTTTCTTGTGTTGAGTTTTATCTGGAATGGTTCTTGATATTCTATCTTTGAAATTACTTAATTTACTTGAGGTTAGATGGTTTGATAACGTTTAGGGTTTTCTGCTTGAAGTGTTTGCAACAATCTCTAGTCCATACTTTTTGCAGTTAGTTGATTGTTATCTACTTTGCATAGTTATCCTAGACTTAAAACCGTGCTTAGTTCAATTATGAATGCTTGTTCATCACAATTACAATAGGGTTGTCTTGAATGAATATTTATAGTCTGAAAATATTTAACACCTTAGAAGATTGCACTATTTCTATAAGATTGCAGATTTATCTGGGTTGAACATGAATCAGTTTATGAGGGATTGGTCCATTTCGAGCATTTCATCTTTTGCATTGTTAATCTTAGGATTAAAAATAGTCTTAGAAATCTCTTTGAAATCCTTATCTTTTTTTATTTCTTTTATTATCTAAGTTAGATTTAGGCTTTGAAGTATTAACATATTGCTAGGTCTGATAAATTCGAGTCCAATATTTTCTTGTAGTAAGGTCCCTTTGTGACTACCAACATTTTCACATTATCTATGAGTTGTTTTATTTTCATCATCAAGACCTGACATTAGAGACCTTGGGGTCATTTATTTTCCCATAGAGATTTACCTTTCAAAAGAGATAGGATATCATATTCTATCTAAGTTGTTGTTGTACAGAAAAAACCATCAACAACAATGACCAAGCAAAGGCTACATACAAAACTATCCTAAAAATCCTCAAGAAAATAGTCAACAAAGCTAGTTGTTATTGATGTCAATAGTTAAATCCCACTCTCTAGGCCCATCAAACTAGTATCCACACACCAATAGGTGCAACCCATTTATCCTTGGACTATGGATCATAATCTACCGTACCTATTCAGGTTGAGCTCCCATCACTGCGAGTGTCACTACAAAACTTGATCATGAATGAAGAATAAAAAGTATCTTAGTTGAACGAGCTAGAGTTCCTCGACAAGCGTCATCTCAACACCCTTAATCACCAGCAAGTATATCAAAATTGATTCAAACATAGCTATAACAAGAAGACCAAATGCTATTATTTCTAGGTAGGGGATCTTTTCTTAAATTAGAATCAAAAGAATCTACCAGATCAATATAGTTGTGAACTTTATTTCATGAACCGTTATCTTTCATGGTTATCTTTCCTTCATGGCTTTAGCTTGTCCTTTATTGCTCTTAAATTTTTGGCGCTTGCCACGTGGCCTCTAAACAAAGATTCCTGCCACTTTGTATAGCTTTTCTTTTACTAACTTCCATGTGCTTGATGTGTGGCTTTCTCTAGCCATTCTCTGAGCTGGGCCCACTAAGCAGTTATCTTTGCTCGACATCACCCACATGGCTTACTCTCATAGATTTTTGTTGGGGCGTCCCTCATTCTTTTTCCAAGCTCAATTTTATTGATGCGTGGCATATTCTTGTGTGTCAATTTTCTAGGAATTGCTTCCTGTGCCGATCTTTCTTGCTTACTGCCACATTTTCTTCTTCAGTGTCACATGTTCATTTTTATTTCTGCATGGCCTTCTATTCTTTGAGACAACTTTGTTGGTGCACTTCTGAGTGATCTTTCTATCTAGTGGCAGCTCAAGAATATCTGGGGTGTCGATGTTTGATCAAGGCATATTTATCTATGGTTTTCAAGCGGTGGGCTGGCCTATATAAATGGCCCTACTTCTCTTTTATTAGGTTGTTGTTGTTAGATAGATAAAAGCTCTCGAGCACTGGGAAACGACCTTTGTAATATTTTATTGAACTTGAAATCTATAGACTATTCCAATGAATTCAGCCTTTCTTGTTTTCTTGTTTTTGATAAGATGGTTAGACTGTGTGTTTATTTTCCTATAATATATGAATGCCTATTCTTCAACTTTTGTAATCTTCTATAGCTTAATGAATACAGATCATGTTTTCGACTCCTCTATGTTGGCCAAAGTTGTAGTATATTATGATATGCAGACAGATGGTGTTCTTATGTTTTAAAGTGATTTTGAAAAAAATTATTTAATAAACAACATTTAGTGGTTTGAGCCTTTGCATCCAACACTGTGCTCAGGTAATTTCATTCATGATTTGGTGCATCGCCTTTAGTCTAGATTTAACATTATCAGTTATCTTCCTAACCCTTTACCTCCCCCACTAAAATGAAGATTTGGCTTCGGTAAAACCTAGAGGTCACTTAGCTAGCGCACTATGTTCCCCAATAGCTAACTTTCCCATGAGACTGCTGCCACCTACAAAATCTTACGTTAACAGTTCTTTTTCTTGCATGCCCGGTGGGACACAAACTAGCACGTTCGCTTAATATATATAAGTGTGTATGAGACATAGGCCTGTAACTAGGTCACAAACTAAAAGATTGCCTGGCCTACTCGTACCACCATTAGTTTTTTTTCACCCAGTCCATTGGAAAGGTAGTCCTTCACTTCCCCCTTCTCCTCCTTCTCCTCCATCTCCTGCACCTCTGGCCACTAGAAAATATGTAGCCTAGGATACTAGTAGTCCTTTGGTAGCACTGGTACCTCCCACAATATGGGCTCCCTTTTTGTCCTCTGCTTTACAAACTATTCCTAAGTTTTTTGGAGATGAATCAAAGAATCTGATGGAGCACTTGCAAGATGTAGCAAACGTATGTTTAGTGTATGGAGTTTCTAATGAAAATGTGGCTCTAAGATTACTCGGTGCCTCATTCCAATGGAAAGTCTTTGAACAGGTATAAAACTCTTGCAGCTAACACAATAACTACTTGGGACCATCTCAGAACCCTATTCTACAAGTGTTTTTCAAATGTTGACGATAGGTCATCGCTATATCATCAGCTAGCTAGCATAAAGAAATCTCCTCATGAGGCTCTAGCTGATTTCAATGCTCAATTTCATTGAACTTGGTAGAGAGTTCCTATTCATAACCAACCACCTCCTAATTTGGCATTCATGTTCTAATTGAAGTCGATTAATGCTAACATTTCCATGATGCTACAGGCTCTTGGTAGAGATACTTTACTTAATTCTTATCGCATTGTTGTTACTACAGAAAATAACATGATTGTTGTTGGAAAGCTAGCACCAAGACCCATCCTACCATTGTTCCCAAAATTCAATGTCGCAGAGGCTGAAGTAGCTTCAACTAGTGCTCTTTCAACTCCTCCCTAGACTATGTACATGTACTCAGGAATGGCTCTGAGTGTAGCTCATGTGCCTAACCCTCTAATGCCTGAGATGAACAAGATGAGAGAACAGATGCAGACTATGACAAATGAACTGAAAACTTTGAAGCAGCAGTAATATAGCTATTAGAAGTAGGCTTACCAAAATTATCAAGGTGGAGAATCTTCTTACCAGTCAAGTCAGTGGCAAGATAGATCGCGCAACAATACTCAAACTCTGCCAAACAACCAAGTTGTTCTAGTGACCCCACCGATGCAGATCATCTATCCTAGTTCAAGTAAAGAGCTAGTTGCGAGATATAATAACTTAGTTGAAGAAACTAATTCATGGTTTTTTCCTTGTAATGATGCACACATGCCACAAAATTGTTTGCCGAGAAATTTAAAATTAAAGATAGCGGAGAAATGTATCCAAAACAATGTGCCTAATCTCAAAAACCAGTCATATGCCCCTCAATAGATGGATAATGCAGTCCTCACTGCTCAAATGAAAGGAATTTCCATAGAGTAGGAGTCAGACATAGTTCCAGACCAAATTCTCTTTTCATGGATGGAAGCAAAAGAATCAACATTTTCAAACAAAATTCCTATGACTCAAGTGCCCCAAGTGCAATCTAACTACAACATGCATTCAAAGCATAGACTCATTGGATAATTTACATCTTCACCAACCAATGCTCCATCTTTGTCAACACCCAGTCTGTTGGCAGGCCCGTCATCAATCCCATACCATTCTAAGGTGGCTACTCCCAAATCTCTGAATCCACTTCCCTTGAAGGAAAAGGCTCCTATGATTTCCCTGGTTGTTATGAAATAGTCAGATACACCAGTTGTGAGGCCTATGCTAGCTATGAGACCTAAGGAGCAAATGATTGTGAGTCATTAGTCATGAACACAGTTCAATATGGTGGAACAACTAAAGAAGTCCTCTACCAATATTTCTTTATGGGATATCCTGGCTATTCTAGAGCAAAAGGTGCTATTGTAGAAAGCATTATCAGAAGAGGAAGATGAAACGATGCCTAGTTAGTCTAGTGAAGAAATTATATCCAAGACGGACATGGATAAAGTGCTAATGAATCAACCAGAAGGAAAGCTCGAAGCTAGAAAAGAGAGTAAGCCTAAACCTAGGCCTTTCTTTCTAATGCTTACCATTGGCAACAAGTTATTGCATAATTGTATTATCGAATCTGGTGCTAGCACCACTTTCATGCCTAAGAAAGTAGTTAATTCTTTAGGGTTAAAATATGAACCTCTTAACAAGGGAGTCATGCAGCTAGATGAAAATAGGCTTGATACCGTCAGGGTAATCAAAGGATTACCTATGACATTATTTGCATGCCCCTATATCACTGTGAATTAGGATACCATACTCATTGATGTCCCTCCCTTGTTCAGGATATATTTTTCTTGAGAGTTCATGAAAAATGTTGGAGGATATCTAGCATTAGACTGGTCACATCTGATTTTGAGAACCAAACATGGAGCTAAGATGAAACTATTGTTAGAAATTTTGTATTTTGAACATGTTGTTGATGAAGCCCTACTCAACTTTGAAGTGGTGCATACTTAAATTACCTAGGAAGAAAGGTTCAATGTTGAATTTCTAGAGGAAGAAGAGGCAACTAGCTCCTAGATAGAAAATGAAGAAGCTTTGTTGAATGAGTTATAGACATAGACCCTTTTGGAAATTATCATGCAACTGGACTCAAAACCTATGTCATACATGAGGAAGGAAAGATTATACCCAGATTTACTAAATAATCTGAAGGTGAAATATCCTCGGAGTTTTAGACTTTGCACTTTGATGGAGCAAGATGTAGAGTAGGAGCTGGAGCAGGAATTATGACATCTCCATCTGAGGAAAAGACCTTGAGGTCTTATCGCTTCAAGTTTGCATGCTCAAACAAAGAAGAAGAATATGAAGGTCTTGTCCATGGTTTGATCCTTGTAGAAAATATGGGTGCAAAGCAAATAAGAGTGTTCAAAGATTCGAAATTGGTGGTCAACCAAATCCGAGGGATTTTTGCTGCAAAGAATGTCTGGATGCGATCATACCAACATAGGGTCTAGGATCTTACTAAAAGCTTTGAGGCTTTTAATATTCAGGCTATACCGAGGGAGAAGAACTTTGAAGCTAACTAGATGGAAATAGTCAAGGCTCAGTTTGAGCTAGCCTCCCAATTGTTTAAAAATAAACATGCAGTGAGAGTGATTGTACTACCTATTGTCCGGAACAATGATCAAGAATGGAAAGTGTTCAATAGTGATGCTCATATTACATCATTTCTCTAGTGATCTGGGGAATTTTCTTACCAAATGCAGCAAAAGATCACCGAGGCCTACGTGGATCAAGTAATCCAGTCGAAATCCAATAAGCTTCCTAGGGGCCTAGTTACTCTGGAGAGTCTTTTTGATTTCGATGATGCAAGGAAGGATAAAATAAAACTGGTAGCTGACAAAGGTGATTATACCAATATTCATATCAGAGAGGACATAAAGCTCAAGGTCGATAAAGAAGTATCTTAGAAGAATAAAGATAGGTTAAAGGACTTGTGTGAGGAATATCCAAGTGTAGTAGCCTTGTCATATGATGATATTAAGGGATATGATCCTAGGATTATTCAGCATATAATTGAGCTATCCAAAAGAGTGCAGCTGGTTCAACAAAGGTAGAGGCCCACGAACCCAAAAATTGAATCACTCATGTCACAAGAATTGAATAAATTGATTGTGTCTTGAATAGTGTTCCCAATCAAGCATAACACTTGGGTGTCCAACCTGGTGCCAGTTCGGAAGAAGAATGGTGGCATACGACTGTGTGTAGACTTCTGAGGCTTGAATAAGGTGTCCCTAAAGGATCATTACCCCCTACCTTCAATGGAGATAATTCTACAAACCATAGCTAGTTCTGAAATGTTTTCAATGTTGGATGGATTTTTGGGCTATAATCAGATTCACGTAAAGGAAGAAGACGAACACAAAACAACGTTCACCACAAAGTGGGGAAAATATGCATATGCTAAGATGCCCTTTGGACTCTGAAATTCTGGAGCCACCTTTCAAAGAGGTATGGATATTGCCTTTAAGGATTTAATACATAAGATTACACTTATCTATTTGGATGACTTGACAATGTTTTCCAAATCCGCTGATGATCACTTTGATCATTTAGAGCTTGTCTTCCAGAAGTGCCAAGAATTCAGGATTTCTCTAAACCTGAAGAAATGTGTGTTCAGAGTTCCCAAAGGGAAGCTATTGGGATATGTTGTCTCAAAGGAGGGCATTTCCATCGATCCCAAAAGAGTTGATGCAATCTAGGATCTTCCTCTACTCGTAAACAAGAAAGGAGTGTAATATTTTTGGGGTAAGGTCAATTTCATCAGTCGATTCATTGCAAAATTTACAGGGATCGTTCGACAGATTACCCTGATGCTTAAAAAGGATCAGACTTTCAAGTGGATGATGAAAGCTGTAAAATATTTTGAGATCATAAAGGAAGTTATTTCTTCAGCCCTTGTATTGATCAACTCAGACTTGTCAAAAGACTTTATCATGTATGTTTTTGGTGGTGGCAATAGTATTGCCACTATGCTTATGCAGAAGGATGGTGAGGATAAAAAGGAATCTCCTCTTGATTTCTACTCACGCACCTTAAAGGAGTATGAGGTGAAGTATAATTTTGTAGAAAAATAGGCCTTTTCTATTATGAAAAGGGCTTAAGAAGTTCCGACACCTGATATCATACAATAAGGTGATTTTTTGTGTATTGAATCCTAGTGTGCAGGAATATATTATGGAAGGAGAGATCACTGAGAAAAGAGCTAACTGGATTACCAAGATTCTAGAATATGATATTGTGATTAAGCCTGTCAAGACTGTCAAGGGAAAAGGATTGTGCGCGTACCTCGCCAAAAATAATGAATTAGTGGTAGAGTTTGAAGTCTTGAAACTTATGTTACTAAATGAAGAAAGCTGTGAGGGTGATTGGATGGAAGATAGGATAAAATTCATGAAAAAAGGAAGGTATCCAACCAATCTCCCTTCTTTTAAGAGACGGTTCTATCAGTTATAGAATAACAATTATGTTCTCTTACAAGGAGTACTTTTCAAAAGAAATTATAATGGTGTCCTAATAAGGTGCGTGAATAAGGAACAAGCCAAAATAATTTTAAATCAATAACACAATGACCCAGCTAGAGGGCATTTTTTTGCAAGAACTACTATAATTAAAATTATGTGTGCTAGTTATTTTTGGCCAACACTATTCAATGATTCATTTTCATTAGTAAAGTGTTGCAGTCAATGCCAATTTTATGTGAGAAAAAGGAAGAATGTTGCTATGCCACTAAGACCCACAGTAGTAGAGGAACCTTTTGCTCAATGGGGTCTTGAATTCATTGGTATGATTAACCCTTTTTCATCAGCTGGATATAGGTGGATATTGACTGCAACTAACTACTTCACCAGGTGGGCAAAGTTTGTACCACTAAAAAAGGCAACAAAAATAGAAATTGTTAACTTTCTTGAGGAGATGGTTACCAGATTTGGCCCACCTAAAACAATTATTTCAGATAATTCTAAGGATTTTCTCATCTCTAAGATGAGCCAATATTCATTAAAATATGGGGTTTTCTTGAAAACCTCTTCTAATTATTACCCTCAAGGGAATGGCCTCGTGGAATCCACAAATAAAAACCTCATCAGGTTAATCAAGAGGACAGACTCAGAACACTAGGTAGAATGCCATAAGAACCTCCAACCAATGCTATTGGTAGACTGTATCACGCCCAAGAAAATATTAAAGACATCTCCTTATGAGATGGTGTACGAGAAGGAGGCATTGCTGCCTATTGCCATGGAAATTCTAGCTCTCTAGCTGCTCAAGTCTCTAGAAATTGAACATAATGAAGCAATGGAGGTACAGTTTTCTGAGTTACTTGAGGTACAAGAGAAAAGAGAGCATGCTCTTGAGGCCATGCATAGCCACCAGTAGGTGGTAAAAAAGTGTTTTGACAAAAAGACGCCCAACTAGGAGCTAAAATGCGGGGACTTGGTGCTCAAGTTCAACAAGCATGGGGCAAAGCCCGACCAACATGGAAAATTTGATAGTCTTTAGGAAGGGCCTTTTAGAATTATTCAATGTAAACAGTTTAACACCTTAAAAAATTTAATTAGTCTTGCTCATGTAGTGGGTTTTTAAAATTATAAATATGTAATTATTTTTCTTGCTTTAAGTTTTGGGTTTTCTCAGTGATTTTTGAAAAAACAACGACATTATTGCAAAAATTATGATACATTGTAAGTGAGAAAAGATATAAAAAAAATAAGTAGTATATTATTGCTAGAACATTTAAATTACATACTATAGAGGCCAGTGGCATTATATCAAAATATATATATATACATCCGCCAAAGGGAGGGAGCCTAGAAAAAATGAAAAAGGAAAAATTGGGATTATTTTTCTTCTCATTTATCAAGCAGAAGAGGGACCAACAACAATAGCATCCGGTGACGCAGGGTAATGAAACACCATCCTCTAGAAGTCCTCATACCACTGCATGTTCTAGAAGGGTTCAATGTGATGAATCTGCATGAGGAAATAGCAGCTGACACAAACCTTGGAGTGATGTCCATCATGTGTTTCGAGCTCAAAGCCAAACAAGAAGGGCCTGGTTGGCACGATTCCTCCATGCAGTAGCAACTGACATAGGTTTTGAATGGAAGGGACCCCACGATCAAATATGATTCCCCTCACTACTTTCTCTAGACCCTGAAGGTGACGCCAAGGGAACACCTGCTTGGTCAGCTTCAGAATTTTGCATTTAGAAACGTTGATGTCCAAGAGTGAAGTGACAAAGTGGGAGCAAATGCTAATGTGTACCCTATATTGGTCCTCATATTCCATGCAGTCTTTACCAAGGACCCATTTTATCACCTTCACATATAATAGGTTGTTTATACTTGTCATGTGCTTAAGGTGCCTACACCTAATCTTCCCTAAAAATGTGGCCTGGGTTTTTTGTAGACTAATCTAATTGGCATCTCCATTATTGCTTGCTAATTTAATTTGAAGAATGAAAATGCTAAGATTAAATAGGGCCTACTAATAGAAATTTTGAAGGTAATTGTGATTAGCAAGGTTGCTAAGGGCCCTATTTATAGATTGGTCGGGGTGCTCCCGACGATGCAAGCTATGATTACATTAGAAGAAAATGGTGTTGTCAAGCCTTGATATTCAGTTTTGCGGCATGTTAAGTGATGGGAATGATGAGGTACAATTGTAACTTGCTTCTTTCAAGTTGCCGAATTAAAATAAAATATGCCAGGTGTTTGCATAAGAATCTACAATCCTGAAAAAATAAAGGCAAATATTTTGATAAAGGTATTGGGTGATGTGCCCAAGTACAATTAGGAAAACAATAAATGCGAAGGAGCTTGCAAATGATATGGCAAGGCTGCCTCACTCTGTTGTCCAAGAAAAAGTAGGTGCCACCTCATGCAAAGTCATGTCTCTTAAATATGGAGAGTAACTTGGCAGGTTGGTGATCTCTTCACACACATGAAAAGATGGTAATGCATGTAGCAACTAAATGTGAAAGGCTGGCACGTACACTTGCCAAGTCATTTTTCATGAAAACCAAAAAATTGGTTAGACATGTGAAATTAATTTATTGTAAGAATTTATCAAAAGATAAAAATGGCTAAGTCATTCACAAAGAGAGAAAGAGTCTTTTAGAAGCTAATTCAATTTTCAAAGTTTGTTAAGCATATTGCGAATACAAAGAAATGGTTGAAATTACAGGAAGTTCAACACAGGAAGTGGTCCCTGAGAGCACTAATGAGCAAATATTGACGACACCCTATGTAGATATCTATGGCCAAGAGTCTTATGCTACTCTAGTCATACCAACAAAGCCATCCTAACCCTTGACTAGTCAAGTGGACTAGAAGACACTTGGCATGGTTTTTCCTAGAAACCAAGCTCTAGTATTGGAGGATTGGGATAATGTTTCGGATCCTAAGTTATCTCAGAATCCCAAGAGATTGAGGGAAGCTACATGTGAGAAAATGAAGAAATTATCAGACCCTTTCTACAAATGTCTATGGGACTGTGGGCTTCCCTAGTACATGGTTCCTCTGGTGCATTATTGCCCATAAATTATAGCAGCATGTACGAAAAATTTTTACCCTCAAAGTAGAGTAATAAGTGGCCCTAATTTGAGGGTAGTCATAAGCCCCCAAGCCCTTCAGGATATGCTATGCGTCTCATTCCCCTTGAACCAGAATGTTGAATATTTTGACATTCAAAAGATGTAGGACCACTAGAGAACTTTCCAGATGGTGTAGCAGCTTTACCACATTTAGATTGCTCAACCAATAGATGTCTCAACACCTCCCAGATTCCCAATTTCTCTGGGTGCTTTAAAATCGGGGTCTTCTTCCATCTATTCTATGTTGGCATTGGTTTGTGGGCTAGATATAGACAAGGGAGTTTTGGAATTTGAAATGAGTCTCAAGTTTATGCTGAGGAAGAACAAAGTACCTCTGCTTATGGACTTTGCAAAGGTTATTGTTGATTGGATGATACAACAATTGCAGGGATTCAAGGTCGGTTCTATATTCATGTATTCTTCTTTCTTGGTCTACTTTATATTTCATTAGAATCCAGATTATTTCCAGCAATTTATGGCCTTGGTCATATTTGATGAGAGTGGTGCAAGGAAGCTAGTTTCGACATGGACTCTCGTCCTATCCAAAAAAATTTATTATTATGTATTTCTAGATTCATTCTTAGCTCTGACTTTGTGGGCTTTGGATGGATATAGGATCAGCATGTCGATGCAATTGATGCGAAGAAAAAAATCATGGTTGAAAGGCCTCTTGCCACCTTACGATTGGTTCTTTGGCACAGGCTTCACTATGCTCTACATGTGAGGTTTTAGCCAGGAACCCCTCTGTCTCCCACACTTTATTTTTGATAGAGTGTTGGCCCTGGAGGCATTATGGCAGCTATGTAATGTTGAGAATGACTACTAGGGAGGAAGGCATTTAGATTCCTATTTGATTTTGTTGATCATGTTTGGCTACATATCAGTGGTTAAGAAAAGGACTTTGAAGGTTAGCACCTTGAAGATTTTGTACTCAAAGTTGGGTCATCTTGGGCTCATGGTTATCAATGACACATGGCAATACAAACCTGAAAATAATCTATTGGAGATTGGCATAAAAAATTTGCACCAACCTCGACCATTCTAGGACCCTTAGAGAAATGTCGAAGAGGAGAATTTAAAATTTTATGTAGGCCTTGAATATTTTCCTACTAAAGAGGGGTGACCGTCATGGTTGAAATTTTACCATGTTGTTGGGAAGCCCAACCCAAATCAAAAGATGAGCCCATATCTGTGCAGCCAGTTGAATAAGATCGGATGGAAGCCTGAAAGAATTTGAGACTTCTGGATATACATGAAGAAGATAAAGACAACAAATGGGCTTTATCAAGAGGTTGACTTGGAAGAAAATTTTTATAACCTCTAGGTTCACAAACATCGAGACAATGAAAAATATTTGAACCCTTCACTTTCAGAGCGATACTATTAGAAGGGAAGAGTTGCCACGGAGCCTGGAGAAGAGGTAACCTAGAACACCCCTATTGTAGGAAAAGATCCAACACATTAGGAAGATGTCAGTGGATGTCGTGTACAATAGGAGGATTCGCTAGACACACAAACATTAGATCCTTCCAATTCCTCTAAATCAACTAAGAAGAGGCCAAGGAGTTTCGGTTGTAAAAAGAAGGTTATTGTGAACCTTGAAGATTATTCGGAGGAGAACCAACCATGAACAAGAGAGTCTGCTAGAGAGGAGGAGCCACAACAAGAAGAAGATTTTGGATCATCTACAACTCTTCAAGAGCCTCAAGTATTATTTCCTCCCTCTTCTCTCTCAACTATGTCTCTAGTCTCCTCTTCGTCTGCCCTAGCTTTTTCGTCTACACCAACTTTTTCTGTCGCTAGATATCCTGAGCAGTCCAATCCTTTCCATCCTCTAATTTTCATTCCTTATCCAAAATGCAATTCAACACTAATCCTAAGCTTATGAGCCAAAAATTTTCATCCCCCAAGCTTGGCCTATTAGTTTGTGCTTCCCCAGCCTTTTCCCCTATCATGTTTTCATCATCTCTGAGTGGCCAGTATATCCCACCTTTCTCGCTGACCATTATTACAAAGCCTAGCAAATCCATGGATGCACTCAGCATGCTATCTTTCCCACTAGTAATCCCTCAAGAGTTTCCTTTTGCTAGTGGGCTAGGTATCTCTTCCTAGGAATATTTATCATAGGTGGAGGAAAATAAGAGAGCTTGAGCCAACCGAATTCAAAAGAGGAGACAAAAGCATGTAGGCAAGCAGAAAGAACCTCTTACAAAAAAGTTTCAATGAGAGTAAAAATTTGTTAATCTGCAAAGATCACCCCCAACGTGATTAAACCTGTAGGAGAAATGATGTCGACTGACTACTATATCAATGCCATTGGGCTGAACCTACAACAAGATCATCCATGGGATAAGGTCAATCTGATGGAGGAGACTTAGAAAATAGTGACCACCGATTACTTCAAGCTCAATCGCCAAGCAAGGAAAAGAGAGGAGTAATTATCTGAGCTAAAGGGAAAGGTTGATATCTAGTTAAACAAGTATAAATCCTAGGAAAATGACATAAATCTCTTGCAAAAGGAGAGGAGTTCTTTTGAAAGAAAAATCAAGGAGCTTTAATTTATGAGTGCGAAGATTTTTCTGGTCCTACAGAATGAGGTTGAGGAGAGTTGGGCGAAAAAAGAAAATATTTGTGTTGACTTACTATAAATGAATGAAGGTATGAAGCATCTCCAAAATAGCACAAATGATGAAGTAAATGAGATGAATGTTGCTTTAGAGTCAGAAATTGAGAAGAGAAAGCAAGAGGAATTGGCATTGGAAGAGAAGGAGAAAGAAATTTCCACTCTAAGAAGCTAGTTGTCCATATTGGATGAAATCTTATCGGAGCTAAGGGCAGGCCTGAGCAGTATAGTAGTGGAGTTGGATCTTTTGAGAGCCCAACCTCCTACACCATAAATGAGCTCATTGGAAATTTCCAAGGAGTTATACACATCATACTGGGATAAGGTCAAGCCATTATGCCTTACTCTCTAGTCCACCCTAAAGTTGATTGCATAGGAAACCAGCCTATGTGGGATAGTTAGTGAAACAATCCAGTACGTGCAGGAGATGACTTTCGATAAGGTTCTTAAGGCCAAGATTTTGTTGGGCAAGTTGTATATAGCTTTTGAGGAGGCTCTGAGCTACATAGGTATAGTGGACCAAAAAAAGATGGCCATGGGCATAACATCCTCATTTCCATGCATGAGGTCATCCAACATGTGGCAAAGTATAGGGCCAGATTGAATCAAATTACCAGTGACATGTGAGCAAAATTTTCACACTTAACATAGCAAGGCCTCCCTTCGCCCTTCATCACAGATCAAGTGGTAGCAAGTGTCGAGAAAATTATTGCAATGATCGAGGAGAAGAAACATGACCTTTGTGTTTTCCAATCTTTTGATTTGTCTCTGACTGCTGAAAATATTGAAGGTATCATGCATCAACTGGTGCAACTCTTTTTCTAGCTTGAACTAGAGGTGAAGATATCCGGCGGATTTCCTTTTAAGAAAATCATCGATCTCAATTTGGTGCACAAAAATATGTGAGCTCTCTCCATGCCATCAAACTAAGTCTGGACCGGTCTGCATGCTGCCCTCTCTAAGTTGTGAGTGATAATGGGATGTTGAACCAATGTTTCTAGGGTTCTTCATTTTGTAGGCGAAATGTCCCTATGAGTCACCAAATTGTGAACATTATTTCAGGAACCACTAGCTTTCACAGTTATCTTTCCATCATGGCTTTGCCTTGTCCTTTATCACTCTTAACATTTTGGCGCTTGCCACATGGCCTCCAAATAAAGATTCCTACCACTTCGTATCACTTTTCTCTTATCAAGTTTCATGTGCTTGACGCATGGCTTTCTCTGGCCATTCTCTGAGCTGGGCCCACTAAGCAGTTATCTCTGCTCGGCATCGCCCACATGGCTTCTTCTCAGAGATTTTCATTGTGGTGTCTCTCATTCTTTTTCTAGGCTCTATTTTCTTAACGCGTGGTGTATTCTTGTGCACCGATTTTCTGGGAGTTGCTTCCTTGCAAATTTTTCTTGCTTTTCATCATGTTTTATTCTTTGGTGCCACATGTTCATTTTTGTTGCTGCATGGCCTTCTATTCTCTGAGATGGCTTTGCTAGTGCACTGTTGACCGATATTTCTATCTAGTGCTGGCTCAAGAATATTTGGGGCATCGATGTTTGATCAAGGCATCTTTATCCATGGTTTTCAAGCAGTGGGTTGGGCTATATAAATGGCCCTGCTTCTCTTTTATTAAGTTTTTGTTGTTAGATAGATAAAAACTCCCGAGTACTAGGAAACAACCTTTGTAATATTTTATTGAACTTTTGATCTACAGACTGTGCCAATCAATTTAGCCTTTCCTATTTTCATATTTTTGATAAGATGTTTAGAATGTTCATTTATTTTCTTATAATATATGAATGCCTTCTCTTCATCTTTTGTAATCTTCTATAGCTTAATGAATATAAATCATCTTTTCGACTCCTCTGTGTTGGCCGAAGTTGTAGTAGATTATGCTATGTAGTTAGAAGGTGTTCTTATGTTTTAAATTTCTTTTGAGAAAATTTATTTAATAAACAACATTTATTGGTTCAAGCCTTTGCATCTAGAACTGTGCTCAAGTAGTTTTGTTCATGATTTGGTGTATCGAATTTAGTCTAGTTTTAACATTATTAGTTATCTTCCTAGCCCTTTACCTCCCCCACTAAAATGAAGAGCTGACTTCAGTAAAACCTAGAGGTCACTTAGCTAGCACACTATATCCCCCAATAGGTAAGTTTCCCATGAGACTATTGCCACCTGCAAAATCTTGCATCAACAATAGTAAAGGAAAATTTGAGCATAACTAGTTGGGTCCCTTTGTCATCATAGGAAATTATGGTTTGGGAGCATATCAACCATTTACACTTGAAGGTGAACCCTTACAAGAGCCAACTAACAACTTGCATGTCATAAATTTTTAGGGCTAGTCTTGAAGGGTATAAATAGGAAAATAGAAAAAAATCAAAAAATGATGAAAATATAAAAGACTGAGAAAAATTATTAAAAAAATCATTCTCTAGTGAAAACCACTTTAGTGGCGGTTTGGGCAAGTACCTTGGTGAAAACCTGCCAAACAGTTTCCTTGTGTAAATAAAGAACCTCCATCTATTCTTTGCACCACCATTCATCCCTTGACCATCCCCATCCTTATTATAGGTTGATGGTGTGAAGTATCATATCCCCTTAGTACTAATTGGCATATTCCAAAGGTCATTTTTTTTTGCTTATATCAAAGTAGTCTAACATGTCACACTGGGGGCACTTCATTATGGATCATATCGAGTTCTTGTATATCCTGCGATTATTTCCAAACCTCATCAAAAATATCAAAAAATTTGTAAAATGATCATCAAAAAATCCAAAAAAAATTTGCAAAATACTATGCCAACTAAAATCCAAAAACATTCACAAAATTGTAAAGGAAAATTCAAAAACATCCAAAAAACATCAAAATCCCTAAAAAGGTTGAAAATTGAAAATCCAAAACTAGTCCCCCTTTTTGTCAAACTAAGTCATCCCTAAGCTTGAACATAGGCAAGGCCATAATTGATGTGCCCTCGAGACACCCTAGGTCAGTCTTTAGGAGTCTATCATAATAAATTAACTTTCCATCACCTGTGTATTTCTCATCTTGTTTATAAGTCAAGTCAGTTGAACAATGTGGTCTCTACATGTATAGCGTAAGCAAGGCTTATCTTTGATCATCCCGCGAGGCCCCTAGGATAGGTATTTTAGGTTAGGTTCTTGGTCAGAAAACTTAGAAAATCCCTAAACATTCAAATATTCCAAAACCCTAAAATATCCAAATAACTCAAAGCATCCTTAAGCATTTGGAAAATCTCAATACCAAAACAATTAGAAAAAATTTAAAAGACCTAAAATGCCTCAAAAAAATATCAGAAAAACCTAAAAATCCTTTAATAATTGAAAACCAAAATATTTGCATAAACTTTCAAAAATACCAAAACCAACCTCAAAACATTTTTAAAAATACCAAAAACATTGAAATATTCCAAAAAATCCAAAATCACCCATCCCATCTCACTTTCACCTATAATAATATTTCACCCATAATAAATCAAGCATCACCTTCAACCTTTGGTGAGGAAAATAGAAAGAAAGTGTAGCAAGTTGTAAAGTGAGAGCTTAATTGTAAAAATCTAAAGTCTAGATCATAGGTAAATATGTCAATGTAGTTTATATCAATGGCTTATCATAAAATTCATCTTTATTCTAACATAAAACAACCATCTAATCAACATGTCCTATGATGTATCCTTCCTACAACGTGCATCAATATGAGACATCAATTTAGCTAAATTTAAATATGGAAAGAGATATAGATAAAATTAGCTATTTTTCTTTGATCTTTTCTTGTGATTTATCTTAATGACCCATTCCAAGGACCTCTCAATGATGTATATCAAAATGATTTAGAGAGAAACGAATGGGACATCAATCATTATATTTTTTTTTTTTTGCTTGTGGGTATTCTTGTAAAATAATCTTGGCACATACTTTCTTGGTTGTGTGTAGGAAGGTTGTTTGGGGTATGTTGTTGACTATTGTGTATGCTTTGGTACAATGTATTCTAAGCTTCTAACTTACTTTCCAAATAGGTTTGGTATGTCATGATGTGAACAAGAATTATCCTATTTGTTGGCAGAGTCAAATTCCATTGCACTAGATAGAAATCCATCTTGGTTATTAATACCTTGATGCATCATGTCTATGTGTTATATCAAACAATAAGGAATGGTATAAAATCCCAATCTTGATATGTGAGAACCTCATCATCCTACATCTTGCATTGTCTCATCACCTCTAATAAGGTCTTGATGGATCATGGAATTACTGGATTTTCAAAGCAATCATCAAAATCAATGGTCAAGCCATTCTTTATTCTTCTATATTTTCTTCATGGTAACCTGGTACCATGAAAATCAACAAATGTTTTATCAAATGCATCCATTCTGCATCCAAAATTAATTAGCTTACATGTATCTCATAATCATAGCATAATCATAAAAAATCCATCAACATACTCATTACATATCACATCATACATTATGAATCATCATTTAATATTCAGACAAATATTATAGATTTGTTATTCTAAGCATCTTAAATCATTGCATATCATGTATTACATATAAAGAATCTCACTAACTATCCATCCATCCATATGCATACATGCTCCTCATAAAATTGCATTGAAAATACAGAAAAAGAGATGCATCCATAGCATTTTCATATCATCACATATCCTGAAAAATATACTAAAAAAAATATAACATTGCATCAATAACATTGCATATCGTATAGGAATAAATGTATCCATACATGATCAAATATAAGTACATCATTGCATCCATGTAGAATAAGAATGAAATAAAAGGAATACATCATATCAAATATGTATCTATATTATATATATATCAAAAAATGAATGTCATGGTACAAAATATGGATCACTATATGTATATCATAAATGCAATATCCATGAGCCTATAAAAAATGAGCCCATGAATATATATATTAAAGAACTAGGAAGAGAAATATCAAAAAGTATTTATACATTGGAAGCTATCCCTAATGGCTACTCCCCTCTTCAGCTTACCTCTCTGGCTACTACTTAGCTTATGGTGGAAAATCTCTATGCTGTGAAAAGTCAGGCTGTCTAAGTGCCTATGGTATATCCTGGTGGTAATGCATCCTATAGTACACAACCTATGTCATGGTCTCTCTGTAAAATCTCACTAAGACTGTCTTGCCTTGTGTTGTTGTGGTCATGACCTATATCTAGTGTCGTCGACCAATCACATGATCCCTCTTAGTAGTTATAGCCTGTAACTGTTGCTTGGCCTAGTCTCTCTATGTGGCCATGGCCACCACCTTCTACCTATCTTGGCCCCACTCAGTAGTAATAACCAAAATTTATTGGCGATTTTGATCCTGCTCACCTTTCAAAGTCTAAACCTATTATTGTAGCTATTGTATCTACACATCCCTAGCATTTGGTGGTGGTGGAAATGCTTCCTAATCATGTCTTCCCTAGTGTTTAATGGGTGGCTACTATGGAATTTTTTGTCCCACTGGCAGTGCCCCTGGAACCTATCCATCATGGCCATCCTAACCAGCCTAATCCTAATCCTTTCCTTTGCCCTTGCTTGTACGTCTCCCTTTGGGAATCTATCATGTAGGAGCACCCATTGGATCTGTCAAACATGGAGGGGGTGTAAACCATGCATCATATGTAGGTGTTGTTTGAGTGTCTGCCTATCCTTGGTCATAGGCCCATGGTTAAGCCACCAACTATCTAAAGCCCTCAATTACCTCTAGAGCTAGAATGGTGGGTCCCCATGTGGGAACCTCACAAGAAATTTCAGAAAACATAGCCATGTACACATCATCTGGCCTATCCTGGACCTCCCCAAACTTTCATGCCACTCTATTTGGCATGTATCACACAATGATGGTATGCTCACAACCCTACATATATCAAGGTTTTCTCAAAAAATATATTTGTTGCACATCATTGTACCATGGTGACATATGTAGCCACTGGTGTCATCATAAGATTATCATGTCATCAATAGCTCGTCACTAATATAGGAGCCCAATCTATCTGGTGTGTCACAAAGTGATTGCATTCTTGTACTGCCAAACCATAGGATCATCTAGCTCAACATATGCCATCTGTAAAATCAATTAGAGCACAAAAATATGCTCCCAAGCCCAAATATGGAGTAGGTAGCCCTACCATCACAGTAAATAAAGTCATGCATATCATGATATAGTGATGCCAACATCATTGGCCCCAATGCAATTCATGTCCTCCTGTACAACATCATGTACCATACTAGGACCCATCCTAGGTTGAACCCTTTGTTGCATTTGTCTGGGGCAACCAAACTTGAAATGATGGTTGTGACAATGAATCAAAAGGTGGGAATGTGACCTTTGTACATCTTGAGGTTAATCTATGATGTGACAAGATCAATATGCTCCAACTCCATAACCTCATGACAGGCATTGAATCCAACATCAACATCATATATCACATGATCGCCATGTATCGACAAATGTAGAATATGCCATACAATCTCCAAGGCCATGATCACCTCACCTGTCAAAAGGTGAAATGATGAAGTCTCACTATCCATCTCTCACACAGGGTCATCATCATAGCTAAGTGGGTCTACATCATGGGCACGTATGTAACATACCAGAGGTCAATCTCCCCTAGGTGCTCCTAGTGTAAATTTGATAAATTTCTCAGCCACTCCGAAATTGTGGGTCTATGCTCCCATGACATCAATGCTGGAATGATCTCCCACACCCACAAAGTGCACGGTGTTAGGAAATTGAAGAAATTTGACTTAATTTGGAATTTTTAGCTGAACACTCACAATAGAATTGCTAGTTTCAATAGCATGGCTATATTTAAATTTCAAATTGCGACACTCGAAGGCATTTCAAATCATAAATCCCATGATGCATTACCAAACACATGGGCATCACAATTTAGGCTTGGAAAACCCTAACCCTAATTTCTAAATCGGCACTGTGTCACTATATAAACATGCATCACCATTTAAAGTTAGAAACCCTAATTTTAAATTGCAATTGGCATCGCCATATACATGTTCATCACTATAATTCATTTTAGCATCATTGATTGCATAATAGGTGTCACTATTTAGCGACACTGCAAGAGTCTAAATTCTAAAGTGTAATAAATGCTTTAAAAAGTCAAATTTCAAATTGAGTTTTGAGTTAACTACAGCTGGTCCTAAGCTTGGAAGTCGTTGGTGCTCTCAAACTCGATCCAAAAAAATTTGTGGGAGCTCTTGGTGTGCCATTGTGCCATTTCATCAGAGGGTCAAAGCTCAAAATTTCAAGAATCCTCAAGGTGTGAATGCACAAATGAATTGAAGGTGACCATTCTTGGCTTATTTATGCTAGAAAATTATGGGTTTTTGGCCCTAATTTCACCTTCAAGCTAGGGTTTATCATCATTTTCACCAAATTTTTCAATAAAAGCCTAATTTTGCATCAATTTTTATGTTTTTGGCATCATTCTTGCATCCCAGAGTCTTTCTGCCCTCCTTGGGAAAAAAATTCACCTTTATTGAGAAATCAACCAAAAATTCAAAAAAAATTCTCGATTTCTCAAGGGGGTTGGGAGTTAGCTTTATCCTTCTATTGGGGCATCTAAAAAATCAGATTTTTTTTATCTAGGCAACAATTTTAATCTGAGGAGTGTTATTCTTTGAACCAAAGCAGCAAGTACCTCACTTGAAAGAGGGGCAAAATGTAGACACTGAAATTTTTCTGAATGATATCATGTACATCAAACAGGTTTACTAACATCATTTCCTCTTGAAATCCATCATCTTTTTTTTAATTGATTAAATTAGCCTAGTTATTTAATTAATTACGCCATTTTTGTTTATTAATCTAATTTATTAAATTAGGTTAATTCACCCCCTTTCACATGAACATTTCATCTCATTAAATTAAATAAATCAACATATGTAATTTAATTCCCTAAGTCTTCTAATTTAATTAAATAACTCTAAGTTATTTAATTAAATATCATTTCATCTTTCCCCCATTCATTAAATTATTTTATTTAATGAAAATCACTTTATTCCTCCAAATCCCCTAATTGTGTGATTAAACTTTGTTTAATTAGCAATTAAACTAATTTCCTTCCAAAAGGGGAATATTCCCATGGAATATTCCTTATCCCCTTTTTTCACAATTAAAACTTTGTTTTAATTTGCAAATTAAAATTTTCCTCATCCATGAGAATATTCCAAAGGGAATATTCTCTCTCCTCTAATCATTTGAAAAAGGGATATTCTCACTTGGATTCAATTGCATGTTATCTTTTAACCTCTTGAGCATGTCACCATGCCTTTTCTTCCTTCCATCCTTGACCGTTGATTAATATTGTCAATCTCAACCCTTCATTTCTCATTTTCTCTCCTATAAATAGAACCCTATTTGGAGACAAATGGATCCATATTTTTTAGAGAAAACTTATGTTGTTGAACATCATCCATATTTGAATTGTAAACTTATGTTGTTGAGTTAACTTGCATCTACACTCATATTTTACTCTTTTTACTCTTTTTTTAGTTCATTTTAGTTGCATAAATAGCTTAAGACATCCATTAATGGATTTTATGCATCCATCTTAGCTTGTTTATAAATTAGGGCTTTAATATTTTAGCTTAGAATTAGCTTATATTATCTTAGAAATTTCATATTTAGATCAATTTTAGCATCAAATCATTTTAATTTCTAGCTTACATCATGTTCATTTTAGCATTAATCAAGTTTTAATCCATTTCATCATAATGGTTTCATCAATTCTCTTCCATAGAATTGATTGAAAGAAGCTCATTGATCATGGGATTGGGAAAGGGTTATTGTTCCACATCAACATGAGACCAATTCCAAAATGGGATAAGTTTAAAATGGGTTAGAGTATAAATTTTACTATTTTCATAGTTTATAATTTTTAATTTCGATAAATGCTTAGATTATCTTTTTTAGTTTGAATGATCTTGTTTGGTACATTGAGGTTTAGTTGATAAATTATGCTTTGATCCATCATGGATCAAGAATAATCACCCCACTCTGACAATCCTTTTCTCATAGGAATGACAACAAGACACAAGCACACACTATAAAAGACAAGGAGAAAAGAAAGAAAAAATAAGCTTCAACCATTTATCCATCACAATGTGGAATAGATCTAGGATATTTGTCCAAAAAATGTATTCTCACTCTAAGGAAATGAAACTTTAGGATATTTTTTAGGTGAGTAATCTAAGAAGGTGAGAGACATACACACACAATTTTTATGCTCTCACAGACACATGCGAGTGGCTATGGGGAGGTCATTCCTCAGATGGGATTTCTATCAAAACAATACACAACTTATACCTCCTAATAACTTTGATAAGGTACCACACAAAAATGAACCTCGAGCTTCATGATGCAAGCAAAGCTTCATATGCTTGGAACTCAAGAAAAAACAAGATGGCTCTATAGGCATGCAAAGTCTGTTATGCAAGGTGGCCATATAACTGAATTTGCAAATGCAAAAACAATGTAAAGAACATTCAAAGGAGTCTTTCTTAGTTCATGTGGGGTCTTAAACTTAGGGAACATTTTTCCTAATGTCTCCAAGAGAGGACCACTAGAATAATAAAATATTCACACCTCTGGGGATGCAATGTCTCACATCAAGCTACTAAGAGGAATATGATATGCTAAGAGAGATCATGCTCTTGAGGGACATCACATCCAATTTCAACCACAAAACGAAAAACTCATCATATGAAATAACCAGGTTGCAACATGAAAAATGAAATATAAAAATACAAAAGAACAATTTCAATGTATGCCCCCACTTTAAAGAAATTGATAGAAACCATGTTGTGAGAAATTACTTTAAAGTATAAAATAATAAATGCTAACAATAAAGACATGAGAGCTATCTTGGAAAATACTATGCCAAGTCATATGTTTCCAAATAAAACTACATCATGCAAGAATAGAAGGGGTTTCCTTGAAAATTAAACTCCAAACACATGAGGGATCCATGGATTTGGGGTTAGTATGTTGTTGCTACAATATTTTTAGAGAGCTCAAAATTATCATCATTCCCAAAATACTCATAGAATAGGAAGAATGACACAAAGAGAGAGAGATACATCAACCAAAATAGTATGAGGGATCACATTACACACCTACAATCACAAAAAATAAAAATAAATAATGTAAAAGACTAGTAAGGCACATGTGAGTCAACCTAAAGCAGGGTTTTTGCATCCCAATCATGTTCATTGTATAAAAAAGGTGGAAAACTAGCCAAAGGGACAATAGAAAGTGTCGAACTAGGTTAATTTCCAAGTTCAAAACTCTTCTTAGGAGAATTTTTGTTTAAGCTCATGGAAGAGGAAATAAATGTATTCAATTCATTATGCACCTCCTCATCAATTTTAGTAATTTCCTCATCATCATCTATATTAATCACAATAGGAGATTAATATAGCTCTTGTTGTGGTTACACTATAGGATCTTTTTGTTGAGGCGAGGGAGTCTCACTGTGGGGTAAAATTACAAACCTATGTCATACTTTGGGCTAATTTTATAAATTCTATTGAACCTATTCTAGTCGAAAGGGATTCGGCCAAGTAGGTTTTGGTTGAAACCATGTGACGATGACAGGAACTTACGTGGCCTCACCATTTAGGCCATGAATATAAAATAAAATAAAAAGTCTAGGTGTGGGAATTTTGCATGTTCACTTGAAGAATTTGTGATCGGAGGATGCTCACATGAAAAACTCTCCTAGAAAAAGGAAATCGAAGCCAAATTTTTTGTATTTGGTTTTGTTGATTTGGTTAGTTAAGCATTGGTTTTGCTTGATAATAAATTCAATTTTCATTGTTTGTTTCATTATACATTTTGGTGTGACTATAAGATAGGGTTTTATTTTTGGGTTTTTTCATTATTGTCTAGTATTCGATGTAAATCATGCTTTGCACATGCCGTTTTGTAAAGGCCATATAATAAAATTTAACTAAGGGTTTTTATATGTGATTTAGGGTTTATTTATAGAAAAAATCAAAAAATAAATTCATAAGTCACAGTTTGTTCTTGAGGAATATGATAACTTCAACATTCAAGTTCTCATTCAATTTCTCCATGTGCATGTTTTGCTTGATAAGAAATTATATAGCAATGAGCTTACTATTTATTTGATGGTTCCTTTTCGTGAAATTGTAAGTTAGGGTTTCTTTTTTTGGGTTTTTTAAAGAACCTATAAACTCATCAAAACTAAGTGCATCTTTATCTTCATCACTTGAATTTTATATTTTATATTATTGTGAGCCTTGTTGATCTAGCTCTTATTTAGATAGGATAGATACTTTTTTTATTGAGTTGGAGTATATTTTAAACCCTCAAAAGTGCAAGTATTTAAGAAATGATGTGATAGTTTGCCAAACTATACAAAATTGTGGTGATAAGGGATATGGTGCAAAATCATATTAAAAATTAGGAGCCTTCAATTTTTCTTAGGACACTCTTTCAAAAATTCCAAAATTATAGGTAGACTACTTTTTCATGCTTCCAAAACCAAAATCCTACTGCTATTTTCAGATACCAGTTGAACAATTATGCACAGAGCACTCTATTTCTATAGAATAAATAAATCTATATATTTCAGTCCCCACCTTTTGGTCGACTATACCTTACAAGAATAAATAAAACACTTAAGAGATTTTCTTCTCTTTCATATTAGAACTTTGGACAAATTTTTAAATTGTTTTAAGGTTCAAGAGGTTCTTGAATCTCTAAAATATCTGACATATTTTCACTCAAAAAACAATAAGGTATATTGACATGTGATGTAATGATTTCCCAAGTTTGAAGCTTTATGAGGTCCTTATTAGCTCGCTCACAAGTTTCATTCATAATATACTTCAAATAACTAAAAGTTTTAGAATGGTATGACCCACATTCAAATTAAGAATACTTAGCTCTTTCCGACTACTATCAATCAATGTAGAGGAAATAATATTTTAATTGAAAATTTCTTGAGCTAATGTTTGGTGTATTTGGAATTTTGAGATCTCATTCAAACATCCTTTAGCTAATTCAATCCATCTTCGATGAAGAACCCTTTTGTACAGGATGACAATGATTCATATCAACTTCCCCCTAATAGGATTTTGTAATTTATCCCTATCATCATTTAAATATATTTTTATTACTATCAAGCTGAGATAGAAATTCATGCAAATTAGTAGTGTTGATTGATATTATATAATCTTTCTTCTTATCATTATTATACCTTTCCACTGATTTTAGAAGAAAAAATCTTTTTCTTATTATTTGTTGGTGACCTAGATATTTTTCAAACCAAAAACTAAGAAACAAGGTTAACAAGGAAATGCTTTTGGAAATTGAGGGAAACAGTTCTCCCCACCATATAAATTCCACAAAACCAATAGAAACAAAGATAGAAGGTTGTATACAGACTTACTAGCTTGCAGAGAAATTCCTAGATCATATTGAGTATGATTGACATGTGATGCAATGCTTTCTTGAGTTTGTAGGTTTATGAGGTCCTTGTTTTCCCTCTCATATGTTTCGTTAATAATAGCATTCAAATAACTAAAAGTTTTAGAATGGTATGGACCACATGCAAATTAAGAATACTCAACTCTTTCTAACCATGACCAATCAATGTAGATGAGGTAATATTTTAATTCAAATTTTATTGAGCTAATATTTGGTGTCTTTAAAATTTAGAGATCTCATACAAACATCCTTCAACTAATCTCTATGGTCCATCTTGGATCAAGAACATTTTAACAACCATCTTGGATCATGAATTTTTTTACAAAGTATGACTATGATTCATGTCAACCTCCTCCTCATCTTAATATTTTTTGATTTATCTCAAAAATTCCAACTATAATTCAGTGAGTATCATATAGACATTTCCTTTATCTTTTGGGACATTGGGGCCCATAGTAAATTACATTTTTGTGGTTGATCATGACTCAATAAACACAACAATATTTTCTAAAATTTGCATCTATAAAATTTGTGGTTGAAACAAAATTATAGACAATAAGAATTATAGACACTCCAATAACTATAGGTGAACCAAAAAATTATTTTTTATTGTCTATGTAGTATTCATTTAATCCTAATTAATTATAGACAATAAGATAAAATTATATAAAATAAGAATTATTTTTTTAGATTTGATATTCATAGTATGGTTGATATGAGGTTTCTCCTCCAAGAAATATTAGAATATAGAGTACAACTCATGAAATAACAAAGAAAGATGGCATGGTCAACAAGAGGGAAGTTGGTCCAAACCTTTTGGTTCTTCTAAAATGTTTGGAACTAGTAGTAGCAATAGGAAGTGGTGTCTCCAAAATGTTTGGACCAAATAATGCTCTCTTGTTGACCATACCAATAAAAGTAGAAACATATGGCAATATGAACCAATTTCATATTTGTAAAAAATAGAAGAATCAATGAGATATTAGATTTACAAATAAAATCCTTTTATGTACACGGTGACCTAAACCATATAACCTATGCTACTCAAAATATATGATAGACTTTGATTAATCAATAGAGTTAGTAAACGTTGATGAAAAAATGAAATCTCACCAACACCAACCCTTGTTGCAAAAAGTGAAGCTAGTTATAGTAGAAATTTTGGTGTCTAAAAAAATGTATTTTAGGATTTGGGCCTAGTAGAAATTATAGATATGACATACAATTCTATGCATTATGAAATTATAGAGTTGTAATTCATCCTAAAATATATTTTTCTAGAAAAAATATTGTTTATTATAACTAATTTTACCTATCCATTCACATAAGTCAAATTACTAAGGGTAGTAATTGGATTATTAAATTGGAGTTATGTAAATGGATAAGTGAAACTTTTTATTAAAAAATTTGGTGCCTACAATGTATTTTAAGATATGACATACAATTAGATATTGAACCAACAAAAATATGCAATAGGGAAAGAGGATTCCCTAATGGGCTCCTACGGTCTTTCACCTAAGAGATTGGTTGAGAAATGGATCTCTTTCGCACTAAAGTATTCTTGGTGAGTTCATTCAAGGGGTTGGGAGTTGGAATAGGTGTGATATATGTGAAATTTTTCTAAATGAAATAATCTAAGTGTTGGAAATAGATAAAATAAAATAAATGCTAATGTAAAACCTAGAAAGTACAACTATGCTTGAATACACATTGTTATATGCAAATGAACTAAGGAAAGTAAGAAAACTATAATTGAAACATATGAAAATAAAGGTGTGCACCTATAAAATTGTAGAGGTTGGAATGAGGATTGGAAATGCTACTGATTCTTGAAATTTGGCCTATTGGGACACTTACACCATTTTGGGCGACCTAGTCCTAGATTTGGAAAACTTCATCGAAACTTGTTTATGCCAAATGAGTATCCAAATCTACCAAAATATCTAAAAAGAAGGTTCAGAGGGACTAGGTCACCATTTTTGGTGACTTATTCCAATTCTAAATTTTTGGAAATCAGAGAGTAGAAATGGTATCCCTTGGTCTACACTTTCTACTCCTCTAGGTATATGATCCTGAAAGTGAAGATTCTAGTTTACAAGTGTTCTCCAAGCTTCAACTAGGGTTTCTCCAACCTTGAAGAGCTTGGAAACTTTTATGATAACACTTCCAAACCTACTCTTTAAAAAACCTACAAATAAGACCTACAAATCATACAAAAAGAGAAAGAAATGTTGGATGTTAAGGATTGGGGGTTTTCCTTGGTCACACCCCTTTTGAGTAATAAATCAAAATGAAGATAGAAATGTAATGAAACATTAAATGAGAGAGTTAATACCTTTCCATGATGAGTGATATTGAATTCCTACAACAATTTATCCCTTGAATGTTTTAGCAAAGAATGTCTTGATGACCTAGGATGCAAACCCTAGATTTCTTGAGAAGAGTAGTGGATGAGTGACTGAGAAGATTGAGTGAGCTGAAAAAATGAGACTTAGAAGATGAAAAATGAGGGGAGAAACCCTTATTTGTACATTATATGTCATAATTCCCAAAATTTAACACATGATAGGCCAACTTTAGGGTTTTGAAGGAAAATTCCTATAAGAATTTTATTTTAATTTTGAATTTTATGCCAAAAGGGACTAGGTCGCCCAAGGTGGCAACCTATTCCACTTGGAAAAATTCAAGTGGTGGTCAAGAATTAAGTGGTGTTTAATGATGATTAACGGACTTTTCTCCTGAAACACACTTAAGTCAGGCCTAAAAGTACATTAAAGGGGCCAATTTAACATAAGAAAGGGTGAATTTGTTGATGACAAACCTAGGAAAGTGTGAAAATGTTTTACAAAACCTTGACACAAGCTTGGAAAAGGGGTAAAAATAGGTCCAAAATACATATGAAAGGCCCCAAATGAGTGAAAAGTGTCAAGGCTACACTTTTTGGCAATACCGATATAATTTCATTTAAATGCATTATTTTATGAATATATTTAAGTGGTGCATTTAAATGAAACTATAGTCATACTCTTACATTAATTTGTAAGTCATACCCTAAAATACATTGTGCTAGCACCAAAATTTCTACTATAACTAGTTTCACGTATCTATTCACATAATTTCAATTAATACCCTTCCAATATTATTTTTGTAAAGTATTTGATTGATCATTCATTGTATTCAATGTATACCATCATTGAGAATGGAAAAAAGGGCCAATTATTGCCCTTCCAAATTATTTTAATAAATTGTTATTTCATATTCTTCTCTATTTGTTTGATCATTTAATATATTTAATGTAGGAAAAATTTGGTTCAAAATGTATTTTTAGACTCACTCTTTGACATATCAGCCTTTGAACGTATTCTATTCACTTGAACATGAAAAATGCTAAACAAATATAGAAGAATATTAAATAACAATTTATTGAAATAATCTGGAAGGGTAAGAATTGGCCTTTTTAGATGCCTCGCACTAAGTGAATGTTTAATAGGTCATGCTTGGTGATGGTTTACATTCAATACAATAATTGATTAATCAAATACTTTATTCAAATAATCTTGGAAGGGTAGTAGTTGGATTTTATGTGAATGGATAAATGAAGCTAGTTATAGTAGATTGTTTTGTGCCTACAATGTATTTTAGAATATGATTTACAACTAGATATAATTTCATTTAAATGCATGAATTTATGAATATATTTAAGTGGTGCATCTAGATGAAATTATAGTCATACTCCTACATTAAGTTGTAAGTCATATCTTAAAATACATTGTGCTAGGCACCAAAATTTCTACTATAACTAGTTTCACTTATCTATTCAAATAAATCCAATTAAAACCCTTCCAAGATTATTTCAATAAATTATTTTATTTACCCTTACAATATTATTTCAATAAAGTATTTGATTTATCATTTATTGTATTCAATGTATACCATCATCGAGAATGGCCAATAGGGTCAAATATTACCCTTCCAAATTATTTTAATATATTGTTATTCAATATTCTTTTGTATTTTATTGATCATTTAATGTTGGAAAACTTGGGTTCAAAATTTATTTGTAGACCCACTCTTTGACATATCATCCTTTTAATGTAGTCAATTCACTTGAACATGCAAAATGCCAATCAAATATAGAAGAATAATAAATAGCAATTTATTGAAATAATTTGGAAGGGTAATAATGGGAATTTTTAGATTCCTAACACTAATTGAATGATTAATAGGTCATTATTGGTGATGGTGTACATTAAATATAATAATTGATCAATCAAATACTTTATTTAAATAATCTTAGAAGGGTAGTAATTGGATTTTATGTGAATGGATAAATGAAACCAGCTATAGTAGAAATTTTGGTGCCTACAATTTATTTTAGGATATGAATTTCAACTAGATATAATTTAATTTAAATGTATAATTTTATGAATATATTTAATTGGTTCATTTAAATTAAATTATAGTCATACACTTACATTAAGTTTTAAGTCATATCCTAAATTACATCGTGCTAAGCACCAAAATTTCTATTATAACTAGTTTCACTTGTCTATTCACATAACTCCAATTAATACCCTTCCAATATTATTTCAATAAAGTATTTTATTGATCATTTATTGTATTCAATGTATACCATCATCAAGAATGGTGAAAAGGGCCAATTATTACCCTTCCAAATTATTTTAATAAATTGTTATTTAATATTCTTTTGTATTTGATTGATCATTTAATTTATTGAATGTAGGAAAACTTGGGTTCAAAACGTATTTGTAGAATCACTCTTTGACATATCAGCCTTTGAACATAGTCAATTCATTAAACATGCAAAATTCCAATCAAATATAGAAGAATATTAAATAAAAATTTATTGAAATAATTTAGAAGGGTAATAGTTGGCCTTTTGGGATGCCTCACACTAAGTGAATGTTTAATAGGTCATTCTTGGTGATGGTTTACATTCAATAAACTAATTGATCAATCAAATACTCTATTGAAATAATCTTTGAATGGTAGCAATTGGAGTTTATGTGAATGGATAAGTAAAAATATTTATAGTAGAAATTTTGGTGCCTAACACAATATATTTTAGGATATGACTTACAACTTAATGTAAGATTATGACTATAATTTCATTTAAATGCACAAAACTTAAATATATTCAGAAAATCATTCATTTAAATGAAATTATATCTTGTTGTAAGTCATATCCTAAAATACAATGTAGGCACCAAAATTTCTACTATGTAACTATTTTCACTTATCGTTTCACATAACTCCAATTACTAGCCTTAGTAATTGGAGTTATGTGAAAGGATAAGTGAAAATAGTTATAGTAGAAATTTTGGTTCCTAGCACAATGTATTTTAGGATATGACTTACAAATTAATGTAAGAAAGTATGACTATAATTTCATTTAAATGCACCACCTAAATCAATTTATAAAATCATGCATTTAAATGAAATTTTGATGTTTTTAAGTCATATCCTAAAATACATTGTAGGCACCAAAATTTCTACCATAACTAGTTTCACTTATCCATTCACATAACTCCAATTAATATCCTTACAAGATTATTTCAATAAATTACATGATTGATCATTTATTGTTATTCAATATTCTTTTGTATTTGATTGATCGTTTATTGTGTTGAATGTACACCATCACCAAGAATGGTATTATATACATTCACTTAGTGAGGCATCCAAAAAGGCCTAGATGTGTGTAATGAAAAAAGGATAAAAACTTAAGACCTCAATCATAATAGAATATCTCCTCCTCTAACATGAAGTAGAATTGCACCACACATAATTATAGTGTAAAATTTCTTATGGTTGATTGTAATTTGTGAGTATCCTAAAATACAATGTCCCTAAATATAATTTATGCATGATTATCTCCTTATACCTGCTTATATATATGCATTATACATGATCATACACTCTTTTATCATACACTCTTATCTTATATTATACACACTTGTATGATTATTATTTGGAATTTAGAGATACCTTGTAATTTTAAATGATAACACGTGAGATTCTTATTTAAGACTTTAAATTTCCTATGAAGTTAGTCAAATTTAATCCCCATTTCCATAATTCTTAAATCATTCAATATTTATGTGTTTGTATCCTTACATGTTACTTTTACATGTGAATGTTTAGGATATTTTAGTACCACTTTTTTTATAGGAATTTTTTTATAATCCTACTTCCCCCCTTTCTCCCTCTTTTTCATAGATAGTTGAATGAAATTAATTTTTTTCTTATTTTTACTCCATGATGATCAAGCTATCGATTGCTCATATTTCCTATTTTTAATAATTTCCTATGGAGCATCTTACTAGAAAAATGGTTATTGAATATTTAATTTTTAGAGAAATAAAATAAGTACATATTTGTAATTTTTTTGTTTAAATTAAATGTGTAGATATTTATATTTATATAGATATGGCTGATGATTAAGGATCACACCATTCCACTTACTCTCAAGAGCAATTTGGGGCTATGTCTATTTTATATAATGATAGCATTAGTATATTAGAGAATTCTTTGAGATTTTTGGACCAAACAATATAAAACTCCCCTAATATCCCTAATAGAGATAGATTAGTTAGGATTCAATAGGAGATACAACATATGATTCATATGATTTTATCTTATAATCCTTATGATGAGGTCAACACTGAGGATTTTTATAGGTCCCTTGCCAACAGTGTTATTGGCACTATGAAAATTGATTCTATTAAACTACTAGAGTTTCAACATATAATGTGCACAACATATTCCCTCATTATATGGGACAAAAAAAATCATAGGATATGTTGTTACAAGATGTACAAATGAGATTTTTTCTCTATTTATATACCCCAGATGGCTGGTAGCCCATCATAGATGGACTCATAATGATAAGTTGCAACTTTATTTTTGCAAACAACAATATGTTGAGTTTCATTTAGGGTTAGATGTGGACTGCACATCTATTCGTTCACATGTTAGATAGGGAAAAGGGAGGTTTGTTGAAAATTTTCAATTTAGATGTGGAAATTCATCATCGCTCGTCAACAAGAGTGCATTAGTTGGTCCAAACCTTTTAGTTCTTACAAAAAAATTGGAACTAGAAACAACAGGAGGTGTAGCAACAACACCTACCAGATTCAACCTTTTTGATAGTATTGGTACAATTTCTACTCAGGTCAATCAAATGTCATCTAATCATCTAGGGAAATACTTATATTGTTTGTGGATTAGCATTCCTCCCACCGAGACTACATCTACCAATTATGATCCCTACATTTGTGCATAGCTACCATCATTGTCAGATGTGCCCCAGATGAGTGAAGCCACTATACGTAATGTTGCTTCAATTTCCATTGTTGATTTACTATCATCATTTTAGTTTATCAATGATGAATATGGGATTCCTTTAGATGCTATACCAACTCATATTAGATGACATTTTGGTAGAAATCCAAGTTGGGGTGAGGCATCTTCACAAGATGATGAAAATATTCCAAACTAGCCTACAGTCCCTGCACAACATCTAGTTGAGGTTATTGCACATGATATACATGGCACATACAACTCACTTCTCTTTGACACTAGGTCTTTACCTGATAGAGGTGTCCCTAATGTGACTATGCATTCTCGTGACATTAGTCACATTGGTAGAATGTTATAGGGTGAGACGTAGGTACTTTTAAATAATTTATATATTTTGTGTTCTAAAAATTCACATACATATATAAAATGAAATTGACTTTAAATTAGTTCTCACTCTTCATTGAAATCTTGTATTTAAAAATTTCTAGCAATGCGAAGATTTGTCACGCTTTGGGAATTTGGAGAATGCACATGATCCTATGCATGATACATTTGAGGTACATTTATAATATTTAAAGTAATTGATACATTCAAACATTGAAATTTTAAAACATTAAGATGACTTTACATTTACACATGTACATGAAATTAATTAATGTACTTTCTTGTGCAGTGAGGTAGATCAGGACATGGATCAAGAGAGGGTTTGATCCATAGATCCACAGAGAGATTAGGACATGGATCCAAATAGGGATCAAGAGAGATCAATCCACAGTCATTCTAGGCATCCTCCACTTTGACTTGTTTTACATATAGATACATGATTTTTAAAACATTTTATATTGTGATTTGTCATATTATGATTCTTAGATGATGATCTTCACATTATGGGTGGGTGCATGGAGATGGGTAGCCAATTTGTGGCCACTTTCAATTTCATTTTTGATAAGTCATAACGCGAGCGTATTATGGCTTGTTGGGCCAAGGCTGAGGCTCGACCACAACAAGCCCATAATGTGACTGCATTATAAAACACTCGTGTTACTACATGTTAAAAGAAAAAAAAAAGTGAAACTCATTCATTCTTCATTTAGACTGTGTTTTTTATTGTGCCCATGGCCAAATTAAGATTTTTGGTAAAGGAAATGACCGTGCTAAATTAAAAACAGTCGTCTAAAGGAGTGTCGATACTGGGTTTATGTTGGATCGGTAGGGGCTTAAGAGGTAAGGATTTTTTGCTTTTTGTTTTGAATTTGTTAGCTTTAGGTTGTATTTGATTTTTAATTTTTTGAATTTTTAGGAGATGCAAATCAGCTTACAAACCCTCAAAATCTTCAACAAGAAGAGCAACCAAATCCTCAAGAACAAAATAAACCACAACAAAAAACCCCTAAACCAATCACTCAACCCCCTCCTGGCACTCAGCAAAATTTAATGAGTGAAATTGAGAACAACAATTTTTTTTTTGAGGATTTAATCAATAGGTTGAGTGATCCAAATGGTTCAACCATAGAAAGAATGACCCTAGCAAGTTGATTGAAAGATATGTTAAAAAATTTATATTCAATTAGCAAAAAAATAACTGGATGGCAAGATAGGAGGCAGGAAGCTAGGGCTTATTATGTGAATAAACTATCATATAAATATGTAAAGTATTTAAAAATTACAAAAGGTGATTTGGGCTCATTATTCACTAACCCACACACAAATCAAAAACTTACCCACAATGCGAAGAGGTTTCTTATTCATTGGTGCCACCACCAACAGATTAGCAACCATTTCTATGATAGGTGGTACATGGTCTTTGATTACCCACCGTGCAAAATTTTTGAAGTCCCATAATATTTCCTTAGGAAAGTATATAGTGAGTTCATATTGAAAAAAAACCCAAATTATTTTTATATGAGGGATTTCCAAGGGAGAGGTGGGGGGTGGGCTCAGGATAGACCCGGTGCATAGTCATATCCTATGTGGCAAAGGAGACGAGCTCTCACTAGGCTGCCTCATGAGCACATTGTTATGCCTTCCATCATGAAGGAGAGTGTCGATGTAGAGACATTGCAAGTGCTCAACACTTTGACCCAGAGTGTCATCCATCATACTATCCCTATTCTATAGCGCCATCTAGGGTAGTTTTTGAGTGATGGCCTTCGAACCCATGTGTGTCAATCTTGCGGGGTGACTTGTTCATATGACCCCATCGATACTCAAGAGGCTGTTATGCAGGATCCATCTATAGCTATGGAGATGGAGAGGGAAATTGATATTTTTCATGAGGCGTATGAAATTGATAGTCAGGTAAAAGTTAGCATGTTCATTGAATTTAATTTATTAAATTTCAATTTTGAAATGCAAGATTAACTAATTTAGTTTTATGATTTTAATAAAATTGTAGGGTCACAGTGTTGAGACTAGATACACTGGCCCTCCAGCTACTTATTTTTGTAGTACACTTATCAGTGGGTTATGTAACTAGTAAACAATTATAAATTTATTACATGTTAATAGTATTATTTTACGAATGGTATTTTAATATGTGATTTTAGATGTTGAATAGGATAATATTGGTAGTTTGAAGAGAACACCTCCCAATGCCAATGGATTTACTCAAAGCCACACTGAGGTAATAGAATAAAGAGTTTAACTAATGAATTGTACTTAATAGATTTGTGTAGTTTATATGCACATTGTTGATTACGTTAAATAATTTGTTATTTTATTTTCAGATGTTAAAAGCCGAAACACCTCTGAATGTGATGAGGGAAATGGAAATTAGTGTTTCATCTTCTATACAATCCTTGATGGATTTGACAAGGGAGGTATGAGGAAAATTAGTAAATTTACATTTAAATTCGTTGTTATAGATGTTAGTTAGTGAAAAATCAAACCATTATTGATTCATAGTTTAATTTCTATTTGGATGGTTTATACGGGGCTTGAGCATGCCTAAGCATGGGTGTGTGAATACTCCACTCATGGAGAGAGATCATGAGATGGTGATAAGTGATTATTTTATCAAATATATCATTTTTTATAATGTAATTTCTATACATTCTTGTCTTTACTTCTTATTGTAATAGTTAAAACCTCACCATGAATTAAACACTAGGAGGAGCAGCAAGAGAACTCCTCAAGCACAATACAAATGAGTGATAGATCTATCACCATTTGATCAACAAGCAAAGGGAAATAATTTATTTCCAGAGCATGGAGAGCAATGACTTTTGATTCTAGAGACCTTTGTTGTATGCCTATATGGCAGTTTTGTACATATTTTGTACTAGACATATTTGACATTATATGCCTATATGGCATTCTTGTACATATATTTCATACTTATATTGACATATATTGATGTATTCCTACATGGCTATTTGGTTAATACAAATATTTTTTATCGATGGTGTCCATTTTTGCATTCTAAATTGATGGTTCAATAGATATGAGTTACATGTATTCAAGTGTATAGTTTACAACTTACATGTATACTTTGATACTTACGTGTTTTCATGCCTATACCTTGTATTCATGCATATAATTTGTATTAATTTGTTTATACTATGTATTCATGTGTATAATTCAAGGCTTACATGTTTTTGAGTACTTGTGTGTCCCTTATTCACATGTACATGCTTGAATTATTCACAAGTATACTTATTAATTGGTTAGCCCTAGCATTGATCATTTTTATCCTTCATGGTTTGTCTTGAATATTAATTGATGGATGCTAAACAAATTTATCCAAAAGAAAAAAACATGTTTTCAATTGGTATTCCATGAAATGATTTATAAAATTATTCCAATATTTTCTTGATGTGTCACCATATAAACATGTTGAAATATTTATATGTCAACTTTTTTTAATATTATTTCTTGTATATGAAACGGAATCAGGAGAAAGCAAGTTATAATTTATAATACAAATAAGAAATGGACTCAACACTGTCCTAGACCCTTGAATAGGTCTATTTAACAAAGAAACACACTCTCAATCAGTCTTCAAAATTGTAAAACACCATTGGGTAGCATTTACCAATCTACAAATCCACAATTTTTAGGGCGTGATTGGCCTTCTAACCCCACTATCCTCTAAACCCTCACTTTTCTCAACTTTCACTAGGTTTTATTGAAAATCCCATATCCAGATGTCATACAACCTCAAAACCTCTTCCAACACTCTTCATCCTACCTACACAAACTTAATTGACAACCAAATTATGCTACCCCTTGACTTTACCCACTTTTACTCCCTCAAACCTCTTTTTCTCATTAACAACCCCTCCATTCCTAATTAGGGAATCATTCCATAACATAATTTTGACCTCCATTGACCTTGAATACCATTTGAATACATCAAAATCCACAACCTTTCCCTATTTCCAACCTATTCTAACTTATTCTCAAGAAATTTCATCTTTTCACCTTGTCTAGCCTTGCTTTTAAGGCCTAAATTCCTTTACCGATGCTATTTTATTATTTGTACTTACATAATTGACTCAAATGACCCCACACTAACTCAAAACTAAAAGAAAAAATACAAAATGGGCTATCATGACCTTATTTGACATTATAATGACTAAAACCATTGAACTAGAGCTTCTTCATCAAATGGAGGAACAAGGTGCTCTGTACCAATGATCATACACTTTTTGTGTGGAATACTCAGACTTCTCAACCATCATGTTTATGTTTCTCTTTTCCATTGTTTTGCATGCCATCATAAGGGATCAAGTCGGTTGAATGTAGCTCAGATCAATTCTGCATGTTTGGGTGTGAAAGACTACCATGCCAGCGTAAACCTACCTATAGGGATATGTTGGAGTAGTTAGTTTGGTCACGTGAATTGCAAAATGAAAGTTCCTCCACTTTGCAACTTTACACTACTTCCATTTGACACTTTTTCCATCAAGTGAAAATTGGAAACCACAAGAAAATGACTACAAGATAACAAAAACTAAGAGAGGTTATTGTAGATAGGCCCAATGTGATCTAGTAGGCTTGGATAAAGAGTTCTTAAGCATCATGGTTTTTGTGTAATATCCCATCAAATTTTTCTTCCCTTTTGTACTTTGGACTCTTAAGGGATCGATCTGATTGAACATAGCTTGGAGCAATTCTGCGTGTTTGGGTACAAAAGAGGACCATGCCTAGTGTAAAAATACCTATTCAGATGTGTTAGAATAGTATGTTTGGTAACATGAGTTGTAGAACAAAAGTTGCACCACTTTGCAACTTTACACTACTTACATTTGACACTTTTTTCATCAAGTGAAAATCCACTACCACTGGAAAACCACTTTGAGATAACCAAAACAGAGAGATTCTTTTGTAGAGAGGCCCAATGCAATCCTATAGGATTAGATGAGAATTTTCTATAAATCATAGTATCCAAGTAACAACATGCTGAACTTTTCAACCATTTTGCACTTTGGCCCCTTAAGGGATCAATCTGATGGAACATAGCTCAGAGTGACTCCACATGTTTGGGTGTGAAAGAGGACCATGCCTAGTGTAAAAATACCTATTTGAATGCATTGGAATAGTCCACTTGGTCACATGAGTTGTAGAATGAATGTTGCACCACTTTGCAACTTTGCACTGATTGCATTGGACACTTTTTCCATCAAGTGAAAATCCGTGACCATGGAAAAACCACTCCAAGATAGCCAAAACCGAGAGATTTTTTTGTAGAGGGGCCTAATAAAATCATGTAGGATTAGATGAGAAGTTTCTAAGTTTCAAGGTATCAGAGTAACAACATGCTAAAGTTTTTAGCCATTTAGCACTTTGGACTCTTAAGAGATCAATTTGGTTGAACATACCTCAGAGATATTTTGCATATTTGGGTGTGAAAGATGACCATTCCTAGCGTAAACATACCTATTCGGATGTGTTGGAATAATCCATTTGGTCATATGAGTTGCAGAATGAAATTTGCACCACTTTGCAACTTTGCACTGCTTGCATTCAACTGTTTTTCCATCAAGTGAAAATCCACAGCCATAGGAAAACCACTTTGAGATAGAAAAAACAAAGAGAGTTTTTTATATATGAGACCAACACAATCCATTAGGATCTAATGAGAATTTTCTAAACATCATGGTATCTGAGTAACAACATGCTGGAATTTGCAGCCATTTTGCACTTTGGACCCTGAAGAGATCGATTTGGTTGAACATACCTCAGAGAGATTCTGCATGTTTGGGTGGAAAGGAGGACCATACCTAGTGTAAAATTACCTATTCAGATGTTTTGGAATAGTTTTCTTAGTCACATGGGTTATAAAACAACTTAGTTGCACCACTTTGCAACTTTGCACTGCTTGTTTTGGACACTTTTTCCATCAAGTGAAAATCTTCCGCCATAGGAAAACCACTCCAAGATAGAAAAAATTGAGAGAGTTTTTTGTAGAGGGGTCTAATGCGATCCTGTAGGATTAGACGATAAGTTTCTAATCATCATAGTATTCGAGTAACAACATGCTAAAGTTTGCAGCCATTTAGCACTTTGGACTCTTAAGGGATCGATCTGATTGAATGTACCTTGAAGTAATTCTGCGTGTTTGGGTGAAAAAGAGGACATTCCTAGCATAAAATACCTATTTGGACATGTTGGAATAGTCCCCTTGCTCACATGAGTTGCAAAAAAAAAAGTTGCACCACTTTGCAACTTTGCACTACTTGCATTTGACACTTTTTTCGTCAAGTGAAAATCTACCGCCACTGGAAAACCACTCTAAGATAGCCAAAACCGGGAGAGGTTTTTGTAGAGGGTCCCAACACAATCTTGTAGGATTAGATGATAATTTTTCAAGAATCACGGTATGTGAGTAACCTCATGTTGAATTTTGTAGCCATTTAGCACTTTGGACTCTTAAGGGATCAATCTGGTTGAACGTACCTCAGAGTGATTTTGTGTGTTTGGGTGTGAAAGAAGACCATGCCTAGTGTAAATCTACTATCCCTAGCATAAATGTAACATGTACTTAGAATAAGATCAATAAAATTCATTGTTTCTTTGAATTTTTTTATATTTTTACCAGAAATCTGATGTTTCCTCGAATTGTATGGTTCCGTATAGGGTGATTGTGTTCTCTTTTTCAATTGCTTTGTGTTTCCACATACCCAATACATATGTAGAAACCCATTGTTATGTTAGGGTTCTTATTTGGTCAAATGGAATAATTTCTATGGGGTTTTTGTTGCTACCCTTGTAGATTTTGATGGAAAAGGGCATGAAAAATGAGGTTTCACCCTAGGGTTTGATAAAATATTCCATGTACAAGTTGGGTGATTGTATTTTGAGTTTTTATAGGTGATTTTAAGAAGTTCTAAGGTGGTGGCATGTTTTGTTAAGGTGTGGAACCATTCCTTTCAATAAATTCTCCTCATACTAGCATAACATAAGGGTTTTGTGGTTTGGCATGGTGGAGTGAGTTTCTCCTAAGACAAATTAGATATGAGGGTTTGGATACATGAGAATTTTTGCCCCAACAAGTTCAGGGGGTTTTTAAATGTTTAAAGGTATGTTCATTTGTAAATTATTCCTAGTTAGCATAATGAGGATAGCGAAGAAGGTCATTTTCTATGCACATGTTCCAAGATAGTCACTATTGATTTTGAAGTATGTGTCATAACTCAATAATAGCTATCTAGATCAGTCATTTATTTGTGAAGTCATTTGAGAAGTTTTCCTCAAAACATCACTTGGAGCCACACTTTTCACTTGGAGATTCATCATAAAACCCTATAGTAGCAACCCCACCTTTGTTTCTAGAATTCCCTTGCATAGATAAACACACACACACCTAAAGCATCCTAATAACCTGCATTTGAGCTTAGGAAAGAGTTTATCTAACTTGATCTTGTTAATGTACAATAGTCCTGATATGGTTCAATGTTAGTATCATCCATCAATCAAAAAATCTATGAACTGAAGATGTACCTTCATTACCTAGACCCATCGAAGCATTATACCACTCAATGATTGATCTTGCATCTATCAACTTTACAGTGTTTTTATACTTTAACTCTTCTCATACTAATGCTCTTTTCTCACATGCTCCTACACCATCATTATCCTCCTTTCCATTCCCGGCCTCACAAAATTTCCACATATGCTAAACACTTGTAATTAAATGTATCCTGCTCAACCAGTAGAACATGCACGAGTTCTTGAACTGTGTTGCATAGTTATCCAACATATTATATGTTGACCATATGCTATGCCCCTTTGAGCTAAACCACTGTAGAACATCTGGAAGTAACCTTGCATGAAATTTGGATAATGTGTGCGATCATCACTAATGCAAAAGTGGTACTCCCTCAATACATTCCTTTGGTCCTATGTACTATTAGATGCATGAATGAATTCTATGAGCACAAATATCAAAAACCCATGTGGAGTTGTAATACTATGACTGCACCTCACATTGTGGCTATAGAGTGTATTTCTCTGCAAATTAAACCACTGATACTATGCTGCCAACTAGAAATGTGTCGTTCCATAGCTTGAATTGTGTGTCCAGCCATCGGGCTCTATGGGTATTCCTTGAATACTTAGATATTATATTGTCACAAAACATGGACATAAATTGATAAACTATAATATTTTGAATAACCAAATCACACCTTTTTTCTTGAGACCCATATTTTGTAGTGTATTCCACCGTTTCATACTTCTTGAACTCTACTAGTTTTTGGCCCACCTCATTTGTGCTTTCCATATGTTGACATACTAGCATACGCTGCAAGCTAGTGCAACACTTGAATGAACCATCCAAGCATGTTGTCTTGTAGAATATTTGGCCATCCTATATTTCACATAATTTTTTTGATAAGAACTCTCTTGAATATTTTGGTGGGGCTTCTATGCCACAATCTTGCAAAACATTGTTAGTATGCAAATCACAACATATAGAATAATAAACATCATAATGGTTAGAGAATTCAATATGTAGTTTGCAACAAAAATTAGCGCATGTGTGATTTATCTTGACATAAAAAGGTTTAAGAATTTCAAAAAATCTTTGACAAATACTGATTTGAAGATAATCCATTTGAAATTTATGAAAAAATTGGGTTTGAGTCATATCCAAAAAATGCTTTCGATGTGGCTCACGGTTTCGACTACCGATTCTCCTTCTTACAACATCCCTTTGATTTGGAGATGGCCTTTTGTTATTCTTCCAATACTCTTCAATAAGCATTCTCAATGCTTCAACAATTTTTTTATCTTTTTGTGGTAGTCTCCCCAAGAATGCCCATTTTTCATTCGAATCAGTGCCCTCAATTCTTTGTCACCTTTGAACGAATTTTGATAGAGTTTTTCTACTAATTCTCATTTTTTCACTCGTCTTTCTAATGAGATGAGCTCTCTTTGTCTGACTTCCTACCAAAGTTGATGTAATGACACATCATGTGACATTACTATCCTTTGAACATGAGGTCTTACCCACACTCTCATATGGATCCATTAGATTCTTCACAATAGTGTTTTCACTTGATGAATTCGATGTTCTCAACCCAAGAGTCTTCATGATGTCTCTATATTTTATACCTTGCACCATTTCAACAAATAGTTGACATCTTGCGGTGTCATTTAGCCTTTCAAAGTATAATTTCCAAATCCTATCAGCATATCTTCTACAAGTGTGTTTTGGAATCTTAGCTTCCATGTGCTGCAAGATATACTCATCAATATTAATCAAATACTTTGGATTTCTACGCAAAATTATAGGATGTGTTCTCCTAGGTACATACATCTCAACATTACAAATTTCATCAATATTTAGTTGAGGTCAGCTAGATTGTGTACCTTCGATCGATGGTGAAGTAGAATACATACCTTGAGGTTCTCATGGGGATGATGGCATACCTTCTTCATCAAATCTAAGTGATGATGTACTCTCAACTTGAGATGCGCTCAATGGTGTCCAACCATATTAACTTGCGATAGATGGTGTCCCTCCATATTCACTTTTGGCAGATGGTTTTCCTCCATATTCTCTTGTGCTTAATGATGTCCCTTCATATTCACTTTCCATAGAGGGTGTGTCTCCAACTATGGTATCTGAATCTATCTTACCATGATGCTTTCGCATTCATGCTCTTTGTGCTTCCAAATCTTGTTCTCTTTTTGATGGTTGAGGTTCCTCTTCAGTTGGCTTGTTTTCATCAATAATACCCAATTTCTTCTTTTCACGATATTCCCTCAACCATTCTCTCTCCTTTTCTTTGAAGATTTCAGACTCTTTGTCTCTTAGTTTATTCCTTCTTTGTTTCTTCAACATGGAGGATAATTTCACTTGTAGCATGGACATGAGTTGAATATTAGTTCCTAAAATATTTATCCATTCAAATAAATGAAATATATTTCATTCAAGGCTTCATAAAAAATACTTACAATCATCTTGTAGAAGACTATTTCTAGCATAGACAAAGGTGGTGCAGGGGCATGCCATGATTACAAGATAGGCAAAATTGCATTGTTTTCCTTGTGTAAATGGGGTGTTAAAAAAGTGTTTTGATGAAATGTTGGAGCAACCTTCCATGTAATGGTTGTTTGTGCTTGTGCAAGGAATTTTTGAAGTGTTTTTGGTATTGGTGAGGTCTGCTAAGACTGGTTGTCAAGAGTTTCAATAAACCATAGGTTATTTGCATGAAAGTTGAGGGTTTGGTTTTAAGGTTTAAAAGTCATTTAAAATGGTGTATTGAACCATTCCTCTCATTGTGGCCAATCTAACTTGAGGAATGGGTCTACAACATCACTAAAAATGTGTGGTAATGTTGAGTGTGTACAAGGGAAATTTGGTGTTTTCCACATGAATTTGAGAGATTTTGACATGCTAAAGTGAGTATTGTGTTAGGGTAGCATTGTTTCTTGTTGAATTGAGTTTGTTCAGGCCATTTTAGACCTATTTGAGGTGGTGGAATTTTTGATAAGGTTGGGAAGTGTGTTTTTAAATAAGCCCTAGGTTATTTTCCTTAAAAAGAGGGTTTTTGGTTTTGGCATCTTGGTGGATGAATTTCTGAGAAGTAATTGTGAATTCTTTGGTTTGAATACATATAAATTTTTGCCCAAATTTTTTTGGAGGTTTTGGTCAAGTTTGAAGATAAGTTTCTTTCCTAAAGTGTCCTAATTTGAGGTCTAGTTGGTGTAGAAAGCTTGATTTGAGAAAGTTGTTACAAAGTAACCAATAGTGGTTTGTTGGAATGTGATTGTGTACCCTGAAGGTTCCTTGAAATGGTTCAAGTATTCGTCTGAAATAATCTTATCGAGAAGAAATACCAAATTTAATGAGCTGGAAATGGTACAAGGAAGAGTGTTGATTTGGTGAAAAGTGAAGATTTTTGAGAATTGTGACTTGTGAATTATTGTTGTTGGTTGATTTTTTGTGTTAAGTTGTGTTGTAGGACCTCCCCTGGTTGCATCACAATTCAAATTCTTTTTCCATGCTTCCATTTTGATGACAACCTAAGGTTATAATGATAAAAGAAATAATGATCAACATGGAATATAATTGTTTGAAAAAATACCTCAATGAAAGCTTCAGAGAGTGGTATGAACTTCCATAATAAAGGATTGAGAAATGATTTTTTATTTTACTTCCTTAAAATATAAGTCATATATATGTGTATACAAAATGTGGAAGCATACACAAGGTAATTCAATTGTTAAATAACAAAATACCTCAAAGAGATGTGGTTTAAATATGTAATTGGCAAGTGTATAGAGTTGTGTGATTTAAAATGTGCATTGACAACCTAAGGTTATAATCACAAACAAACAATGATCAACATGGAATATGGAAAATAAAAAAAATGAAATAAATCCATAGTAGAATGAAAGAAAATGTGTAAAGACTTCACATACCTAAAAAACCAGACTATCAAATGGAGGAGTTCAACCCAATTATGTAGCCTTAGCTTCTTCTTTCTTCAAACTCCTCAAAAAATTGATTTTTTCAAAAGGTTATTCCACTTCAAACTTCAATTGTAGATCAATTTTCAATGGAATTCAAACTTGAATTGATATTATATGTCTTTCAACATGAAAAATCTACTACTTCATGCAAAGGTGGTATAAAGATCATGGAAAAGGTGGTGGAATGTGAAAACATGTTTGCACACTTCACAACATCATCAAAAAGCTACTTTTTTCTCAGAGCATGTTCAAAACCAGGAGAATATGTAGAATGTGGGCCTTGAGATCCTAGGTATATTGATTTTTTAACCATTTTCAGTGCAAGAAAAAATGTGCTTGCATTATAACTCACTCGCATTATAACATGAGCACATTATTTCTTCAAAAAATTGGCATATCTCCACTTCTTCAAAATGCACTCACATTATGAAGAAAGTTGGTTTTTAAATAAATTTATTTTCTCTCTTTGTCTATACCCTATATACCCTGATTCTATCTCTCTTCCCTCTACCCTTATACCCTAATTCTATCTCTCTCCCCTCTACCATCTTCCCTTAACCCTTATACCCTATCTCTCTCTCTCTCTCTCTCTCTCTCTCTCTCTCTCTCTCTCTCTCTCTCTCTCTCTCTCTCTCTCTCTC